>CM053790.1:798351145-798951145 GCA_028749045.1 Cupressus sempervirens
GTAGTCTTCAATAATTTAAGATAATTGTGTGTCTTTGGTTTTGCCTTAGATACTTGCATTGAATTGTTAAAAGTAAATGATATATTTATAAAATGGAAGACGAAACAACTAATTTCAGAAAACAAATGAAATTTTCCTTAAAATTTGTACCTTGAAAATGACATTTTTAGAAAATCAAGGATGCAACAACTAATCTCAAAAGATAAATGACATTTTCTAGGTGGTCAACATGGAGTATTTGTATAGTGCAAAAAAAGATGTGTACAAAATAATTTCAAAAAATAAGTTGCTTTTCCTTGTTTACATTGTGATATTATGTACTTCCAAGCTTATTATCTTTTGCTCATGCAAAGTCATCTAAATTTGGACAAAATAAAATCTACACATCTCCTTTTAAATTCCAATGTTAATCTCCCTTTTATGTCCTCATATCAACTAAAGGGATACAATGTTTAGAATAGATATTTCTAATAAAAGTCACGTCTTTCCAATATCTAATTGTTGCTCTTCAACGCAAATTAGTTATCTTCAAATATGGCCTTAAAGATAATAATTGGCTTTATTTTCTTTAAAAAACTTGATTACAATTTTTTTATGAGTTAGACTTTGTTTCATTTGACTTTTCCTCTAACATATTAGTAGTTGACATTCCATGAAGGTAGCTACCAAATCCTTGATCATATTCTTTAGTGAAGTTGTTGCTGTTAACATGACTTTGTAGAATATGATCTCAACTTAAATAAATTTTTTGATAATCAAAGAAACCTAACAAGGGGGCTGACCCCATGAACTGTCCTTTGCTAATTGAATCAAACATTTGAAAGTGTTGAGGGTTTAAGAATAAACCTCTCCCAAGTATATATTTGGGCATTATATTATGCATTCCTTAGTTCAAGATAGAAAATAAACATGGATAAATCTAGAATTTTCTTCATGAATTGTCCTTTACTAGTTGATTTTTTTATTTTATAATGTTTGAGGTTTATGAATGAACCTCTCCCAAGTACATATGTAGGCATTCTACTATTCACAGGCAAAAATAATGGATTAAATCCTCCCTTTCTCATTGAATCCTCCTTTTCTCATTGAATCCTCCCTTTCTTCTTTCCTTTTCTTTTCTCTCTCACTTCAAACTAATTCAAACAAATCTTTCACTACATTCATGAAAACTTCCTATGATTTTTGTAACTCTTTTGGGTAGCTCAATAGCAGGGAGAATGTATGAATGATCGTAAACATATATTATTTGGTGCTCAAAAGTGATCATTTAATTTTATTGATATATAATGGAAATGTATGAATTATCATAGCTTTTTAGGCACCATCTTTTCTTTTATATATATATATATATATATATATAATTCATTTGATTTGTTTAGATGCCACCCTTACTATAGAGATAGTAATTTTTAATTTTTTTAATTCTTTTGACTATATACAAGATAATGCTAATGCTTGTATCTATATATTTGATATAATTTTATAGCTCGAATATTTTCCTGTGAAGAAATTCCACACCTAACAATATGAACCCAGAATAAAATAAGGTGACAATTTCTAGAGTGTGGTCTCAATTCAAAAGAAAAGGTGATGGAAAATGTTATTGTCCTTACAAAAAATGCAAGGGCTTAAAGAATAAAAGAATTCTAGTCACAATAGCTCAAAGACATTGTAGGCAACATGATCACATTGAAGGGGGAAAGGATTTTCATCCACAAAACAGATGTTGGTATTGGTGCAACTGATAATGTGTCAAAGAACATAAATGAAGATGATGAAGATGATAATAGTCGTGCATCTAATGATGATGATGATGATGATGATGATGATGATGATGATGAGAACTTTGATATACCTATAATTGAAAAGGCATACAATCCCATGTACCAAGGCTCCCAAACAACACTTATCTCCATTGTATTGTTGATGGTAAACTTCAAGGTTATGAATGGTATATCCAATGTAGCAACCTCACATATGCTAAGGTATAGTGTCATTTTTGTGATCTTCTATGTTAGTGTACCATAAATTTTCTTTATATTAACAAATTATTTTCCATACATTAATAGGTGAGTATTTTTTACCACCATCAAACATTCTACCTCGCTCTTATCGAGAATTATTGGCCATTATGAAAGATATTGGAATGGACGATCAAAAAATACATGAATATTCCAATGATCATATTATATATTATAAACAACATGAATTTGCAACACAATACCCTAATTATCACATTATTATATATTGATTAGATCAAATAACCAAAAAGGTACCTAGTAAGGTTCTTCGGTACATTCCCATTATTCTTCTTTGGTACATTCCCATTATTCCATGTTTGCAATAATTATTCAGGTGTACTAGCTTGGCATAATCTATGGATTACCATGCATGCAATAAAAGTCAAGATGACATCATGTGAATTATTGTGGATGCTTTTCCATTTAAGGACATATAAGATAGGTGGCCATTATTTAAAGAAGAGCCTCATAATCTGAAGCTTTCATTGGCAACAGATGGTGTCAATACATTTGGAGAGATGAGATCTGATTGCTTGGTCTGGCCTATTTTTGTTATTAACAATAGCATTCCTCCTTGGATATCCATAAAGAAGGACAGCACATAATGTTGGCAATGATTGTACTAGGTATTTTTATTTAATATTCATCTAAATTAATTTATAAACACAATTCAAAATGATCATAATAATTATGTTTTGTTTATGTTCATTCAACTAGGTAAGTACCAAGTGAAAGATATGAATGTATATATTGAGCCCTTGATTTATGAGTTGTTGGAGTTATGGAATGATGTCACTATATATGAAATCTCTAGACCAATTGGTGAAAGACAATTTCAATTTTGTGCAATTCTTGTATGGACAATACATGATGCCCCTCAACTAACACATTTTTGTGGTATGTAAACTTGTTAATGTATATTTTTGTATGTAATAGTGCTAATACATTTTCATTGTATTTTTAAGTTGTGTGTGATAATTTTAAATATGAATCTACTAGTACACATGTCATCCAATTATACATGATCTTGTAGGTCTTCAAATAAAGGGAAAATTTGCATGTCTAATTTGTGATCCAAAGATGAAATCTCATCATTCAAAAAGTTTAGGAAAGTAGGTGTTCAATGAGCATAGACACTTTCTCCACAAAAATCATAAGTATCAAATTATCAAAAAACATCTTTTCAATGGGAAGGAAGAGACAACATCAAAGCCATGAAGAATCACACCTCACATGTGTAAGTTGGATTATAATAGAATGAATCATCGAGGTAATGTCATTCCATCTGATGCAAGTTTTTGTATGAAATTAAAATTTGGATACTATCTTTTTTTTAGTAATGATGCAATTGATGTTCATGAAGGTTTTCAAGGCATTGATGAGAAACTTCCAAAAGGACTTAAAAGCTATCCTAGACAATTTAGTAGGTTGTTGTAAGGCCTCACCCCAACCCATCATAGCATAGTTGATACATTATTATTTTGATACTCGTGACTCGATATGTCGGGACACTATTTGATGCACTAAACATTATTATTCTATTTTATGATATGTGATGCTTTACTTTTAGATATTTGATTTTGTCATTTAATGCCTTATGAACATGTATAATGATGAAGTAAATGAGTGCAAAACTAACACTTTGATTATGCAATTTTAATGATCGAGAATATGAGTAGAATGAGGTAAACAACTAATTATTAGAAAGATGGATGTTTTAAATATATGTGATTTTTTCGATACGTAATATACATATATGCATGTGATTTCTTGAACTACTAATGTGTGCAATGAGTGTGCAGGATATTTAGCCAGGAAACCTAATGGAAAGATAGAACTGAACCCCTTGCTAATTTGTGTTATTTTGCATTGTCTTTCTTTGAAGGTTGTTGAAAGGTCTTAAAATTATTCTAGCTTTTTATAGGTCCCTATTAAGCCTTTAAGGCCTAAAAATAATAAATCTAAGTACCCTAGGGGTAAGGGTATGGGTTGGGAGTATTTTCCACTCCCCTAGCCTCTTTGGTTAACTTTTATGGTCATTCAAAAACCCTACTTTTGGTTGATTGCGAAAATTGATTGTCTCCTTCATGAGTTGGTGACTTAAACTCCACCTTGAGGTTTACCTAATGTCTAGTTGAGTTAGGATCATATTTAGAGGCATATTTTGGAGAAGTTTTGGTTGTTACCCAATCTCTAGTTTTAGAGAGAAGTTTCAAGATTGAAGAAAAGGAAGGAAAAGCTCATCTCAAACTTGTTCATTTTACCATAACCTTATTGTGAAGGTAGGAGTTCCTCACCTCTTTTGTTCATGTTGTTCATATTGTTCATGCTTTGATTCATGCATAAGTCAGTGTGTTGTTCATTGTATGCTTGTATGTGTGTTGAGTATTCTTGGGAGGGATTGAAACATGTTTCTTGGATGCCTTTCTTGTGTTTTGCTTTGAATTTTGAGGGGATTGTATGGATTTTTTTGGCATTACTCACCCTTGGATAGGGAAGAAGTGGCCATGTATGGGGGAAGGGCTTTAGTTGGACTTCAATAGTGTAGAGTCTCTTGTCATGATGAGAAGAGGGAAAGAGAGTAGGGTGTTATGGGCTCTTACTTGTCATCACATACCAAGTTTTAGAATTTTGAAAATTGAAGAAATGGAAGAATGAAAATCTTTGTATTATTGGCCTTGAAAGGGCATTTGTGGAAGAATGGAAGTTCTTGAGTTTTAGCCTTGAAAGGGCTGTGTTGTGGTTTTGTGATTGATGTCTCCTATTGAAAAAATTCACCTTCTCCCTAGTCTAGTTCAATATTGAATCTATCATGCAAAATTGGGATGGGAATGCATGCTTGATTTGTTCTTCATATTATTTTTGTTTTACCTCTAGGTCAGTTCTCATCTTCTCCATGATTCTCTTGATGCATTGAAGATATTGAAAAGGATCTCTTGTGAAGGACCTAGAAAAGAATCCAAATTGTATTGTAATATTATGCAAAAATAGATTTAAATTTGATGTTGGCAAGGATGTCGAGTTTTCATATTGGTTCTTTCCCAACAGAGCCTTAAACCAGGTTGATTAATAGAAGAGAAAAGATTGAGAAACCTTCTTGCATTGTATCTTATGTTATTTCAATTTATGCATATGTGTGTGGAAAAATAGATTAAATGGTGATGATCAATTATGAAATTTTCAAGTTCAAATATGTTGTGGAAGAACATATGTTCTGTTGGAAATTTGATTCATATTTTGGTAATTGGGAACAAATAATTTTACATTGATGATAGATACAAATGATTCAAGCTCCTTGTGCCATAAAATCCAATTTGGGGAGAAAATATATACACCTCTTGCACAAATCATAGCTTGCAAAAAAAAAAACTCTTAGAAAAAAAAATGGCATGACAAAAAAATGTTCACCCCTCCAGAAGCAATTTTCTTTTTGAAAATTGTATGGGAATACAAAACTAAATCCCATAGATGACAAAGAATATTCTTTATGATTCTCAAAAAAAAAAATCATTTGTTAAAGCTTTTAAACAATAGAAATCAAATAAATAAAAAGGAAAATATATATTCTAATGCACTCCTTAATGTCTTACTCCCAACAATAAAACTTTGACAATTACTCCTAATAGCTATCCTAGCCTAACCACTTGATTATTTTGTTAAATCACCTCTCTGCCATAATAGGCATAGACCTAGTTGATTAAGTTTGCATTTAACTCTATGCATCATGAGGGGGCAAGGTACTTAACTTGGGCTTCAAGTCTAATCAATTATTTTTTTTTTTTTAAAAACATTTAACTACACCATCTTAAATCTTTTTCCCCCCCACCTTTCACCTTGTCTTGATATTTTATATGGGAAACCAGGAATTTGGTATTTACCCACCCACCTACCACTGTACGTACAGTACATGCCTTTGAGATTCAAATCAAATAATAAAAAAACAAAGAAAATTAAACTCCACCTTTTAACCCCCCCACTCCTTCATCTTATGTGCTTACTTTATGGAGGTTTCTTGCATGTCAAAGTGGGGGGGAGGGGGGACAAGGTCTACACCTGGCAAACTTGGGACAGCGCCAGGGGTCTTGGGGTCTGCCCAAGGCTCCTTGGGATGTGGGGTAGGGAGGCCAAGTGGCCAAGTAAATAGGGAGGGTAGTTAGGTGTAGGTAGTTTGTAGAGTTAGTATTAGTTTTAGTAATAGTTAGTTAATTTTTTTTGTTATTTAGTTTTGAATATGTTATTTTATATAATTTAATTAATATGTTTTTTTTTTTTAATATTAGTATTATGTTAGTCAATTAGTTAATGAAAGTTAGTATTAATAAATGATTGTTATTTTTTATTTGTTAGAAATTTAATTAATGTGTCTTAGTATTGAATAATTTTTAGATTTTAGTATAAGTAGAGTTTTAAATTTTAATTAGATTTTTTTTTTAATAATATTATATGTCAATATCATTATAATTTAGCGTTAAGGTGTGGAGATTATTACTTTTAAAGGCAACTAGTAGGAAATGTTATTTTTGTTTTATTTAATTAGTATTCCAACATTATCATTTTCAGACTATTTTGAAGAGAAAGGAATTGATTTAAATAAATGAAGAATTTTTTGATAATGCTTTAAATTAACTAAATCGATTATTTAATATTAGCCTTGATTTAAAAATGTCGTTAGATTAGAGTTCTATTAATTACAGGGGCATTCAAATCATTAAATCATATAGGTTAAATGATAATTGACTTAATCGAAGTTATAATGATTAATGCGGATAGGATTTAAATATATTGTAAATAATGTTTTAATATTGTTCTAAGGAGGTAAAATTTTTAGGGTAATTAAAAGTAAATGTGTGCTAGATCCTTCAATTAACTTAATTTGGTTTGTTTACATTAATTAATCACTTGAACAATAAGAGTTCTAATTGTCATTTTAAGAGTGATTATAAATAATCATGTGATAGGTCTTTTAATTAATTGAATTTTAGTTTGTTTAAGTTAATTAATTGATTTATCAACAAACATTTAAGTTTAATAATCTAATTCTTCTAGGTGCTATTATCTAAGTTGTAGTCTCACAGTTTTGATAGGAGGTTTTGTATCTGTCCTCGATGATCTTTCGTTCTAACTGAATTAAATTATTCAAACTTAGTGAAATAATTTATTTAAAAAAATTTTTAAAAAATGTGTGGTTTTCCCCTTATAATTTGGGCATGACAGTTGTCATACTATGAGCATCTCTCAATCGTGCATTTATTTGATGTTATGCATATTGGAAAGAATGTAACAGAGACACTATGAAAAATATTGGATGAAAGGCGTGATAAAGAAAAGTTGGTCAAAATTTATAATAACATTGATGAATCCAATCATGCATTAAATTTTTCCTTGAATCAAATAGCAATGGAAATTGGATAAATAGAAGTGGCATTCCATGGTTATTAATGTACCAACAAATTGATGTCATATTTGAAGCCATAAAAAAACTAAACTCCCCACAAGATTTGTTGCAAACATAAGGAGTCTCATATCAAAGAAAGGTGATTTTGGTTTAGGGTTGAAAACACATGATTGGCATACCTTCGTCAAGGTAAGTCATGTTCTTCTCTATTTACAATAAATTTGTAAAACATTATGTACTTTTGATTGTTTTATTTTATAATATATTGAAAAGATCATTTTATTATTACTGTAGCACATTCTACCTCTATCTCTCCCACACAACTTCAACAACATGAGTGTCAAACACATTATATATGATCTTGGAAAATACATGAGGTTAGAAGTGTTATTTGTCAGATTTGTTGTATAGATATTATTTTTGTGTCTTGTTCCTTTTTTGTAATTTTTTGTATAATATTTTGTAGTCTCATTAATATTTTTTTATGTGATGAATATCTTCTAGGTGGTTTTCATTTAAAAAAATTAATAAAAAATACATAAGTGTTGCAAGAGAAAAATTCCTCAGCTTTTGTGTGAAATGCAAAAGTGTCTACCTTTGACTTTTTTCAATGCACAAGAACACTACCTCATACATCTAGTTGAGGAGATTGAATTGTGTGGACCTATACCAACTAGGTCAATGTGGATGGTTGAGAGGCACTTGAAATTTTTAAAGGAATAGTTTGGTTTGATAGAGAACACATCCTGAGGGTTCTAGGGTTGAGGGATATATGGTCTACTAGCCCATCATGTACACTAGTGAATATATCTTCAAGTTTGCATCAAAGATCCATGTAGATCACATTTTGGATCCCAACACCATTAATAGATTTGAAGGGGAGTAGTTGATGGGGAAAGGTAGATTGAAGAAAGTGAGAGGTAATTATAAGATGTTATTGTAGTTAATTACTTCATGTCCATCATCAATATAAGTTGTTTCTAACTGGTCTATTTATTTTATACAATTTCTCATGAGTAGGATGCACTTCATTTGTATATTACAAACAATCTTGATTGTATGATGGTATGGATTGAACAATCTCAAAAAAAATGGTTTCTCGTCAACATGGGAAGGTGTTTCTTGATTGGTTAAAGAAGCTCATTGTAAGGGAGATCCTAATGTTATCCCAACAGTAATTGATCTAGCAAATGATTTAAGAGGTGGAAAGGTATGTATAAGTTAATCTATCATGACCCATTTTTTTAATATCAAGTCAAGGATACATGAATAATTTCAACATGTTTGAAAAATAACAAGACAAGCACCACAAAGCTATGTACTAAAAATTTGTAAATTTCACATAAAAAAGGTGGACGATACTAAGAGAACTTGTGATTCTAGGATAACTGTTGTAGACACCTAAATTTGATTACACTATTTTAGTAATCCTATTTAGTTATCTAAAAAGGCATTATTAATTAAATTTCTATTTAATTAATCCTTTGTCATCCCCTAGTTGATTAATTTAATTAATCATCTATAGTCCTAATTGATAAATCAAATAATCTATTATTTATCAATTAAATCCTTTTCTCCTATCTAATTCCAAAAATCCCCATTTATTAAATAAATCTATTTGATAAATGAAATCCTCAAATTTAAAAACCCCTAACCTATCTCTAATCCTCCATTTAGCCTAATCCACCCCATCCACCCATACTAAACAAGCTTAGCCACTAACTCACCCACCCTCATTAATGCCATCCACTTGCACATCTCTAACATCCCTAATCTAATCCTAAACCCAAGCCTAATCCACCCCCTAATGTTGTCACATTCATTAAACAAGTTTAAGACTTTCCTAATCCAAACCAAAGTCTCCCCTCAAAAAACCCAACCACTAAGTCATGAGTGCTCTTACAAAACATAAAGACTCTTACAAGCCCAATCATGACTCTTACACCCATCTTCCACACTCTTCCCTCTTCCACACTCATTCCTCTTACATCCCTCTTACATACTCAACCCCACTCATCATGCCTTTAACCAACCCTTTACCCTACCCTCTCACACTCATCCTCCTTGTGACAAGTGTCACCTTCCCATTGGTGCTAAACAAGCACAATCCATGTGCTCTCCTTTGAGTGCATCCTAGCCCTCCTTAAGCCTTCATCCATCCTTGCATCTAAGCCCTCCATCCCTCTACCCCTTAGCCTATAAATTGAATCCCATCCCAAGCCATTTCATCAACAATCTTTGAGCTAAAGTTACCATGCTATTTTGAGAACCAAAGCCATCAACCATACCCTTATAATGCCAAATTGAGAGCTCACAAAGCTACCAATTTGCCATTACCCATCTCCATTGAAGCAGCTTTTGAGCATCTTGAGCATACATCCACAACAAAAGGACACATCTACAGAATCAAGAAAGCATGGAGTGTTTTCTCTTGTGAGGTTTGCACTTCTTGTTTGTTTTCTTTGTCTAAGCATATATGTGAATTTAGTTTTTGGTTTGTGAATGTTTACTTTATTTGTTAATGTTCTTTGCATACTAATTCTTGTTCTACATTTTGGCACGCCCGGTGGGATCCCACTATGGGTCATTTAATCATCTATTTTCATCTATGTGTCATTTTTCTAACCATCTAATGTTTGTTGTTGTTTGAGTGTGTTGTGAGGGTGTTTTGCTTGTTTTTGCAGGTTAAAGAACGCACTTAAGAAGAAGAAATACCATCTATAAAAAAAAAAATTCACGTTTTTCATCTTTTTTGGCGCAGTTTTGGCGTCTACAACCTGTTCTGTCTGTGAAAATCCATGTCTGCGCAAATCGACATCTGCAAAAATTTGCGTCTGCGAAAATCCGCGTCTGCGCAAATCGACATCTGCGAAAATCCGTGTCTGCGAAAATCTGCGTCTGCGCAAATTGACATCTGCGAAAATTCGCGTCTGTGAAAATCTGCATCTGCGCAAATCGACATCTGCGAAAATCCACGTCTGCGCAAATTGACATCTGCGAAAATCCGCGTCTGCAAAAATCGTCGTCTGCAAAAATCCACATCTGCGCAAATCGGCGTCTCTGCTTGTCACCTGTTTTCTGTGCCGCAAAATCTATTCTATCGTCTTCGAATACTAGCGTATCTTTATTTCTGCACTTTGTAGCTTAAAAAAAAAAAAAAGAGTATAAATCAAAATTTGACTTTTAGTGGTTCCGTAGGATTTAGACCATTTTAAGCATTTTTACGCATAGAAAAAATAAAAATAAAAGTTTAAAAAAAAATTTCCCATAGTTAAGCTCTCATTTTTGAAGATTTTGGCTAACTAACTAAATTGCTTTTTTTTTTTTTTTTTCTCATTGCAGGTTGGAGCACATATGGAACCACTAACCATGTTTCTTGCAGGTTTTCATGTTGCTAAAAAATGAACTTGAATGTTTAACCATTTGTCTTTGAATGCATGTTGATAAAAAAATGAACTTGAATGGTTAAACACATTTTCCATTGAATGAATGTTGCTCAAAACACACTCTTGAATGTCATGGATTAAAATCAACTTTCCTTGGAATGCATGCTTAAAACAACAAATCCAATCTTGAATGCCAAGGATCAATTAACCATTGCAATATCAAACACTTCATTTGGAGCTTCTAAAATTGAACAAAACAAATCTCTTTTCCACATGCAATCTAGGTAAAGTTTGATTTTTGGACATTTAAGAAACTTTGTTAAGTTAAAATACAAGTTTACAAAAATCAATTTGACTAGTTCCTCGGACTCACCTCTTTTCTAATCACCCATCAAATATTAACCATTGGTTGCAATCTCAGTGCCATTTATGGGGATGGGTCTACTTGAAAAAGGTGTTAAATGTTCCACAATCTAACTCACTCACTTGGTCTTTGAACGTTTGCTTTAACTTTATCAAAATTCTTAAATGGCCAAAACTCTAGATTAAATCGATCACACTTCAAGTTTGGGCACTAAAATTGAACAACAACTGACGTGGAGAGCCTCTAGGCACACGCTTGAAATCGAATCTCACACACTTTTGTTTTGGGCTTAAAACAAACTCACACTCAATCTTGAATGCCTTAAAGAAAATTAATCGATACTTGACGTGGAGGGCCTCCGGGTGCACGAGTTTGCTTTTGTTGACCCTAACTCTTCTTATTGTTTGCATTCTTCGATCGATTTACTTTTGTTGGTGCTTCAAGTTGGAATTAAACATTGTCTCTTAAACATGAGTGCTTGAAAAGTCTAGATTAGCACACATAAGAGTCAGTTGGTAAAAGAACAAGCGTGTTTTTTAGCCCAAGGTCATCCGAGTCTTCTCTCCCCTTGTCGTCTTTCGAGGCCATCTTGGGTGCATAAGATTAGGATCCAAAACCTTGTTTCTTTTTAGGAGGCCTGCTTGGGGATTTCATCACCCCTTGGATGACCTCAACTCCAGCGCTGCGGTGGAGTATAAGAATTGGGAGATGAATCGAAAGACACCTCTCTTGGGATCAAGATTTTGTCATTCGGGCTAAGCCTCAAGGAACTTTATACCCTTGAGAAGTGAAAGAGGAGAAGTGGGTTACCACTCCTCTCGGCTGTGTGACATCCTTTTGGTCTCATCTACGGATTTGGGCCTCACGTACCTTGCGTATACCGAGGACTCCCTAGCTAAACCAATTGTCAACTTTGTAGAAAACCATCTAGGATGTTAATGTGTTTGGAGTGACTGATCGAAACATTTGTAGAACATACACACTCCTTGGCGCAAGTATCACATTCTGAGAACCAAAAACTTCTATCTAGGTGTTCTTATCTATTGCTTGTTTTTATTTTACTTGTTGAATGAATGTTTGCCAAACTTGGTCAATCCTAGCTTAGGGCACACTTAGCGTAGTCACTGCCTATTTTGGAAGTTGAACAAGTTGAAGCAAAACAACTGAGATTTTTCCCAAAGCCAAGCAAATTCAAGAATTTATTTCGGAACAACCCAAACCTAAACAGAAGTTTCACAAGGTCAAACTCAAGCCATCTCTAGCATACCAAGAACTTTCAGCCAAGAGAAAAGAAATAACACCAAGCCCACGAATTGCCAAACTCCACAAAGTAGAGGACAAAACTACCGACGAAGCACTTCAAGAGGCCTGGTTAGAGCGCACCATCAAATTTAGCCAGCATCCAAGAGTTAATCCTGCTTATGCCTTACCAACTAGGCATGATTTCTATGATTAGACACCCTTGTTTCTCCACATCTTCTTGGATAAGCTTCACTTTAGAGTCATCTTTGTAGAAAAGCCAGCCATCTTAGGTTATCCCCTTAAGCATTATTAGCTCATCCATCTCATTTAGAATCAAACCATCTAGCCAGCAATCCAAAATCTGCACATCTAAGCTTTCAAAATTGTTGTCACCTTGCTAAAAGTTTGTCATTCCTAAAATCTTCCAAATCCACAAATCTCACCAAGGTTATCCCTTTGACAGAGCTTTGTCTAGGGTAATCTAGCTTTGTCACTTGTTATCCCTCATCACCTTGAGCTCAAGGTTGGGATCCACAAGTGGTCAATCTCATGTTCTTCCTAAAGGATCATCAGTCTATCCTTAAGTTGACACAATCACCACCAAGCTTGCACATAGGAAAGCAAACCTTTTGTGCTTTGACAACATATCTTTGAAGTTAGAATCCCCAACCCAATCCTCCTAAGGTTTTGTCATATAGCTTTACCTCAACCTAGGAAATCATTTGCATAGAAAAGCCTTCCCCCTTTTGCATCCATCAGCATTATTGCATCTCATCCCTAGGAGCATTTTTCATGCCACCCGTCACTCGCTTAGCCAAGAAGAAAGAAACAATGGAGCCCTATCATTTGGATCGAATAGCCTCACCCCCCCTGAGCACTCAGCCATCCTTCAGCCCAGAGCAAGCTATGCCATCACCTACTGACATTGAAGCTTTCATGAACCAACCAGGAAATGTAGTATTGGTAAACGCCATTATAGACAAAAATAAAGAGACAATCATGACTAATTTTCGAAGGGACAATGTAGGAACCTTTGACTTTGGAAGACCCCCTCCATTATCAGATCCATCTCACCCATTGTTTGGGTAGCTGCCACCACCCATAGGCTCTTATGATCCAAATTATCCTCAATATATTTCAAAAGAAGAGCCTCCAGCCAATCCATATGACCCAACAGACCCAAACATACCATCATCCACCCAAGTTGAAATCTCCATGTCGCAAGCCAACCCAGCCACCACCACTCCATCCTTGGTTCATACCTCTCCGCTCCAAACCCCCTTTACTCAAAATACCTCACCATTCACCCCCTTCACTATTGCTGATGCTCCCCGACCCAGCCTTCCAAATCCACCCATCTCCCAAATCAGTGCTAGCATCTTTGGCCAACCTCATCAATATACAATAGGGATGCCACCCATGGGGCCAAGTAATCAACCTTTCATCACCCCCAGCTTGTTCACCATAGCCCAAAGTACAATCCCATCATTTCCATTAAGTCTTGGGAGCTCAATACCACCAGCCACAAATCCACAAGCTACTACCTTCACTCCACAAAGCTATCAAATCCCACAAGCTACTGCCAATCTTCTACCAAGCTCCCAAGTGACCCCAGTTCCCACCACCACTCTACCAAGCTTCCAAATCTAGCCACAAAGCTATCAAACCCCATCAGTTCCATTCCCAAGCTTTTGAATTCCCACCACCTCCACCACCAACTAATCCATTACCTCCAATTACCAACTACTTTTCAATGCCACTTCTAGGAGGTAATCCACCACCCCAACCAACCACCAATTATTTGCAGATGCCATCCCAAATGGGGGCACAACCCACATATATTGGTCAAACCCCACAAGCCCTTCGATCTTTTCCCCAAGCCTCACAACCATCTTATACCTTACCTCCACAAAGCAATCCATTTACCCCACAGCTAGCTTATGTTCCTCAATCCCAACCTCAAATCCCATATCAACAGCAAGCCTCGCAGCACATGCAGCAATATGCACCACCTCCCCCTCAACAACCCGTCATCCACCATGCAGCTGCCCAAACAATGTACAATCCCTATCAGAAAATCCCTCATAACCATCCATATTCAATGGCCCCATCCAGCACATACCCACCTCAAGGCACTCCTACAATGGGGGCACCCCAACCATCACCTATCAATTCAGAGTGGGAGCAAATGAAGACAGGTCTGAAAGCCATCCAAGAAGGGAATGATCCAAAGACATTCAAGTTTGAGAATGTGTGTCCTTACCCATTTGACAGAGCCATTACCACGACTACATTTCCCAAACACTTTGAGGTACCTAAATTTGACAAATTCAGAGGAAAAGGAGACCCTGTCACACATATCAAAGAATTTTACATGCATTGCCAGGACGTGGCATACAATGATGTCTTCCTCTTGCACCTTTTTCCCAAAAGCTTGGCTGGACCAGCTCTTGAATGGTTTTATAGAATCCCCTATGGTACAATTAAAAACTTTGCTGAATTATCTGAGGCATTTGTAGCCAAATATGCCCATCTTGTTGAAACAGAGCTATCAATAGTTGATCTTGTCCACACCAAGCAAAAAGGTGGAGAAAGCCTTGTCGAATACCTGCAAAGATGGCAAACCCTTACCACTCGCATATCCTGCACCTTGCCAGAACGCCATGTGGTGAAAATGTTTATTGATAATGCACATCCCAGCTTGGCTCACCACATGACCATGAACTGTTTGCAGACCTATAAGGATATCAAAGAGAAAGGAATGATCCTTGAGCAAGGACTCATCAAAGATGGTGTGGTAAAGATTTACAAAGAGGCCAACCAAAATCAATCACATTCTAATGACAAGCCTAGGTATTGGAACAAAAACAAGCATGTTGCAATAGATGGGGTTACTGACACCAGACATGTGAATATCGTTGGTCCTTCTCAAAACCAGTCTAACCCACCATATCAAACAAACAACCAACAAGCTACCAATTACCAACAACGAAATAACCAAAGCTATCAAAACCACAATACAAGACCCAACTTTCAAGGGTCTAACAATCAAGCTAATGCCATCAATGTAGTTGCAGGGCAAAAGCCCAAATTCCAACCTGCACCTAGAAACTATACACCCCTTGGTGAGCCATTGGATGTTATTTTTGAGAAATTGGCTAAGGAAAACCTCATCAAATTTCCTCCTACCCAGCAAATTGATCCAAGCCAATCCAAAGCTGCATGGTACAAGGACAATGAGTATTGCAAGTTCCATAGGATAAACGGTCACACCACCCTCAGATGCATGAAACTGAAAGACTATGTGCAAGACCTCATTGATTGAAAGGAAATCACTGTTGGTGCCCAAACCTCTCCCAATGCAAGCTTACAAATTTATCAAAATGCTTTTCCTCCACACAACAACCAAAATCCTAGAAAAGCACATATCCAAAACAACACCAACAACCGCCAGCCAAACCAACAGCATGGGAAGAACAATGACCACACTTCATCCTATATAGACTATGGTAGCCTTATAGGTTGTATATCTAAGAAAGAGCCTTCTGTCAATGTTTTCAATATTCGAGGACCAGACAATGAGTGTGCGGTCACCACTCGAAGAGCGCAATTTAAGATTGCAGGCCCACCAGTTTCATCAACACCATCAACTCCATCAAAAAGCCGGTACAATATCTTGGAGCACCTTGCGAACATGCCAGCCCAAATATCCATTTTAGTCCTTCTCCGCACTAGTCCTATGTACAAAGACATCCTTGACAGTGCTCTCATAGAATCCCGTGTCCATTCTGATATCAATGCTACTTATTTTCGTAATCTTGTTGGACACCTTTCATCCTCATGTGCCCTATCTTTCAAACCCACTGACATACCCGCGGTTGAGCCAGATCACACCCTTCCACTTCGCATAGCCATCATGGTATCCAATTTTGCCGTGAAAAGAGTAATGATAGATAATGGATCAGCCTTGAACATTTGCACCCTAAAATTCATAAAACAAGTTGGGTATACTGAGGCAGATATGATCAGTGAGGTTATCACCATCAAAGCTTATGACAACTTGGAAAGGACCACAGAAGGGACTATTTTGCTACCAATCAAGGTTGGGCCAGTCATTCAAGAGACAGTTTGCCATGTTATTGATCTAAACCTACCATTTAACATCCTCCTCGGTTGCCCATGGATTCATGCTATGAAGGTTGTTCCATCCACCTACCATCAGTGCATCAAATTTCTGCATCAGGGCACTGAGGTAACCATCCATGCCGATCCAGAACCCTTTGCTTACTGCAATGCAGTTGAAGCTTCATATACAAACCATTTCCCTGGAATAGACATCGGCACAGCCATCGCCAGCTCATCCCACACTTGTAATGATGCAAAAACCATCCTTGCCTCCACCCTATCTACTGTAAAGATCAACAACAAAGGTTGTGGAGAATATAGTCTATCAGATGCATTTGCTGTCGGAGTAATCCCACTTGATCCACATACCCATGGATGGCCAACATATCAAAAAGCTAAGGAGATTCCACCTCCTCGATACAAACAGTTTGGCCCAACCACCTTTGTGTCCTCAAAAACCCCTCTTCATGAGCAGCTCACTCCAGATATCAACAATTGGCTACATAAGGATGCACCTCCAAGAAATCAAGCATGCCTTGATCACTTCAGCCAGAAGTATCCCCAACAACATAAGCTCATCACTGAAAAATGGAACTATCAAGAAGGTGGACTAGGACTAGAAGAAAGGGGCATGCAATGTCCCATCGAAGCACATAATTGGAAAATAAAGTCAGGTCTTGGCTTTGGCATAGCCACAACTGGGGGCACCAACGAGAATGGTCATGCTTTTTCAAACATCCACCGTGACCTTATCGAAATCGAAGACATTCTTGAGGAAGTTGAAAAGAGAGCCTACGACGATATCCCAGACCAAATCTTCCTAGGAGACTCTGTTCTCTGAGAACTATCCATCCATCTCATTGACCTACCACTTGCTCATCCACAACTCATAGATTGGGACCAACCAAGTGTCATACATATTGATGAGTTCGCATCAGAGGAAGCACTTCTAAGATTCATGGGAGCTGAAACTCCTCATAAGAATACAAAGCCAGATTCTGCCTACATCTACAAGCTAGATTCCAAGGGGTATTTTGGAGAAAATCCCAAACCTAGTTTCGATACACCCAAAACTGGAACTAAGGTAAATCTAGGACTAGCTAAGGCAGCAAAGAGAACCCCTCAGCAAGAAAATCCAGAGCCACAAGTAGAACATGAGGATTTAGTATTGCCTCCTTAAGATAATCCACCAGAGGTGTCTTCTATTCTAATAGAGGATACTAGAGAAGTCAACATTGGTTCTTCAGAGATCCCTAGAATTGTTCACATTGCTGCATCCCTATCACAAGACCAAGCTGACCACCTCTTTGAGCTTTTACGAGAGAACATTGGCCAATTTGCATGGTCATATCAGGACATGCCAGGACTTGATCCAAAGCTTGTAGTTCATCATCTTGCAGTCGATCCAAAGATCAAGCCCGTCAGACAAAAGCTTAGAAAAATGCACCCCAAGGTGGCATTACTAGTCAAAGCTGAACTAGAACGAATGTTAGCTGCTAAGGTTATCCGACCTATCGACTACTCAGAATGGATCTCCAACATGGTCCCTGTAACTAAGCCTTCCGGTGACATCAGAATCTGTACTGATTTTAGAGATCTTAACAAAGCTTGTCCAAAGGATGATTTTCCCTTGCCCAACATAGATATGATTCTAGATCTTACAGCTGGACATGAAATCCTGTCCCTTATGGATGGATTTTTTGGGTATAATCAGATCAAGATTGCAGAAGAGGATCAGCATAAGACAGCATTCACTACCCCCTGGGGAACCTTTTTCTACACCATGATGCCTTTTGGCCTAAAGAATGCTGGGGCTACCTATCAAAGAGCTATGACAGCCATTTTCCATGATCTTATCCATAGCATTTTGGAAGATTATGTGGACGATATCCTGGTCAAATCTCACACCTTCATGGATCATCTTGCTGACCTGGAAAAAGTCTTTGATAGGTTGGCCCAATATCATCTCATGCTAAATCCCAAGAAGTGTGTCTTTGGGGTCACATCTGGCAAGCTTCTAGGCTTCATAGTTTCTAAATGAGGTATAGAGATTGACCCCAAAAAGGTCAAGGCTATCTTAGACATGCCTCCTCCCCAGACACTGTGACAGCTTCGCTCTCTTCAGGGAAAACTTCAATCTATCTGGCGCTTCATCTCCCAACTTGCAAATAAGTGTACACCATTTTCACACTTGCTAAAGAAGAATGAGAACTTCAAGTGGGATCTTTTATGTCAGCGCAACTTCGATCAGCTCAAGCAGTATCTCACCAATCCCCCTATCTTGGTTCCACCAGTTCCTGGTCGTCCCTTGATCTTGTATATATCAGCAACACCTACTGCTCTAGGGGCACTTCTAGCACAACATGATGTCTATAACAGAGAGAGAGCCATCTACTATATCAGTAGAACCCTAGTTGGTTATGAACTCAATTACACTCCTATGGAAAAAGCTTGTTTGGTAGTTGTTTTCTCAACTCAAAAGCTTCACCACTACATGCTAAGTCATACCATCCAACTAGTCTCCAAGATTGACCCTCTCAAGTATATGCTCTCCAGAACAGCACTTATAGGCCATTTGGCCAAATGGGTTATGCTACTAAGTGAGTTTGACATCCAGTATGTGGATAGAAAGGCAATCAAAGGGCAAGCTATAGCAGATCACCTAGCTGATGCACCTCTAGTAGATGCATATCCTTTGCTCACAAAATTTCCAGATGAGCATATCTGCCTAATTGAAGAACAGCCCCCATGGAAGCTTTATTTTGATAGCTCATACACCTCTCATGGATCAGGGGTAGGAATATTATTAGTTACACCTCAAGGAGATTACATTCCAAAAGCCTTCAAGCTACAATTCCCTAGCACCAACAATATAGCAGAATATGAAGCTCTTGTAGCAGGATTAAAGATAGCTGCAGAATGGAATATCACTAAGTTACAAGTCTTTGGTGATTCCCAACTCATCATCAAACAAGTCTTAAATGAATATCAAACCAAAGATGAAAAGCTATTACCCTACAAAGAGCTAGTTGATCAGCTGACCCAGCATTTTACAAAGCTTCAGTTTACACAAGTGCCTCGAATGCAAAACAAGGCAGCAGATGCCATGGCCACTATCGGCTCGCTCTTGGAAATTCCCCAAGAAGCTACGCAGTATGAGTTTTTAGTTGAGCAGCTCCTCACACCTGCCTATGCGAATGAGGATTCAAACCGTGTTTGTATCTTGGTTGGTCCCCAATCCCCTTGGTACCATGAAATTCACGCTTACCTTAACGATGGTATCATATCCCCTCACCTCACATGTACCCAACACCAGAACCTCATTCGAAAATCATCTCGCTATATTATCATAGCCAATACCCTATATCGTCGGGGTTATCACGATACTCTCTCTCGATGTTTAGATGAAAATGAGGTCGCGATGGCATTAAAAGAAGTACATTATGGACTTTGCGGTGCCCACACGAGTGGTATTGTCCTAGCACGAAAAATCCTTAGAGCAGGCTACTATTGGCCTACCATTGAAGAAGAATCTTGTGACTTTGTCAAAAAGTGTCTCCCATGTCAGCAGCATGCAAATCTTGTGCACGCTCCAGCATAGGATCTACAGCCTATTGCACCACCTTGGCCTTTTTCTTGTTGGGGCCTTGATCTAGTTGGAACTATAACACCTCTCTCATCTGATGGACATAAATGGATAATAATAGCTACAGACTATTTCACTAAGTGGGTGGAAGCAGTCCCCCTAGTCTTAGCTACAGGAGTTCAAGTCTCCAAGTTCATCTTGTACCACATTGTTTGCCGCTTCGGCATCCCATCCACCATCTTCACTGACCACGGACGTAACTTTGAAAATCTCAAAATGGAAGAATTATGCACTTCCCTCTGCATCCATCACCACTTTTCTAGCCCATATTTCCCACAAGGTAACGGCCAGGCAGAGGCAACTAATAAGACCCTCCTCAAAATCCTAAAGAAAGTTGTCAATGATTCCGGCCGTGATTGGCACCTTCAAATAAATCTGGCTCTATGGGCCTATCGAACTTCCTTCCGTACATCCACAGGAAACACTCCATACTCCCTAGTCTATGGTGCCGAAGTCGTATTACCTATAGAAGTTGAACTTCCCTCACTACGCATATCTTTGCGAGGGCAAATCTCAGATGAAGAATACAGAGTAGCTCGACTCACCCAGCTAGATCTCTTAGACGAGAAGAGACAACAAGCCTATGACAATCTCACAGTTTACCAAACTTGTCTCAAAAGGAATTTCAACAAGAAGGTGCTCCCACGACACTTTCAGCCAGGTGATATGGTCCTCAAAGAAAATATGAAAGTCCAAGCAGATCAAGAAAAGAAAGGCAAGTTTGAACCTACATGGCTTGGTCCCTATGTGGTTACTACCCCCTTTGGCTCCAGAGCCTATCAATTATCTACACCAGAAGGAGAACTCTTGAATGATCCCACTAACATCATTCATCTCAAGAAGTTCTATGCTTGAAGATCTTTGGTATACCTGACTTTTGAAAAATACAAAAAAATAGCAAAGAGAAATAAGCGTCCAATGGTGAAAACTTGGCAATTCAAGCGCCTTGGATAGGTACCTTGGTGAAAACCTGGTAATTCAGGCACCTTGTGTGCTAAAGACTAATCCATTATCTATCACTATCCTATCCCTCATCCATCCACCCACCATCCCATAAAACACCTGCTTGTTCCCTTGGTGTTCTAATCAAATATCCAAAATCTGATGGAGCTTGTCAATACCTCCTGTACAGCTTGTAAATCTTGTACCAAAGCTTGTATTATACCTTTTAAATCTTGTACCATACCTTGTATATATTCGAATCTTGTCCAAAGCTTGTACCATATTCCAACTTGTAAATAATCTTGTATCCTAGCCTATATCCTATCAGATGCACACACAGAATCCCATTTTCCTTAAACTTTTCACAAACCATCTACCTATCCACCTATCAACTATTATAGACATCCCATCCTTCACAAACATTTCCATCTCACAAAAAAAAAAAAAAAATGAACAGACTTGTACATTTGTAACATATCTTGGTCTGTCAGCTTGTACATCCTCTTTAGCTTAGTATCATTGTATCTATCCGGCTTTCGTGTTAGTTCATCCTTGGTCAACATCTTGCACACCTTGGGTAGATATTCCAATGCATCCTTTAGCTAGATCTCCTATCACCAAAGTGTTATCCTTCTTAGTTCAGCTTGCCAGATGCATCACTCATCCAGACCCATCAGCTTAGGTGCTCTCTGATAGATCCTAGCAGGATATAGCTGTCCTCATGTCTGATCTTGGTCTGTTAGTACCTCGTCCTACCCATCTCGTTGGCAAACAGTTCTCTTTTGGATTTTCGCTTTCTTTTGATTTGGGATCTTCCCTTTTGGGTCTTGAAATATCTTTTCCAAGCAATCTCCTTGTTCCCTCCTCAAGGTTGCCACGATCTTCCATATCATGGTATGCTGTGAATGGGGCAATTAGAGCATAAGGTCTTGATCAAGTCTTTTGCTTGTTTTCTTTTTCTTCTTGTGGGTTACCTAGTGTCGTTTCCATGCTGCTTCCTCTGGGATTCATGTGTGATACTGGGGCAATCCTTGTGTGTTTGTTTCGAGTCAGTTCATCAGTCCTTTGGACGGTTGGTGAAAAGGCCTTGATGTTCTTGGTAACCTTGGTAATTAACCAATAGTCCTATAGCAAATCTAGTGCTCAACTACATGGCGGTACTTCTCTTTGAAGTATCCCCCCACTCAAAAAGCTTCAATGGTTTTCCTTCATCTCCATTATCCCTCATCCATATCCTACATCTGTCGCTCCTACCCGAGCTTATGCATCAGTATCTCTTTGAATCACTCCTCACACTTAGCTTTAGGGATCCACAATCCTAGTCTTGGAGATCCACCAATCAAATCAATCCACCAAGCCTCATCTTTCGAGATCCATAATCCTAGTCCTAGGGATCTCCGAAACCCATCTTCCGCCAATCTGACTCTTTGAAATCTTGTTGCATCAGCTTTATCATTCTATCATCCATCTCCCTACCATGGATTCCTTTTATAGCGCTCCGCTCCTCCTCCCCCACCCCCAATCCTGGAAAGTCTTAAGCTTGCTTTACTGTTGTGCCCTTGATTTCCCTTCATCATTCTCCCATAGTGAGAGTTTGAGCTCATTCAGCCCCTTCTCTTTGCCAACATGTGTCTTAGCTCATCTCAATTTCTTGTACTTTTCAAGAAGTCGTCGAGCCTCATTTCTATCCCCGCCACCTTCTTGAGGGGGCATCATCTAAGTCTAGTCTCTCCTCTTCTTATTCGAGACTGGGGCAACCTTGTTGCTAAAACATCTTCTTCATGTCATCTTCATTCAAACTTCTTTGAAATAGTGTTGTCTCAACACTATGTCAAAGAGGGGCAAAATGTAGACACCTAAATTTGATTACACTATTTTAGTCATCCTATTTAGTTATCTAAAAAGGCATTATTAATTAAATTTCTATTTAATTAATCCTTTGTCATCCCCTAGTTGATTAATTTAATTAATCATCTATAATCCTAATTGATAAATCAAATAATCTATTATTTATCAATTAAATCCTTTTCTCCTATCTAATTCCAAAAATCCCCATTTATTAAATAAATCTATTTGATAAATGAAATCCTCAAATTAAAAAACCCCTAACCTATCTCTAATCCTCCATTTAGCCTAATCCACCCCATCCACCCATACTAAACAAGCTTAGCCACTAACTCACCCACCCTCATTAATGCCATCCACTTGCACATCTCTAACATCTCTAATCTAATCCTAAACCCAAGCCTAATCCACCCCCTAATGTTGTCACATTCATTAAACAAGTTTAAGACTTTCCTAATCCAAACCAAAGTCTCCCCTCAAAAAACCCAACCACTAAGTCATGAGTGCTCTTACAAAACATAAAGACTCTTACAAGCCCACTCATGACTCTTACACCCATCTTCCACACTCTTCTCTCTTCCACACTCATTCCTCTTACATCCCTCTTACATACTCAACCCCACTCATCATGCCTTTAACCAACCCTTTACCCTACCCTCTCACACTCATCCTCCTTGTGACAAGTGTCACCTTCCCATTGGTGCTAAACAAGCACAATCCATGTGCTCTCCTTTGAGTGCATCCTAGCCCTCTTTAAGCCTTCATCCATCCTTGCATCTAAGCCCTCCATCCCTCTACCCCTTAGCCTATAAATTGAATCCCATCCCAAGCCATTTCATCAACAATCTTTGAGCTAAAGTTACCATGCTATTTTGAGAACCAAAGCCATCAACCATACCTTTATAATTTCAAATTGAGAGCTCACAAAGCTACCAATTTGCCATTACCCATCTCCATTGAAGCAGCTTTTGAGCATCTTGAGCATACATCCACAACAAAAGGACACATCTACAGAATCAAGAAAGCATGGAGTGTTTTCTCTTGTGAGGTTTGCACTTCTTGTTTGTTTTCCTTGTCTAAGAATATATGTGAATTTAGTTTTTGGTTTGTGAATGTTTACTTTATTTGTTAATGTTCTTTGCATACTAATTCTTATTCTACAACTGTAATCTTCGAGGTCACCCATATTTCTTCTAGAAATGACATGCATCCTCAACAATCTAAAAATAGATATTATGGTGTTTTGGATGATATAATTGAGTGTGACTTTAATTTCTTCAAACTAGTTCTATTCATTGTCAAATGGTACAAGCTCCAACTAAACCAAAATGATTCTTATAGAACTGCTATTGAACACGATAATAGATTTATAATTATTAATACAAGGTCATTTTAACTAATTGGAAGTGAACCCTATGTTATTCCAAGACAATGTTAGTGAGTGTTTTACTTTGGTGTTCCACATAAACTAGGTTGGTCATTTGTCATTAGACACGATCCAAGAGGAAGATCGATAAAATAGAATGTGACTAATGAAGAAGATATACAAAGAAGTGGAAGAAAAATTAGATGATGATGATGGAAAAGATGAAATGGAGATGATTATGATGATGATGATGATGATGGTGATGGCATTGATGGTGGTGGTGGTGGTGATGGTGATGATGGTGACGATGGAAATGATGATAATGATGGTCATAGTGATGATCATCATGATGACGATGGTCATTCTGATGATTTGGATGATGATGGAAATAATGATGATGTTTATGAAGATGACACAGATGAAGAAGATGATCAATGAAAATTTATTAGGTGCTGATTATGTTGAAGTATTTGTTACAATTCTCAATTCTTGGTGTGATTACTTATAATATGTTTTTTGTAGAGGTAACAAATTAAAAAGTATACATTATGATGTATGCAAATTGTTCATGTTATATTCTATGTAATTTGTAGCATAAGTATCATGTAATTTGTAACCAACTTAAGAAAAAGTATTTACATATGCAATAAACTATACCCCTTTGATGAGGATCATACACAGTGACATGGATAGAGAGGTATGAGTTTATTACATGCTTACTTTCTCTTTACCTTCAACATTAACTTTAGGAAAATTTCATCAATATTAGCCCCATTTTATAGTAAAATATTTTTCTCCTTCAACTATATCTCTCATTTGATGGGCTATAGGTACCACCAAATAGGCATCTATCATATTTTTCTTTCTCAAGTGAGGGAAATGTGGGAATAGAAGAGGATAGTGTGACATGTAGTAGGTATACAAAAGAGAGACAAACTAGAGGTCAAAAGATTAGAATAAAATTCAATAAATGTATGCAATTTTTCCTTGCTCAAGGGGGGTCATGTTCTTATGATGATGAGACAAAGGGCAGCATCAAGGTTCCCTTGAGGTACACACATCTTGAGAAAGAATGCATACCCAAGGAATTACATCCAATTAACACTAATTTTTGTGTTAACAAGAGGATAGATCACATAGCTCCATCATCATTGCATGGTTTAGGGCTTTTTCAATGGATGGAAAAAGGTTAGTTATAACAAATTTGTTGAATTGATGGAGTATCTAGGACCTTGTTACAATTACAATAATTGGATACGGATAGTTCAATATAAAAAATATATGCGTAGGTATGCACTATCAGAAAATTATCTACAATGGAAAGAAAATGATCAAAGTAAAAGACTTGTCATGTAAATTGATGGAAGGTCAAAAACAATATGGAACATTAAAGGTTTGATAAATAGTATGCATCTTGGGTCAACTAATAAGAAACCTAATTGTATTTTTGAGGCATGTGAGGGAAATCATAATTTTGTATGTGTAATTAAATCAATAAGTTTAGGGAAAGAGGTACTAATAGATTACAATTTGAATTGCATAGATACAAAGAAAGTTACTATCATGGGACTTGTAAGTACTATATATGTAATATTTAAACTAATTACTTCCAGTTATAACTCCAATATACAATATACCATTTTATTAATAATTTTTTTTTGCTAAGTCGACTATTCATTTCATTATATTGATTTTTTTTTTAATATCCTTTGTCATAGGGTGACATGGCCAATCTATCTGATGAAAGAGGTAGGGATGTTCCTTTCACCCCTTCTCTAGTGTAAGTAAACCTTCTGTATAAAAAATTGTGCAATTGTACTTTTACAAAATGTCATATTATTATGTTATTTTTGTTAAGGTTTTGGACTTGTTCTTATTTTTTTATTGATGTTATTGTCACAATTTGATGTGTAGGAAAAGGGAAAATAACATATTACGTAAGAGAAAATAGTTGTTGATATGGCAGCCATAGTATTATGTGATTATGGAATCACATATACGGGTGACCCTATAAGCATGTGTAAAAAGAGCCTCAAGAGCATCAATCTACAGATTCTTGGGCTTGTAATGGATCCAAATCCAATAAAAGAGAAAGATGCCACAAGAAATGAATTGTATCGTAGAGAACTTTGTCTAGAAGTAAGCAACAATGAATCTTTTGCTAGGACAATAGTTCAATAAAGCTTTATGTTTATACTAATTTATGGATCATGAACCACAATATGTATGTTTTGTTACAACAATTTTTGAGACCTTACCGAGTTGTTCCTATTAAAAATAACAATGAGAAAGTAAATTCTGAGAGGGCGGGGGGGAGCGGGGGGGGATGAATCAACACTTAAAAATTTTACCTCCAAAAAAATTCACCATTCATCCATCTCATAACTTATCATGTAAAATGAAATATGTGATCATGCATTACATCCAAAGTGTAAATTAAATCAACACATAAGATTTTCATTAGCTAGAAACCCTTCAAGGAAAACATAAAACTAGGGTGGGGATGACACCCACAAATCTTGACTACTACAGTTGTAAAGTGTGGCCAATTAGGGCTACAAAATTTTGATCATAGTCTATGATCTACCCTATGAAAGGTTTGCCATGTTAAAGGCTTACAAGACTATTAGGTCTCACCTTGACTAAAGGATTTAAACTCACAACTAAGTAAGAACTCTACTAGGAGATTTAAAAATATTTGTTAGAACAACTCTGTTAAGAGATTTACTCTATATCACCTATCAAAATGATTCAGCACCAAATCCTTCGATTAGCACCTTGATGCTTGATTTCAGATCTCCTCTTTATTGGTTATCTCTTGATCCACCTAATCATATCTATCTTCTCTATCCTTTCACTTCTTATCTCTATTCTTCTCAAATGGATTCTGCATTGTAGTTCCATAACCTAGCCATCATTTCTACCATGAAATTCTCTCTATGCTCTTAGCATTCATCTCCTTGTGCATGTGATACTTCTCTTCACATTATTATTGTTCTCTCTTAGGGTTTACCTCTTTAAGTAGGAATTATGGAGATGGGTTGGGTCATAATCAATGGTTATAGTTGATTCTTATTACTATATAACTCTTCCCTTTATCTAATTGGCTACATGTATTAGCATATGGATTCATAATATGCACTTAACTTGCACTATTCTTTGCTAGATAATGACCAAGTGTTTTGTTACTACTTTGTCAAAAGCATAATGAGATTAATAATCTCCCCCTTTGACAAAAGTGGTAAAAAACACTTTGTCATGGCATATACAATCTTATTTTATGCATAAGTCAGATAATAGATCATCTCTATTTGGCTTCTATACAAAATCACAAAATCGCAAAATTTGAAAAAAATAATGTTTTTTCCCACACCTTATTACTCCCCCTAAGTAAATACTTCATTTCATTTATGTAACTCCTTTTGAGTAGATATCTGCCTTGACAATATCTTCAAAATCTTCAAAATCTCCCTTTTATGACACTTATATGGTACACTTATATTGTATTTTTCCAAAAATGGTTTATGGAGTTCCATTATGGTTCCCAAAGTGGAATCCCAATTATCACTGGCTTCATCTAAAGATTGAATCTATATTTCTAGATTTGCTACCATATCTACTAGACCTTCTTGCGTAGAAAGATGAGAATATTTCTTTATTAATATTTCTACAAAAACTAGTTCCTTCTGCAAAATTTCCATAAGTGAGGTCAACATGGACTGAATTCTGATCGAAGTTGATCTTATATTTGCTTCCTTTGCTTGCAACTTGGAAAGCCTACTATGTGTTAGTCATAATCTAAAAATAAACTTGACTAGTGCCAGGAGATTGCCTCAATGGAGTACATGTTAATTGTAAATCTCCTTGCAGCTGGTCAATTGTTTGTTGAGTTTATTTAGTAAAGATATCAACATCACATAATTTTCTATACATACAGAAAATATTCTCCAACACTTTCTTCACACTCCCATCTTAGTTGATAAATCAACTTTTCTTAGTGCAATGGCACTAAATATCTTGTCCATAACATTAGTGTGAAATTTCCTTTTAGACCATTCAAATAGCTTTGCATTTGTCTCTATATCTTCATCTTTTTTCTTATCAACTATATGTACAAGTTTCTTTATGAGGGGCTTATTGGAAAATGAATCTGAAATATCAAAAGCATCTATAAAAATATCTCTAATATAATGTAGAACATTTTTTTTCTTATGCTCCCTTCTCAAGATTTCTTGCCTTGAAGAACAACCATTTCTTCAGGTGTGATTGTTGTTAGGTCAAACTAGGGTAGAATAATCACTTCATCAAAACTCACTTCCTCAAATGATGTAGTCTCATCACTCTTAAGTGTACTTGTACTTAGCCTTGATATCTACAATGGTTTAGCGTGAGTACTTAGCCTTTGAAGAGTCTGGTTGATGGGAGGAGATGTAGTGACTTGTAAAGTGACCAGTATCTATATGTCTAACTATTCCTCTATCTCAATAGTCATCCTATTCTCTTTCTTTTTTTCAACCTCATTATGATCTTCAATGGGTTTCAGTGAGGTGAGTGTAGGATTATCTTCCTTATCCTCTTTCTCTTCATTACCCTTTTTGTCAATTATGGCAAGTGTTGGCAACCCTAATCTTTGTACACTCGATAGTAATGTAGCTAGGGTATCTTCCTTCTTCTCCTTCATCTTAATGACAATAGTAGGAATTGAAGATGGTGCTTGGTTAAGTTCACCTTTTTGTTCCAAGGTTACACTATGATCTATTGTTTGTTCATGTGATTCCTTCTTAACTTCTACAACATGTAGGGGCACAATAGATGTGTCTTGTTGTTGTGTTTTAGTGGATACAATCTCAACCTTTTGAGATTTGCCAATCCTTACCAATACAAGATTTGTGCATGGAATAGTAGTATTGGTGCATTCATGTTGCAGTTTCTTTAAATCTTCCTCACTCAATGGATTTACATTCTATGTAGAGTTATTAGGTATGTCCTCAATAGTTAAAGAGTCATGTTGACTCTCTTTCTCTCCATGTGTAGGACTAGTGGTCAACACATTGGCATCTTGTACATCTTGTGCATCTTCCTCAACTATCTCATCCTAAGAAATCTCATCATATTCTATTTCATTATTCTCTACCTTTGTTCCTTTCTTCTCTTCCAATGTTTGTGTGGTCAACCCATAGATTTTTTTCCAAAGTAATTTTCTCTAGGTTACCACCTCTTCAACTCTACTTCTCAAAATATGAAAGGCTTTTTATTTAGGAGAAAATATCCCTTTGTGTTTCTCTATAGCCTTTGTGATATGTTTCTTATCAAATTCAGGCATAACTTGAGCTAAAGTAGCCTCCCTGATTTATTTTTTCAGTCTCCATACTGAACTTACATTTTTGCTCAACTCTTTCATATAGACTTTTAGGTAATGAGTTAGTAATCTCTAATGGAGTGGTCTTAAAAGTAGCCATCATATAATAAATAGCTTCTTCAATATTATGTGTATCTCCATTGTCTAACTTATCAAAATCAATATGCTAAAATCTTGACAAATCTACATTATTATTTATATTATCACATAGATTTTCAATATCAAATGAAGGATTGTACCTTACAACTTTGAATTGACTAATGTCATCTAATTTTGTCCTTTCATCATCTGATTCCTTCTAAAGTTTTAGACTCCTCTTGAATCTCTTAGCAAGCATGCTCAGCTCTGTTATATCATCCTTCTTTTTACTTTTTGTTGATTGAGCTTCCTTAGCTTGTATAGTGGGAGCCCTTATGCTTGACCTTGTTAAAGGTGTAGCTAGCTTCTGTTGTTCCTTGTTTTCCACTTTCTTTGGTTTCTCTACTTTCTTTTTTTGTATCTTCCTTTTCTTTTTAGTTTTCTTTGGTTCTTCCTCAACTTCCTCTTCACCCTTTAAAGTTTGATCTTCTCCTTGTCCTTGTGTAAGTTGTAAAGGTCCTTAACCTTCTTCTTCTTCTTCTCCTTCTCCTTCACCAAACTTTTCTTTCAATTTCTTCACCATTTTTTCTTCTTTCTAATGATAGAGGAGGTATCCAAGTTATAGTTATATTTGATATGGCTTCATCATAATTCTCAAAGGATGTAGCATCCTTGTCAATCTCTTCTTCCAATAATGCAGTGATGGTTCTTGATGCCTCATCAAAATTTATCTCATATAGTAATGGTCTTAACCATCTAACCCTTGTAATAGCTTCTTGAACATAGGTGTAGTCGGCATCTACTAGGAAACAAACATCATTATAATGTTTCTTCACTAGATATACAAGAATTCTTGATATCTGCTTCATTGATTTCTTGAAATCTTTAACATAACTAGTCATTACTAAAGCAAAAGGTTCTCCTCTTTCTCAATGAATTCACCTATCTATTGGGTAATAGAGTGACTGGACTTCCAAACTAGCTTGCTAAATGTAGGAAATGTGTTTTGCACATAAAAGAATATACAGATAATGAGTGAACCAAACTTACATGAATAACTCTTTGCCTTTTTTATAGATTCTAGGTTTTTTGATAATTGTTGAAGCTATAACTTGGCTAGGTCATAGGAATGATCTTTCTTTATGATCTTGTAACCTAGGTCAATGATAATGCATGGCACACTGTTGAGTTAGCTCAACTAGTAGAATATGTCTACATGCAATAGTAGGGTCTTCAATTGTATCAATTGGCATTCCCCTCTTGTTCCATATGGTTCTAGTATTCTTCTCAATTACTTCTTTTGTATCACTCCTCAATGTCTTTGGCTTGTCTAGGATAGGATACCCTATCACTCTATGAATGATCCTCTTTGATATTCGGATAGTTCTATTCTCTAACCATAGTTGATTGTCATGAATTCAGCTCAATACAATATTTATCCATTCTATTTTGAAAACTTGGGGGAAATCTAGGGCATGCATTAACCCTTTTCGCTCTACAATTTTGTTTTCTTCTTTCAAAATATTATTCTCACACAACTTATGATAGGTCTCGCTGATCTCTAAGTCTCCAACTTCTCCAACCTTGCATGTGTAACAATATCTTACATCCTGAATCATCAAAACCTTGGGTGGAATAGTCAATAACACACTAGATGGACCTCCTTTGTATGCAATCTTAGGAATAGCATGAAATGGTGGTTGTCGAACATCATTACTAATGAATTGTACATTGGTAGACTCTTTAACTTCCTTTCTTACTTCCATTGATGAACTTGCTACCATTTTTCACTTCCTATGGTTTACAAAATGCAAAATAGTATAACTCAGCATAAGTGAAATACCTTTCAAATTGATGTAAAATGTCATGTAGCAATTGAATCTAGTATGTAGTTGTCGGAATCCCTTTCTCAAATTTCCTTCATGCTCTTTGATCTTCTGGTAAATGCAAATGATTCAAAAAATTGATTATATAGCCTTAAAAACCTTGCAATTAATTCTTAGTGCATATATAGTTGTAAGCTTAGTCATTATAGGGTTTTCAATTCACTCAGCTATCATAGCTATCTCAGCAATCACTGCAATACCTCATTACTTGGCACTTACTACAATGCTTCCAATACTCAGCAACAATAGAGACAACATAACGAAAAATTATCTCTTTATTCTAATCAATTCATTGCATCTTAATATATGTTTATAGATCCTTTTCATTACTTGAATTCTTGGAACTAGTGCAAAATATATCATTTCAGATGTCATTTCCATACATACCTTTGATTGCCTAGTTGGGAGTGATGTGATCACCTGATCCATTGGATAAAGTGACCTCATTTTGACTTGATGTATTGCAATCTTCTTTCTTTTTCCATATCTTGTTCATCTACATCTTTTTTCTTTTCAGCATCTACCTTTCCTTTTCCTTTGTTGAATTCATTGCTCAATGCAGGTGACCAAGTTGATTAGTTTTTTCCTACATGACCAATCTTAAGATAACTAAAAAATACAATCTCATTCAACCATCTATTGTAATTACCTCTGAAATGTGTCATAATGCAATTTATAGCAACATTGCCATACTCACCACAATAATGACAACTATACCTTGTATTGTAATCCCAATCATAATAATTCTCGTGATGATGTACCTTGGTTTGCTTGTCTAATGTCCACTTAGGTTTGGATCTGCATTCATATGCCATGTGTCCATACTTCTGATAGTTGTAACAATGTCCTTCAAATCTCTGAGTGTTGGTGGTCTTTGTCTTGTATTCATGTGCCTGATGTCCTTGCTTCTTGCAGTATGGCAATGTCCCTTGAATTTATGCTTAGGGATTTGATTTCTAGCATTTGTCCTAGAGGCATTTGTTGTGTGACCCATTTTTTCATAGTGATGACAAGTGGGCTTGTTTTTCTTTCCCTTATTGTTCCTTCATTCACCACTTCTAGATGATTCTCCTTTTTAAGTGGTACAATATCCTTATCTAGCAATGTCATTGTTTGATCTTGATGCTTCCATCAAATTTTCAAAGTACTTTATGGCCTCACTAAGCTTGTTAAGATTTTCCTTTTCTATCTTCAATTCATTTTGTAGTAGGGCATTTTGTGTTTCCAAAGTTGTAATTTCAATGTCTTTCCTATTTAGTTCTTGATTTGCAATCATTGATTGATTCATCGGATCTAATTGAATGCTTGATAACTTTTACACATCTAATGACTTCTCCTCAAGTCTATTAGCTAGTAATTTTTTGTCTTCTTCAATCATGATTATATCTTCTTCATCTTTCTTTTTCAATTTAGTTGTCTCACATAACAATACTGATAGAGTTTCTTGTTCCCTTTTCAGATTTTTGACTTCTTCATATAGGGCACTATTATTTTCCTTCAGATCTACAATTGCTATGTCAAATTCATTTGAGTTCCTATCCTCAAACAATCCAATAGTGTCTTCTTCTTGATATTGAGTGTCATTTTTTTGAATGGTCAATTCCTTTCTTTTATTCAATGACTATGGCAGTTCATCTCTTGCCACCTTAAGTTGATGTAGGGAAAGTTGTATTTCAATCTTTTGGTTCTCAATAGTCTTTCCCAATTTATAGACTTCCATCTTCAAGATCTTACCTCCAAAGTTGTCAAATTTTCATTTCTAGAGAACAAAGCTCTGATACCAATTGTTGGAAATAACAATGGGAAAGTAAGTTCTAAGGGGGGGTGAATCAACACTTCAAAATTTAACCTCTAAAATATTTCACCATTCATCCATCTCATAAATTAACATGTAAAATGAAATATATAAGCATGCATCACATCCAAAGTGTAAATTAAATCAACACATAACACATAAGATTTTGGTTACCTAGAAACCCTCCAAGGAAAAAGTAAAAATGGGGTGGGGATGACACCCACAAATCTTCACTACTACAATTGTAAAGTGTGGCCAATTATGGCTACAAATTTTTTATCATAATCTATGATCTACCCTATGAAAGGTTTTCCATGCTAAAGGCTTACAAGACTATTAGGTCTCACCTTGAGTAAAGGATTTAAACTCACAACTAAGTAAGCACTCTGTTAGGAGATTTACAAAAGTTTGTTAGGACTACTTTGTTAAGAGATTTACTATATATCATCTATCAAAATGATTCAGTACCTAATCCTTCAGTTAGCACCTTGCTTCTTGATGTTAGATCTCCTCTTTACTAGTTATCTCTTGATCTTTCTGATTAGATCTATCTTCTCTATCTGGTCACTACTTATCTTTGTTCTTCTCAAATAGATTATGCATTGTAGTTCCATAACTTAGCCATCATTTCCACCATGAAATGCTCTCTATGCTCTTAGCATTCCTCTCCTTTCACATGTGATACTTCTCTTCACATCATTATCATTCTCTCTTAGGGTTTACCCCTTTAAGTAGGCATTATGGAGATGGGCTAGGTCATAATCAATGGTTGTGGTTGATCCTTATTGTCGTCTAACTCTTCCCTTTATCTGATTGGTTGCATGTATTAGCATAGGGATTCCTAATATGACTGGATCCTTATTTCTTAATATCAAAAATTCATGTTAATGTCGGCCAAAAATGGTTTACATAGAAGTTGGTTTCATAACAAACATCTATGTCAAATACTAGTAACTCGACATCAATAGACTCTGATACTCAACCTTCACTATGATCTTTATACTGATACTTGGCTTATGAATGGCTTGGCACTCACTCTTTCTTAGCACCTGAATCACTCGACATACATTATTTTCTTAGCTCCTTATATTTGCTTGACACTTGAGTGACTCGACACACACTGACTATTGGGTACATACTAGTGTTTGGCACTAACTATCATATTACTTGGCATGTATTGTCCGGAAGCTTATGCTTGGCATACACTATGCACTTGGCTTGCACTATTCTTTGCTAGATAATGACTAAGTTTTTTGTCACTATTTCATCAAAACCATAATGAGATTAACAGTTTCACCATACGAGGGTACCAATGTAGCTTCTATAGGTATGTGATTTTCAATTTTCAATCATAAGAAGAGACATTATTTTCTTCATGATTATTAATGATAGTTTTATATTATTGTTGTCATGTTTTTGAAATCTATCTTATAAAAAGACAATGCATAAATGATTATTTTTCAAGTTCTAATGATGTGCATCCACCTCCTTCCATGAGGTCGGCCAGCAGTCTAAGATTGCTGACTATAGGATCGACAGCAAGGAGCATGCAAACATCCACACCTGTTGCAACTAGAGCTGGTAAATCCTTGTTTTGCTACTTTTTTTGTGTGTTAAATATGATTTGATTTATAATTTTTTGTTATTTGAGTATAGTATGACACTAATTAACTTTGTGCAAGGACAGGTACACCTTCTCATGATGATAGAATAGATACTAGTATTGGTGATAATTTACCAGTATTTCTTGGAGTAGCTTGTGTTAGTTCTATTGGATCATTGGAGGCATCATTATTGATGGTCGAGAAAGATATGATTCCCTTAAAATTTCCTAAGATTTCAAGTACTTTAAAATTATAATTATTTAGAGTATAATTTTAGTTTACTTATTCATAACTCATTTTTTACTAATGATCTCATAATTTTTACAGGAAATGATCTTTTTTTATGAAACTTTTTATGATTTAACATTTAAGATATTTGGGTCCACATTAGGTAAATGGTATGTAGCTTGATATAATTGGTTGCTACATTTTTCCATTCATCCATTTGTTATAATATATTCAAGGTACATAGCTTGAACTAATTTTTGTATCTAACAATTATGTTTGTTGTTAAAAGGTGGAATGAGAAAGGCCTTGAATTAAAAGATCAACTCATAAAAACTATGGAGGGGCTCTTTGGTCATAATATTTTGAACAAAGACCAAATTCTTAAAAAAGCTTGCAAACATCTAAAGACTATGAGAGACCAATACCAAAGGGCTCTAAAGCTCAACCCAAAGTACAAGCATCCTCCTATGGTTCCAGACCTAGAGTGGAATAAAATCATTAAAGATGCAAAAGAGATAAGACTAAGAGATAAAGGAATTAACCCATCACCCAGAAAAAATAGGTATGTGGTAGTATTAATGTAAGTATGCACAAATTAGTGATCTTTATATTTATATAATCTAACATAATTCAAATTTTACATATACAGGTTGTAGGACACATCAAAGACCATAGAAGCTAGGAAAGAGAAGGTTGGTCAACACCATCTTGGCTCTGGTGGATATATGAAAATTTAGTCACGCCTTGTAAGTAGTAGTAAATGAAATTTCATATCAATTTTTTATATAAAATTACAAATAAGAAATACATTCAATATTGACAATATTATGCAAAAAATGGCATTGAATTTTATCTAGCGCCCACAAAAGAGGACAAACAAATTGGCTTCAAGAAAGGCTATAAAATAGTGGTTGCCCGCTACCGCATAGATTCTAGTGGCCAAAGAGATGTAGAAGATTCTGGTGCACTGATTCACTCATAGGTAAATATTCCTAATGAATAATAACAAAAATTAAGAAATTCATGAGAAATAATCTATTTGATGTTAATTTTGAACAATGATAACAATGCACACATGAAATTTCACTGTAGCCTTCTACTCCTAGCACAAATCTTACTCGTGATGACAAAGGCACAAATCCTATACATGACAAAGGCCTTCATGTGCACCACAATGATATAGGTACATATTCAATTTCTATTGAAAATTAATTATGTAATTATTAATAAAATTTAACATCTTAAATTGTAATTGGTGTAACCTTTATGTGATAATTTTTTAGTATGCAAAGTGTGATGTTAGTGTTGAGCATGTTGAGGCTAGGGTTGAACAAAATGTGGTAGTAGATGATGTGGCACTATTAGGTAAAGAAAAATCCCTATTGTGTTCTTTAGATTAATGAAATACTTATAGAATTTTTTAAAATGTTTAGAATTAAACCCATTTATTTCTTATTGTAGGAGTGCATTAACCTTGTCCTCAAAAAGAAAAGAGAAATCCTCATGTCATAAGATCAAAACCACAAGAGCGATAGGAGAATACCGAAGATAGTATTGATGTGCCTATTAGCCTTTATCTTCAAGAAAATAAAAAATAAAAGAAGAAATGAATGTTAAAAATCTTGTTTGATGATGAATGTGTTGATGATTTTTTTTTAATGTTGCTTATTAATGAATTTTATGTCATGTTATTGAATATTGTTATGTGATTATAATGATTGATGTGTTCACAAATTATTGATGAATACTTATATGTATTAATGAATTATATGTCATGTTGATGAATTTTATGTGAATATAATGATTGATGTGTTCACAAATTATTGATGAATGTTTATACATATTAATTAATTGTATGTCATGTTAATGAATGCTATGTGATTATAATGATTCAATGATATACTTTTTAAATGAATGAATGAAATATCTTAGTTGTTAATGGGGAATTTAGAGTGATTATAAGGGGAGAGAAGCCAAATGAGTTTCCACCTTCACATGGTTGGCCTTGTTAAGTAGACAATATGAAAGGATTCTCAAAACCAAGTGAAGCTCAAACTAAACCTATCAAAACTAAATAACAATATATGGTCTCATCAATTCTTCCCAAATGCCTTACCAGCTTGACACTCGACTAAAGCTTCACTAAATCATCATAACACCTTCTAAATAGAATCGCTTGGATCAAACTCATTTGTTGATTACAAAGGCTTTATGAACAAACTCACAATGGAAGTTGTGTCATTTCCATCACAATCTGATTTGAATGTCATAATGTGACTGTGGAATAATAGTGACACATGAAAGGATCCAAACCTTTTCAATGCACACTTTAAACCAAGTAAATAACCTCAATGCACTATAAGGTCCATCACAATGTTTCATTCTCAAACATATAAATCTAACCTTTAATGAATCAATATATTACTATGACTGTCACTTTCATGGTCAAGACAGTATGATAATGTATTTTCTATACAAGGACTCAAAACAACTTAAAATCCATTTCCATCCAATGTGAGTGTCCATCTCATTAAACTTCACGGAATAATAGGAGACTATCATTTCTTCCATGTTAATGTAGATGTGTCTAATTGACTTCTTTGGTCATCACCAAACTCCACCTAACACACTTTTCTCAAATTTACAAAAATATCCAATCTCACTGCTTGAAGATTATATTCTATTGTGAGATTGTACACATGCAAAGGCATTTTAGGGGGAATATGGCTTGGGAAAATTCTTTCTTGGCATTGTGAACACTCCATCCTACTCACTGCTCTTCATCCAATCAGATGTTTTCATTTTCATTATCCCAATTGAATACATCTGTAAAGTCACCAAGTATGCCACCCAAAGACACTCTTCTATCTTGGTAACAATAGCATATCCAATATTCATTCTTGGAGCATAAACAACCTCCATTATCTTCCCATGACCCATCACCAACACTATTGCATCTTTTTCACTGAGATCATTTCGTCTACCAAATCATCACTTCCCTCATGCTATTCCTTTTGCCATTGTAAGTCTTCATTCACCATCAAGGTTACATCATTAGCCTCCATACCCTTCTCCTCGTTCAAAGGACTTGTCATTATCCCAAAAACCACTAACTCATCATACTCAAGCCCCATAAGACTTGCTTCCTCATTGTCTTCACTAGTACCTTTGTCATCCACATTTGCTTTAACACCTTGAACCTCTTCAACACTAGGTTCTTCATTTTCTTCACCATCCATCACTACTTAAACATCTTGAACCATCTCATTTTCAAGTTGTTTGTCCTTTTTCTACTTCAACCCCATATTCCTCTCCATGGCATCAAGCCTCATTAGCTGTCTCTTTCTCGATAATATAGCTCTACCTCATTTCCTCACACAATTTTTTTCTCTTCTTGTCTTACTCTCTTTTCTTGTTTCCATTACTCAAAAATCCCTTCAATGCTTTATATGCTTCAATTATATTTATTTTTGATTTTATCAAACCCATCTTTGTCTTTCCTAGACTTCCTCTTAACCTTCACCAACTTGCAAGGATCTTATCCCTTTCTCTGGTACCACCATGATGCAAAGCATAGTGGTTCAACACATTTGTCACATGTACAAGGATAGATTATTTAAGCATTTCTATGAGATACAACTTCTCACATCAAACATGTCCTTAAACCACTAAACTAATTGAACCAACATCAAGTCCCTTAACTAATGATCCAATCACTTAATGACTCTATTAAGACCTATTAAAGGTTAAATTTGTATCATAAATCTATATTTTGGATTAAATCTGTATTTTTTGATTAATTTGTTTCATATGTCTTGGTTTCAGGCAATGCAGAAGGAGGCCCTAGTTGGACAATCTCAATTGATATGCATAGGACATCAACTGGAGCTGAAAAATAAAACATGTTTGCATTTCTTATACATGCCATTAATGTAAACATGTTGGATTTTTTCAGCTCTGCCTATTTTCCATGCATATGGAACAATGCTACACACACATTTTCGATTCATATCCACCTATTGTCTATGCATATGGAATGTTGTTTTATGCACATTCTCAATTCAAAGTAGTTGAATCTTACTTTGGATGGGAGGGAGAGAAACCAAAGACATATGGATGCTTAAGTGGCCATAGATAATGATTCTTCACAATTTACATTCTATTGTTGAGGTCTTTTTTTTTACTATTGCTACATTCTACATTTTGATGTTATTAAAAGTAATGTTTTGTTTCCTTTGTTGAAATGTTTCATGCCTTCATTCATTAAAATTGATCTCTGGTAATTGCAATCATAATGGTAACATATTGATCTTAGTCTTCTTAAAGTTTTTCTTGTAAAACTAATTGATCATGATTTCGTTGTATTTGGTTGCAGGGTACTGAGCAGCAGAACTGATAAACTTAAGTTGGAGTGCCTGAGCAAAGAATCAACCTAGAACTTCACTAATTTTAGTAGCATTTTTTTTTTTCATGAAAGTAAATACCACGTATAACTTATGCACAATAACGGAAGCAATAGTAATGTCCATCTGAAATTAAACATAACATGCATAACAGATTACATTCTTTAAAATCCCTTAACGTTGGATTACATCTAAAAACATCTTACATACATGAATCCATCTAGTACAACATCCACATGAAATAATAATGATAAGTCCAATGTTTATACATTATATTTCAAATACTCAATCATCCACTATACATCACAGGGTATGAAAAGCTCAAAAATACACATATGTAGAATAAAGTAAATCATCCTTTTCTAATCCATGATACATCAAAGTAAAGATAATCACATGTTACATCATCATAAAAGACATATACATCCATCATAAAGATCAAACATAATAAACTAAGTGCACGGTTCCTCCCAACCGTTAATAGCATCATTAGACCATCGTGGATCCTAGCCATCCCTCCGTGCATAACATTCCAAATCACTGAAGAGATCATCGGTATTACATAGTAGGAATGTCACTCCTAACATATACAACATCATATGTATAAAGTACTCTAACATGCTAATAAAAGCATAAGATATCATCATCTAACATATGCTAATCATCAATGAAAAGGATACATATCCATCATCATAAAGGATGCATCAGCCACGATGTCTCAATGAATCTCAAAATGATAAGAGTGGAAAATACACTACAACTCGACTGTGTGGTACCTAAGTGGTCCACTCCCACCGTGCTGAGGAGATAATCTCAAGTCCCAAACAGGCTAACAAAATCACATAGCACAAATCTCTATAAGTCCAGGAATCCTAAAAGTATACTAACTCAAAGGTTCCAAACACAAAATCCAACATCTAATTCCCAGAGGCACACAATAACATGTAGGAACCTACTATGCAAGCGAGAAAGTGTCATCGTAATTATCATGTACAAGTTACCCTGGCAGTTAGCTAAACTCCACAGGTCCATACTGATCTCATGCGGCCACTAGTATCCTCTCATACTGACGAGGCATACTACGGAATGCAAGGTTGCAACCATGCATCTCACTACTCCCATCCTAGCCTGTACAAGCACTCAAGGCATGGGCGAGAACAAAACTCTTATCTTTTTAGGTTCATTTAGTTAGTATTAGGTGTGAATGTTATCACTTATTAATCCAACTTACAATGAGTTACCCTGGCAGCCTCTTAAGGCTCGGCCCCCATTGCAAGCCACTTCCCGTCACTACATATAGATATCCTACCCTAATGCTCATGGAATCATAAATCTCAAAATCACAAAAGATAATCCATAATAAAATCATCAAATATGCATAAAAGCATCAAATCTCCATGAGCAAGCATCCATAGAAAATCATAATCACAACAGCTCTCCATTGGCAACTGAAGCATCACTAATAATCAAAAGTATCCAATGGTTCTCAATAACCAAAATATATCTCAATCATACTGATCGAAGACTCCAAAAATGGTTGAGTCAAACATGTCACAACATGACATCATCAAGAATAAATCCACATTATAGTCCCATCATGGTGACTAGAAAATAATCAAGGATAACTGGTCGATGACCAAAATAATGGTTAAGTCAAGTGTCTCATACATAAGAATCTCAACTATAACAATTAGTAATCACATCCAATACATAGAGCATTCCATCACATAACCATGGTTGGGTTTATAAAGATCGAGATTAAACACATCATCATGACATCACAATCACATAACCCCCAAGCCTCTAGTAGACGTCCTATACTGGTCAACACTAGTCAACCCAAAACAACAGCATAAGAATACACAATGTAAACACATGTTTTAGTTTTGCTAAAATTACATACTTGAATTAAATGTGGAGGTTTCTAGTTTACATTTTCCAACTTAGATATCAAGTGGAGAAATTTCATGTTTTACCTAACCCATGTATTTGTTTGATGGATAAATGTTTCTCCCAAACAATTAGATTCAATTTTCTATTTGATCTAATAACATTGTTTAAAAATAACATTTTCCAAAGAAATCAACATATTTCAAAACTTCGATTTATAACACGTTCTAATAATCAACCTTAATTAAACTAAGTTTAATTAAGTTAATTATTAATATCTCTTCATTTATTAATAATTGATAAATTCATATTTTAAATCAATGATCTTTTTAAAAACATAACCCATTTATTCAATCTTTAAATATAATAATTATTTATAAATTAATAATAATATATATACATATATACTTATATACAAATATATATATATAATTACATTTAACAATGCAACATTAAAATAAAAAATGAAATTCATATTCAAATATCATATGAAATAACATTTCAAATAAAACTTTTTATAATTTAAAACCAAACTTAATCATAATGCGATTTATTAAAATCGCACAAGCCACCAATGCAACCGCACCGCAGGTACACTGCAGATCGCAGGTACCCTCCGATCTCGCAGGCTTATGGTGGGTGGGGTATGGAATACCTGCCCGCCCAGCATCATAATGAATACATTTTTTTTTTAAAACATTTTTTGATACAACGTTTTTAATAACATTTTTCCAAAATGAAATTGCAAATCGCAATGCGTTTAAATGAGTATTTACTGCCATAATTCGCTCGACTTCCAATTAATTAAATATATATGCATATAAATATATGCAAAATTTTAGATAGTATATATTTATATGCAAAAATGCAGATCTGAATTATATATATATATTTTCACAAAGAATATATATATTTTTATGAGTTTCCTATAAATATTTACTCTCTAAATTTTCTCAATAATTTTCTACTGAATCTAGCTACAATTCAACCCTAGCCCTGTATTCTTTTCAGATCTATGCATATAAAGATTCTCAAATAAATTTTAACTACCCATATTGAGAATGCACGATAAATTATGAAATTTCTCAAAAGACATATGGAAGACACGAAGAAGACAGGGAATGCATGATGTGGAAATAGAATAAGTAAAACCACAAGAATCTACCCGAATTCTGATGCTAAATCACTCTTCCTCAAAAAATTCGTAGAGTAAGCTCCTCCCTTCTTCAGAGTTCTCGAGTCCTCCAATGCTCCAATTTGCACTCCAACCGCTATATCTAGGCTTCCAAGAATGCCTGAATATAAAGAGCTCTCAGGAAACATCTAGAATGCCTCTAGAAACAGCTAAAAGGTGTCACCAACTAAGCATGGGTCTTTTCCAACCTTTTTGATGAGCCATAGGGTTGTAGACATCATGTGCTTAATTGATGCACAAACCCCCGTGTTGTTGACACATGAGAAATAGAAAAGTGTGTTAACTCCCATGCAAGCTTATAACTCCAATTCACTTTTTATATAATTTCTATTTAAATATTTATAACTTTCATTTTAATTTTTATAACTTTTATTATTATTATTTATTTATTACTTTATTATTATTAATAATTTTGATTCTAATTTTCTTTTATTTAATTCTTTTTCCTCAATTAATTCCCATTCAATTAATTATAATCAAAATATCAAATAACATGATATTTTATATTAATTTTCTCAAATAATTATTTTATTAATTAAATCTATTTATTAAGACTTAATTAATAGAAAATTCACCATAGACCTCCAAGATAAAATGTGAAAACCCATCATAGAGCATTTCACACAAAATTAGTCTAAAGGGTTAAAAATCACGAATTATATCATCCGACACATTCAGTGGGTAAAATATCCAGATACTTGTCCTACCTCACTAGGACAATTGGCTTAAAGGTTTGGGATTTGGACTTGAGAATTTATCTCCCTTCTCTTATCATTGAGATAGTATAATAGGGTATGCTCATCCTGACAATTCAGGGAAGTCGATACCCGGTACCTGCAACCTGCAGAAAAACCATGCATGTACATACAATATATATAATGCTAAGCAAAACAAATAATGGCAGGAAGTGGTGCATCATGTAGATCCCAACTAAGCAGGTGACTATGACTCCCTTCCTTAACCACATCAAAAATGCCATACAATAAGAAAACATGCACACCATACACATGCAAGTATGGGGTAAGTATCCATAATAAAACACATAAGATAATAAACCATCCATCTAATCATCAATAATAACTGAAAAAATATAATGATCATCATGTATGCATGAAATGTAAAGTCTAAATGATCTCATCATATAACCACTGAATCCATAACATAATGTCTGATAGTCTCAGAACAATACCGCTAATCCATCAACATAATACTAATCCATCAAAGTCTAATAATAATAGCAACAATAAGTTTAGAAAGGATGTGAACTAGGGTAGGCACTACATCCACCCCCCCTTGGGTTAGGCTTACTCCTGGAAGCCTACAAACAAGTAGGGATATAACTCCCGCAATCTAGCTGCATCCTCCCAAGTAGCTGAAAAATCATCAGTAGGGTCCCATTGGACCCTTACCTGCTTGATGGTTCGACCCTTGAGGGTCAACTCTCGCTGCTCCAGAATATGAACTGACTCCAAAGCTAACTGCTCGTCCTCTACCTGCAATGCATTCCAATCAAGAACATGTAAAATATTAGGAATATACTGCCGAAGTACTGAAACATGGAAAACATCATGAATGCGAGCTAGGCTAGGCGGTAGAGCAAGGCGGTAAGCAACCGGGCCAATCCTCTCCAAAATCTTGAATGGTCCCACAAAGCGAGGTGCTAGCTTAGAACCCTTTCCATATCGGATCGGACTCTTTTGTGGTCGCACTCTCAAGAAAACTTTATCTCCCACAACAAACTGCTTATCAGTCCTATGAGCATCGGCATATTTCTTTTGCCTATCATGTGTCGTAGTCAAATGTTCATGGATACGCACCACTTGTTGCTCCATATCATGAAGCATCTCAGGACCCAACAAGATGCGATCCTCAAGACTATCCCAACTCAATGGTGTACGACAAGGACATCCGTATAATGCCTAAAATGGTGCCATGCCAATAGAACTATGATACCCGTTATTGTAAGAAAACTCCACTAGGTAGAGATAGTCCTCCCAATGTGTCTGCCTATCCATCACATACATCCGTAACATATCCTCCAAAACCTGATTCACCCTCTCTATCTGACCATCAGTCTCTGGATGATATGCCGAACTAAATTTTAACTGCGCTCCAAGCTCATGCTGCAGCAACGTCTAGAATGCAGATGTGAATACAGGATCCTGTCATAAATGATATTTCTAGGAATACCATGTAATCTCACAATATCATGCATAAAGACATTAGCTATAGAAGCTGCTATGTAGGAAGACCTAATTAGTGAAAAATGTGCCACCTTAGTTAATCGATCAATGATAACCATGATAGCATCATGATGCCGAACTGTCATAGGTAATCCTACTATAAAATCCATGGAGATAATATCCCACTTCCAAGAAGGAATGAGATTAGGCTACAAAAGTCTAGTCGGGTGCGAATGTTCTGCCTTAACTCTCTGGCACTCAAGGCATCTAGCCACAAAATCAGCAATATCTCGCTTCATCCCAGACCAAAAGAACAGTAACATATCCTCCAAAACCTGATTCACCCTCTCTGTCTGACCATCAGTCTCTGGATGATATGTCAAACTGAAGTTTAAGTGCGCTCCAAGCTCATGCTGCAGCGACGTCCAAAATGCAGATGTGAATACAGGATCCCTGTCAGAAATGATCTTTCTAGGAATACCATGTAATCTCACAATATCACGCATAAAAACATTAGCTACAAAAGTTGTTGTGTAGGAAGACCTAATCAGTGAAAAATGCACCACCTTAGTTAACCGATCAACGATAACCATGATAGCATCATGATGCCAAACTGTCATAGGTAATCCTACTATAAAATCCATGGAGATAATATCCCACTTCCAAGAAGGAATGAGATTAGGCTGCAAAAGTCCAGTCGGGTGCTGATGTTTTGCCTTAACTCTCTGGCACTCAAGGCACCTAGCCACAAAATCAGCAATATCTTGCTTCATCCCAGACCAAAAGAACAAATGTCTCAAATCAGCATGCATCTTCTTGACACCTGGATGTGCTGAGTAAGGTGTACGATGGGCTTCTACTGCTATCAAGGTGCGAAGCTCATCCGAAAATGGCACATAAATCCTCCCCAAATGTCTCAAAAGACCATCTGACTCTCGAACGTAACCTGCAAACTTTTCTTCCAAAGATCTCCCTGAATCTATCTCTCTGCACACTTCCTGATACCAAGAATCCATAGAAAGTGCTTGAAGAATCTGACTCCTCAAATCCACACTAAGGGTCATCGATGATACCACATGTCTCCTACAACTCAAAGCATCTGCCACCACATTCTCCTTACCCTAAATGTACTTAACCTCAAAATCATACTCGCATAGAAACTCCATCCATCACCTCTAGGGAGCATTCAAATTAGGCTGAGTAAAAATGTACTGAAGACTACGATGATCGCCGTGTAGCTCAAATCTGTGCCCCAACAAGAAATGTCTCCACCTTGACAAAGCATGAACTACTACTGCTAACTCAAGATCATGTGTAGGATAATTTAACTCATGATCCTTGAGCTTGCGTGATTCATACACAATCACCCATCCATTCTGCATCAACACTGCCCCAATCCCTTCAAGAGAAGCATCTATACATACCATAAAATCACCTTCTGGATCAGGTACAGCTAAAATTAGTGCACTGGTCAAAAGCTCTTTGAGCTTCTGGAAAGCTTCCTCATATTTCTCTGTCCATATGAACTTCTTTCCTTTCCTTTGAAGAGAAGTAATAGGATGTGCTATCCTAGAGAAGTTCTGGACAAATCTATGATAATAACCGGCTAAACCCATGAAACTACAAATCTCTAACACATTAGTCGGTGTAGGCCAATCTATTATAGCCTGAATCTTTGCAGGATCCACTGAAATACCATCACCTGAAATAACATGCCCTAAATATTGAATCTCTGACATGAAGAATTCGCACTTAGCTGCATTGGCATAAAGTTGATTGTCTCTCAAGCACTGCAATACCAACCACAGGTGTTCCTCATGCTCCTCTTGAGTCCTAGAATATATCAATATGTCATCAAGAAACACAAGTACAAACCTGTCCAGATAAGATCGGAACACACCATTCATCAAACTCATGAAAATCGATGGAGCGTTAGTCAATCCAAAAGGTACCACTGTGAACTCATAATGCCCATAGTGCATTCAAAAAGTGGTCTTGTGAATATCTGCTTCGTTAATGCGAAGCTGGTGGTTGTAGACACCTAAATTTGATTACACTGCTTTGGTAATCTAATTTAGCCATCTCTAAAGGCATCATTAATTAAATTCTTATTTAATTAATCCTTTATCATCCCCTAGTTGATTAATTTAATTAATCATCTATAGTCCTAATTGATAAATCAAATAATCTATTATTTATCAATTAAATCCTATTCTTCTATCTAATTCCAAAAAATCCCCATTTATTAAATAAATCAATTTGATAAATGAAATCCTCAAATTCAAAAACCCCTAACCTATCTCTAATCCTCCATTTAGCCTAATCCACCCCATCCACCCATACTAACCAAGCTTAGCCACTAACTCACCCACCCTCATTAATGCCATCCACTTGCACATCTCTAACATCCCTAATCTAATCCTAAACCCAAGCCTAATCCACCCCCTAATGTTGTCACATTCCTTAAACAAGTTTAAGACTTTCCTAATCCAAACCAAAGTCTCCCCTCAAAAAACCCAACCACTAAGTCATGAGTGCTCTTACAAGCCCACTCATGACTCTTACACCCATCTTCCACACTCTTCCCTCTTTCACACTCATTCCTCTTACATCCCTCTTACATACTCAACCCCACTCATCATGACTTTAACCAACCTTTTACCCTACCCTCTCACACTCATCCTCCTTGTGACAAGTGTCACCTTTTCATTGGTGCTAAACAAGCACAATCCATGTGCTCTCCTTTGAGTGCATCCTAGCCCTCCTTAAGCCTTCATCCATCCTTGCATCTAAGCCCTCCATCCCTCTACCCCTTAGCCTATAAATTGAATCCCATCCCAAGCCATTTCATCAACAATCTTTGAGCTAAAGTTACCATGCTATTTTGAGAACCAAAGCCATCAATATTACTCTTATAATGCAAAATTGAGAGCTCACAAAGCTACCAATTTGCCATTACCCATCTCCATTGAAGCAACTTTTGAGCATCTTGAGCATACATCCACAGCAAAAGGACACATCTACAGAATCAAGAAAGCATGGATTGTTTTCTCTTGTGAGGTTTGCACTTCTTGTTTTCTTTCTTTGTCTAAGCATATATGTGAATTTAGTTTTTGGTTTGTGAATGTTTACTTTATTTGTTAATGTTCTTTGCACACTGATTCTGGTTCTACATTTTGCCACGCCCGGTGGGACCCCACTATGGGTCATTTAATCATCTATTTTCATCTATATGTCATTTTTCTAACCATCTAATGTTTGTTTTTGTTTGAGTGTGTTGTGAGGGTGTTTTGCTTGTTTTTGCAGGTTAAAGAACGCACTTAGGAAGAAGAAATACCATCTAAAAAAAAAAAATCGCATTTTTCAGCTTTTTTGGCACAGTTTTGGCGTCTGCAACCTGTTCTATCTGCGAAAATTGACGTCTGCAAAAATCCACATCTGCGCAAATCAACATTTGCAAAAATTTGCGTCTGCGCAAATCGACATCTGCGAAAATCCACGTCTGTGAAAATTGACGTTTGCGAAAATCCGCATCTGCGAAAATCGACATCTGCGAAAATCCGCGTCTGCGAAAATCGTCATCTGCAAAAATCCGCATCTGCGCAAATCGGCGTCTCTGCTTGTCACCTGTGTTCTGTGCTGCAAATCTGTTTTGTCCTCTTCGTATTTTGACAAAAAAAGTTAAAAAAAATTTTCCCATAGTTAAGCTCTCATTTTTGAAGATTTTGGCTAACTAACTAAATTGCTTTTTTTTTGTCTCATTGCAGGTTGGAGCACATATGGAACCACTAACCATGTTTCTTGTAGGTTTTCGTGTTGCTAAAAAATGAACTTGAATGTTTAACCATTTGTCTTTGAATGCATGTTGCTAAAAAAAAAAAATGAACTTGAATGGTTAAACACATTTTTCATTGAATGAATGTTGCTCAAAAACACACTCTTGAATGTCATGGATTAAAATCAACTTTCTTTGGAATGCATGCTTAAAACAAAAAAATCCAATCTTGAATGCCAAGGATCAATTAACCATTACAAATCTCTTTTTCACATGCAATCTAGGTAAAGTTTGATTTTTGGACATTTAAGAAACTTTGTTAAGTTAAAATACAAATTTACAAAAATCAATTTGAGTAGTTCCTTGGACTCACCTCTTTTCTAATCACCCATCAAATATTAACCATTGGTTGCAATCTCAGCGCCATTTATGGGGATGGGTCTACCTGAAAAAGGTGTTAAATGTTCCACAATCTAACTCACTCACTTGGTCTTTGAACGTTTGCTTTAACTTTATCAAAATTCTTAAATGGCCAAAACTCTAGATTAAATCGATCACACTTCAAGTTTGGGTACTAAAATTGAACAACAACTGACGTGGAGAGCCTCCGGGCGCGCGCTTGAAATCGAATCTCACACACTTTTGTTTTGGGCTTAAAACAAACTCATACTCAATCTTGAATGCCTTAAAGAAAATTAATCGATACTTGACGTGGAGGGCCTCCGAGCGCGCGAGTTTTCTTTTGTTGACCCTAACTCTTCTTATTGTTTGCATTCTTCGATCAATTTACTTTTGTTGGCACTTTAAGTTGGAATTGAACATTGTCTCTTAAACATGAGTGCTTGCAAAGTCTAGATTAGCACACATAAGAGTCAGTTGGTAAAAGAACAAGCATGTTTTTTAGCCCAAGGTCATTCGAGTCTTCTCTCCCCTTGTCGTCTTTCGAGGCCATCTTGGGTGCATAAGATTAGGATCCAAAACCTTGTTTCTTTTTAGGAGGCCTGCTTGGGGATTTCATCACCCCTTGGACGACCTCAACTCCAGCGCTCCGGCGGAGTATAAGAATCGAGAGGTGAATCGAAAGACACCTCTCTTGGGATCAAGATTTTGTCATTCGGGCTAAGCCTCAAGGAACTTTATACCCTTGAGAAGTGAAAGAGGAGAAGTGGGTTACCGCTCCTCTCGGCTATGTGACATCCTTTTGGTCTCATCTACGGATTTGGGCCTCACGTACCTTGCATATATCGAGGACTCCCTAGCTAAACCAATTGTCAGCCTTGCAGAAAACCATCTAGGATGTTAATGTGTTTGGAGTGACTGATCGAAACATTTGTAGAACATACACACTCCTTGGTGCAAGTATCACATTCTGAGAACCACAAACTTCTATCTGGGTGTTCCTATCTATTGCTTGTTTTTATTTTACTTGTTGAATGAATGTTTGCCAAACTTGGTCAATCCTAGCTTAGGGCACACTTAGCGTAGTCACTGCCTATTTTGGAAGTTGAAAAAGTTGAAGCAAAACAACTGAGTTTTTTCCCAAAGCCAAGAAAATTCAAGAATTTATGTCGGAACAACCCAAACCCAAACAGAAGTTTCACAAGGTCAAACTCAAGCCATCTCTAGCATACCAAGAACTTTTAGCCAAGAGAAAAGAAATAACACCAAGCCCACGAATTTCCAAACTCCACAAAGCAGAGGACAAAGCTACCGACGAAGCACTTCAAGAGGCCTGGTTAGAGCGCACCATCAAATTTAGCCAACATCCAGGAGTTAATCCTGCTTATGCCTTACCAACTAGGCATGATTTCTATGATTAGACACCCTTGTTTCTCCACATCTTCTTGGATAAGCTTCACTTTAGAGTCATCTTTGTAGAAAAGCCAGCCATCTTAGGTTATCCCCTTAAGCATTATTAGCTCATCCATCTCATTTAGAATCATACCATCTAGCCAGTAATCGAAATTCTGCATATCTAAGCTTTCAAAATTGTTGTCACCTTGCTAAAAGTTTGCCATTCTTAAAATTTTCCAAATCCACCAATCTCACCAAGGTTATCCCTTTGACATAGCTTTGTCTAGGGTAATCTAGCTTTGTCACTTGTTATCCCTCATCACCTTGAGCTAAAGGTTGGGATTCACAAGTGGTCAATCTCGTGTTCTTCCTAAAGGATCATCAGTCTATCCTTAAGTTGACAAAATCACCACCAAGCTTGCACATAGGAAAGAAGACCTTTTGTGCTTTGACAACATATCTTTGAAGTTAGAATCCCCAACCCAATCCTCCTTAGGTTTTGTCATATAGCTTTGCCTCAACTTAGGAAATCATTTGCATAGAAAAGCCTTCCCCCTTTTTGCATCCATCAGCATTATTGCATCTCATCCCTAGGAGCATTTTTCATGCCACCCGTCACTCGCTTAGCCAAGAAGAAAGAAACAATGGAGCCCTATCATTTAGATCGAACAGCCTCACCCCCCTTGAGCACTCAGCCATCCTTCAGCCCAGAGCCAGCTATGCCATCACCTACTGACATTGAAGCTTTCATGAACCAACCAAGAAATGCAGTATTGGTAAATGCCATTATAGACAAAAACAAAGAGACAATCATGGCTAATTTTCAAAGGGACAATGTAGGAACCTTTGACTTTGGAAGACCCCCTCCATTATCAGATCCATCTCACCCATTGTTTGGGCAGCTACCACCACCCATAGGCTCTTATGATCCAAATTATCCTAAATATATTCCAAAAGAAGAGCCTCCAGCCAATCCATATGACCCAACAGACCCAAACATACCATCATCCACCCAAGTTGAAATCTCCATGCCGCAAGCCAACCCAGCCACCACCACTCCATCCTTGGTTCATACCTCTCCACTCCAAACCCCCTTTACCCAAAACATCTCACCGTTCACCCCCTTCACTATTTCTGCTGCTCCCACACCTAGCCTTCCAAATCCACCCATCTCCCAAATTAGTGCTAGCATCTTTGGCCAACCTCGGCAATATACAACAGGGATGCCACCCATGGGGCCAAGTAATCAACCTTTCATCGCCCCCAGCTTGTTCACCACAGCCCAAAGCACAATCCCATCATTTCCATTAGGTCTCGGGAGCTCAATACCAACAGCCACAAATCCACAAGCTACTACCTTCACTCCACAAAGCTATCAAAACCCGCAAGCTACTGCCAATCTTCTACCAAGCTCCTAAGTGACCCTAGCTCCCACCACCACTCTACCAAGCTTCCAAATCCAGCCACAAAGCTATCAAATCCCATCAGTTCCATTCCCAAGCTTTCAATTCCCACCACCTCCACCACCAACTAATCCATTACCTCCAATTACCAACTACTTTTCAATGCCACTTCTAGGAGGTAATCCACCACCCCAGCCAACCACCAATTATTTGCAGATGCCATCCCAAATGGGGGCACAACCCACATATATTGGTCAAACCCCAAAAGCCCTCCGATCCTTTTCTCAAGCCTCACAACCATCTTATACCTTACCTCCACAAAGCAATCCATTTACCCCACAGCCAGCTTATGTTCCTCAATCCCAACCTCAAATCGCATATCAACAGCAAGCCTCGTAGCACATGCAGCAATATGCGCCACCTCCCCCTCAACAACCCGTCATCCACCATGCAGCTGCCCAAACAATGTACAATCCCTATCAGCAAATCCCTCATAACCATCCATATTCAATGGCCCCATCCAGCACATACCTACCTCAAGGCACTCCTACATTGGGGGCACCCCAACCATCACCTATCAATTCAGAGTGGGAGCAAATGAAGACAGCTCTGAAAGCCATCCAAGAAGGGAATGATCCAAAGACATTCAAGTTTGAGAATGTGTGCCCTTACCCATTTGACAGAGCCATTACCACGACACCATTTTCCAAACACTTTGAGGTACCTAAATTTGACAAATTCAGAGGAAAAGGAGACCCTGTCACACATATCAAAGAATTTTACATGCATTGCCAAGACGTGGCATACAATGATGTCTTCCTCTTGCGCCTTTTTCCCAAAAGCTTGGCTGGACCAGCTCTTGAATGGTTTTATAGAATCCCCTATGGCACAATTAAAAACTTTGCTGAATTATCTGAGGCATTTGTAGCCCAATATGCCCATCTTGTTGAAACAGAGCTATCAATAGTTGATCTTGTCCACACCAAGAAAAAAGGTGGAGAAAGCCTTGCCGAATACCTGCAAAGATGGCAAACCCTTACCACCCGCATATCCTGCACTTTGCCAGAATGCCATGTGGTGAAAATGTTTATTGATAATGCACATCCCAGCTTGGCTCACCACATGACCATGAACTGTTTGCAAACCTATAAGGATATCAAAGAGAAAGGAATGATCCTTGAGCAAGGACTCATCAAAGATGGTGTGGTAAAGATTTACAAAGAGGCCAACCAAAATCAATCACATTCCAATGACAAGTCTAGGTATTGGAACAAAAACAAGCATGTTGCAACAGATGGGGTTACTGACACCAGACATGTGAATATCGTTGGTCCTTCTCAAAACCAGTCTAACCCACCATATCAAACAAACAACCAACAAGCTACCAATTACCAACAACGAAATAACCAAAGCTATCAAAACCACAATAGAAGACCCAACTTTCAAGGGTCTAACAATCAAGCTAATGCCATCAATGTAGCTGCAGGGCAAAAGCCCAGATTCCAACCTGCACCTAGAAACTATACACCCCTTGGTGAGCCATTGGATGTTATTTTTGAGAAATTGGCTAAGGAAAACCTTATCAAATTTGCTCCTACCCAGCAAATTGATCCAAGCCAATCCAAAGCTGCATGGTACAAGGACAATGAGTATTGCAAGTTCCATAGGGTAAACGGTCACACCACCCTCAGATGCATGAAACTAAAAGACTATGTGCAAGACCTCATTGATCAGAAGGAAATCATTGTTGGTGCCCAAACCTCTCCCAATGCAGGCTTACAAATTTATCAAAATGCTTTTCCTCCACACAACAACCAAAATCCTGGAAAAGCACCTATCCAAAACAACACCAACAACCGCCAGCCAAACCAACAGCATGGGAAGAACAATGACCACACTTCATCCTATATAGACTATGGTAGCCTTATAGGTTGTATATCTTAGAAAGAGCCTTCTGTCAATGTTATCAATATCCGAAGACCAGACAATGAGTGTGCGGTCACCACTCGAAGAGCACGATTTAACATCGCAGGCCCACCAGTTTCATCAACACCATCAGCTCCATCAAAAAGCCGATACAATATCTTGGAACACCTTGGGAACATGCCAGCCCAAATATTCATTTTAGACCTTCTCCGCACTAGTCCTGTGTACAAAGACATCCTTGACAGTGCTCTCATAGAATCCTGTGTCCCTTTTGATATCAATGCTACTGATTTTCGTAATCTTGTTGGACACCTTTCATCCTCATGTGCCCTATCTTTCAAACCCACCGACATACTCGCGGTTGAGCCAGATCACACCCTTCCGCTTCACATAGCCATCATGGTATCCAATTTTTCCGTGAAAAGAGTAATGATAGATAATGGATCAGCCTTGAACATTTGCACCCTAAAATTCATAAAACAAGCTGGGTATACTGAGGCAGATATGATCAGTGAGGTTATCACCATCAAAGCTTATGACAACTTGGAAAGGACCACAGAAGGGACTATGTTGCTACCAATCAAGGTTGGGCCAGTCATTCAAGAGACAATTTGCCATGTTGTTGATCTAAACCTACCATTTAACATCCTCCTTGATCACCCATGGATTCATGCTATGAAGGCCGTTCCATCCACCTACCATCAGTGCATCAAATTTCCACATCAGGGCACTGAGGTAACCATCCATGCCGATCCAGAACCCATTGCTTACTGCAATGCGGTTGAAGCTTCATATACAAACCATTGCCCTGGAATAGACATCGGCACAGCCATCGCCAGCTCATCCCACACTTGTAATGACGCAGAAACCATCCTTGCCTCCACCCTATCTACTGTAAAGATCAACAACAAAGGTTGTGGAGAATATAGTCTATCAGATGCATTTTCTGTCGGAGCAATCCCACTTGATCCACATACCCATGGACGGCCAACATATCACAAAGCTAAGGAGATTCCACCTCCTCGATACAAACAGTTTGGCCCAACCACCTTTGCGTCCTCAAAAACCCCTCTTCATGAGGAGCTCACTCCAGATATCAACAATTGGCTACATAAGGATGCACCTCCAAGAAATCAAGCATGCCTTGATCACTTCAGCCAGAAGTATCCCAAACAACATAAGCTTGTCACTGAAAAATGGAACTATCAAGGAGGTGGACTAGGACCAGAAGAAAGGGGCATGCAATGTCCCATCGAAGCACATGATTGGGAAATAAAGTCAGGTCTTGGCTTTGGCATACCCACAACTGGGGGCACCAACGAGAACGGTCACGCTTTTTCGAACATCCACCACGACCTTGTCGAAATCGAAGACATTCTTGAGGAAGTTGAAAAGAGAGCCTACGACGATATCCCAGACCAAATCTTCCTAGGAGACTCTGTTCTCCGAGAACTATCCATCCATCTCATTGACCTACCACTTGCTCATCCACAACTCATAGATTGGGACCAACCAAGCGTCATACATATTGATGAGTTCGCATCAGAGGAAGCACTTCTAAGATTCATGGGAGCTGAAACTCCTCATAAGAAGACAAAGCCAGATTCTGCCTACATCTACAAGCTAGATCCCAAGGGGTATTTTGGAGAAAATCCCCAACCTAGTTTCGATACACCCAAAACTGGAACTAAGGTAAATCTGGGACTACCTAAGGCAGCGAAGAGAACCCCTCAACAAGAAAATCCAGAGCCACAAGCAGAACATGAGGATTTAGTATTGCCTCCTCAAGATAATCGACCAGAGGTGTCTTCTATTCTAATAGAGGATACTAGAGAAGTCAACATTGGTTCTTCAGAGATCCCTAGAATTGTTCACATTGCTGCATCCCTATCACAAGACCAAGCTGACCTCCTCTTTGAGGTTTTATGAGAGAACATTGGCCGATTTGCATGGTCATATCAGGACATGCCAGGGCTCGATCAAAAGCTTGTAGTTCATCATCTTGCAGTCGATCCAAAGATCAAACCCGTCAGACAAAAGCTTAGGAAAATGCACCCCAAGGTGGCATTACTAGTCAAAGCTGAACTAGAAAGAATGTTAGCTGCTAAGGTTATCCGACCTATCGACTACTCAGAATGGATCTCCAACATGGTCCCTGTCACTAAGCCTTTCGGTGACATCAGAATCTGTACTGATTTTAGAGATCTTAACAAAGCTTGTCCAAAGGATGATTTTCCCTTGCCCAACATAGATATGATTCTAGATCTTACAGCTGGACATGAAATCCTGTCCCTTATGGATGGATTTTCTGGGTATAATCAGATCAAGATTACAGAAGAGGATCAGCATAAGACAGCATTCACTACCCCCTGGGGAACCTTTTGCTACACCATGATGCCTTTTGGCCTAAAGAATGCTGGGGCTACCTATCAAAGAGCTATGACAGCCATTTTTCATGATCTTATCCATAGCATTTTGGAAGATTATGTGGACGATATCCTGGTCAAATCTCACACCTTCATGGATCATCTTGCTGACCTGGAAAAAGTCTTTGATAGGTTGGCCCAATATCATCTCATGCTAAATCCCAAGAAGTGCGTCTTTGGGGTCACATCTAGCAAGCTTCTAGGCTTCATAGTTTCTAAACGAGGTATAGAGATCGACCCCAAAAAGGTCAAGGCTATCTTAAACATGCCTCCTCCCCAGACACTGCGACAGCTTCGCTCTCTTCAGGGAAAACTTCAATCTGTCTGGCGCTTCATCTCCCAACTTGCAGATAAGTGTACACCATTTTCACACTTGCTAAAGAAGAATGAGAACTTCAAGTGGGATCTTTTATGTCAGCACAGCTTCGATCAGCTCAAGCAGTATCTCACCAATCCCCCTATCTTGGTTCCACCAGTTCCTGGTCGTCCCTTCATCTTGTATATATTAGCAACACCTACTGCTCTAGGGGCACTTCTAGCACAACATGATGATTATAGCAGAGAGAGAGCCATCTACTATATCAGTAGAACCCTAGTTGGTTATGAACTCAATTACACTCCTATGGAAAAAGCTTGTCTGGCAGTTGTTTTCTCAACTCAAAAGCTTCGCCACTACATGCTAAGTCATACCATCCAACTAGTCTCCAAGATTGACCCTCTCAAGTATATGCTCTCCAGAACAGCACTTACAGGTCGTTTGGCCAAATGGGTTATGCTACTAAGTGAGTTTGACATCCAGTATGTGGACAGAAAGGCAATCAAAGGGCAAGCTATAGCAGATCACCTAGCTGATGCACCTCTAGTCGATGCATATCCTTTGCTCACAGAATTTCCAGATGAGCATATCTGCCTAATTGAAGAACAACCCCCATGGAAGCTTTATTTTGATGGCTCATACACCTCTCATGGATCAGGGGCAGGAATATTATTAGTTACACCTCAAGGAGATTACATTCCAAAAGCCTTCAAGCTACAATTCCCTAGCACCAACAATATAGCAGAATATGAAGCTCTTGTAGCAGGATTAAAGATAGCTGCAGAATGGAATATCACTGAGTTAGAAATCTTTGGCGATTCCCAGCTCATCAGCAAACAAGTCTTAAATGAATATCAAACCAAAGATGAGAAGCTATTACCTTACAAAGAGCTAGTTGATCATCTGACCCAGCATTTTACAAAGCTTCAGTTTACACAAGTACCTCGAATGCAGAATAAGGCAGCAGATGCCATGGCCACTATCGGCTCGCTCTTAGAAATTCCCCAAGATGCTACGCAGTATGAATTTTTAGTTGAGAAGCTCCTCACACCCGCTTATGCGAATGAGGATTCAAACCGTGTTTGTATCTTGGTTGGTCCCCAATCCCCTTGGTACCATGAAATTCACGCTTACCTTAACGATGGTATCATATCCCCTCACCTCACACGCACCCAACGCCAAAACCTCATCCGAAAATCATCCCGCATTGTTATCATAATCAATACCCTATATCGTCGGGGTTATCACGATACTCTCTCTCGATGTTTAGATGAAAATGAGGCTGCGATGGCATTAAAAGAAGTACATTCTGGACTTTACGGTGCCCACACGAGTGGTATTTTCCTAGCACGACAAATCCTTAGAGCAGGCTACTATTGGCCTACCATTGAAGAAGACTCTTGTGACTTTGTCAGAAAGTGTCTCCCATGTCAGCAGCATGCAAATCTTGTGCACGCTCCAGCTCAGGATCTACAGTCTATTGCACCACCTTGGCCTTTTGCTTGTTGGGGCCTTGATCTAGTTGGAACTATCACACCTCTCTCATCTGATGGACATAAATGGATAATAACAGCTACAGACTATTTCACTAAGTGGGTGGAAGCAGTCCCCCTAGTCTCAGCTACAGGAGTTCAAGTCTCCAAGTTCATCTTGTACCACATTGTTTGCCGCTTCGGCATCCCATCCACCATCTTCACTGACCACGGAGGTAACTTTGAAAATCTCAACATGGAAGAATTATCCACTTCCCTCCACATCCATCACCACTTTTCTAGCCCATATTTCCCACAAGGTAATGGCCAGGCAGAGGCAACTAATAAAACCCTCCTCAAAATCCTAAAGAAAGTTGTCAATGATTCCGGCCGTGATTGGCACCTTCAAATAAATCCAACTCTATGGGCCTATCAAACTTCCTTCCGTACATCCACAGGCACAACTCCATACTCCCTAGTCTATGGTGCCAAAGTGGTATTACCTATAGAAGTTGAACTTCCCTCACTACGCATATCTTTGCGAGGGAAAATCTCAGATGAAGAATATAGAGTAGCTCGACTCACCTAGCTAGATCTCTTAGACGAGAAGAGACAACAAGCTTATGACCATCTCACAGTCTATCAAACTCGTCTCAAAAGAAATTTCAACAAGAAGGTGCTCCCACGACACTTTCAGCCAGGTGACATGGTCCTCAAAGAAAATATGAAAGTCCAAACAGATCGAGAAAAGAAAGGCAAGTTTGAACCTACATGGCTTGGTCCCTATGTGGTTACTGCCTCCTTTGGCTCCGGAGCCTATCAATTATCTACACCAGAAGGAGAACTCTTGAATGATCCCACTAACATCATTCATCTCAAGAAGTTCTATGCTTGAAGATCCTTGGTATACCCAGCTTTTGAAAAAATACAAAAGAAAAATAGTAAAGAGAAATAAGCGTCCAATGGTGAAAACTTGGCAATTCAAGCGCCTTGGATAGGTACCTTGGTGAAAACCTGGTAATTCAGGCGCCTTGTGTGCTAAAGACTAATCCATTATCTATCACTATCCTATCTCTCATCCATCCACCCACCATCCCATAAAACACCTGCTTGTTCCCTTGGTGTTCCAATCAAATATCCAAAATCTGATGGAGCTTGTCAATACCTCCTGTACAACTTGTAAATCTTGTACCAAAGCTTGTATTATACCTTGTAAATCTTGTACCATACCTTGTATATACTCGAATCTTGTCCAAAGCTTGTACCATATTCCATCTTGTAAATGATCTTGTATCCTAGCTTGTATCCTATCACATGCACACACAGAATCCCATTTTCCTTAAACTTTTCACAAACCATCTACCTATCCACCTATCAACTATTATAGACACCCCATCCTTCACAAACATTTCCATCTCACAAAAAACCAAAACATGAACAAACTTGTACATTTGTAACATATCTTGGTCTGTCAGCTTGTACATCCTCTTTAGCTTAGTATCATTGTATCTATCCGGCTTTCGTGTTAGTTCATCCTTGGTCAACATCTTGCACACATCGCACACCTTGGTTAGATATTCCAATGCATCCTTTAGCTAGATCTCCTATCACCAAAGTGTTATCCTTCTTAGTTCAGCTTGCCAGACGCATCACTCATCCAGATCCATCAGCTTAGGTGCTCTCTGATAGATTTTTGCAGGATATAGCTTTCCTCATGTCTGATCTTGGTCCGTTAGTACCTCGTCCTACCCATCTCATTGGCAAACAGTTCTCTTTTGAATTTTCACTTTCTTTTGATTTGGGATCTTCCCTTTTGGGTCTTGAAATATCTTTTCCAAGAAATCTCCTTGTTCCCTCCTCAAGGTTGCCATGATCTTCCATATCATGGTATGTTGCGAATGGGGCAATTAGAGCGTAAGGTCTTGATCAGGTCTTTTGCTTGTTTTCTTTTTCTGCTTGTGGGTTACCTAGTGTCGTTTCCACGTTGCTTCCTCTGGGATTCATGTGTGATACTGGGGCAATCCTTGTGTGTTTGTTTTGAGTCAGTTCGTTTGTCCTCTGGACGGTTGGTGAAAAGGCCTTGATGTTCTTGGTAACCTTGGCAATTAACCAACAGTCCTATAGCAAATCTAGTGCTCAACTACATGGTGGTACTTCTCTTTGAAGTATCCCCCCGCTCAGAAAGCTTCAATGGATTCCTTTTATAGCGCTCCGCTCCTCCATCTCCCCCCCCCCCCCAATCTTGGAAAGTCTTAAGCTTGCTTTACTATTGTGCCTCTGATTTCCCTTTATCATTCTCCCGTAGTGAGAGTTTGAGCTAATTCAGCCCCTTCTCTTCGCCAACCAGCGTCTCAGCTCGTCTCAATTTCTTGTACTTTTCAAGAAGTCGTCAAGCTTCATTTCTCTCCCCGCCGCCTTCTTGAGGGGGCATCATTTAAGTCTAGTCTCTCCTCTTCTTATCCGAGACTGGGGCAACATTGTTGCTAAAACATCTTCCTCATGTTGTCTTCATTCAAACTTCTTTGAAATAGTGTTGTCTCAACACTATGTCAAAGAGGGGCAAAATGTAGACACCTAAATTTGATTACACTGCTTTGGTAATCTAATTTAGCCATTTCTAAAGGCATCATTAATTAAATTCTTATTTAATTAATCCTTTGTCATCCCCTAGTTGATTAATTTAATTAATCATCTATAGTCCTAATTGATAAATCAAATAATCTATTATTTATCAATTAAATCCTATTCTTCTATCTAATTCCAAAAAATCCCCATTTATTAAATAAATCTATTTGATAAATGAAATCTTCAAATTCAAAAACCCCTAACCTATCTATAATCTTCCATTTAGCCTAATCCACCCCATCCACCCATACTAACCAAGCTTAGCCACTAACTCACCCACCCTCATTAATGCCATCCACTTGCACATCTCTAACATCCCTAATCTAATCCTAAACCCAAGCTTAATCCACCCCCTAATGTTGTCACATTCCTTAAACAAGTTTAAGACTTTCCTAATCCAAACCAAAGTCTCCCCTCAAAAAACCCAACCACTAAGTCATGAGTGCTCTTACAAGCCCACTCATGACTCTTACACCCATCTTCCACACTCTTCCCTCTTCCACACTCATTCCTCTTACATCCCTCTTACATACTCAACCCCACTCATCATGACTTTAACCAACCCTTTACCCTACCCTCTCACACTCATCCTCCTTGTGACAAGTGTCACCTTCTCATTGGTGCTAAACAAGCACAATCCATGTGCTCTCCTTTGAGTGCATCCTAGCCCTCCTTAAGCCTTCATCCATCCTTGCATCTAAGCCCTCCATCCCTCTACCCCTTAGTCTATAAATTGAATCCCATCCCAAGCCATTTCATCAACAATCTTTGAGCTAAAGTTACCATGCTATTTTGAGAACCAAAGCCATCAATATTACCCTTATAATGCCAAATTGAGAGCTCACAAAGCTACCAATTTGCCATTACCCATCTCCATTGAAGCAACTTTTGAGCATCTTGAGCATACATCCACAGCAAAAGGACACATCTACAGAATCAAGAAAGCATGGATTGTTTTCTCTTGTGAGGTTTGCACTTCTTGTTTGCTTTCTTTGTCTAAGCATATATGTGAATTTAGTTTTTGGTTTGTGAATGTTTACTTTATTTGTTAATGTTCTTTGCACACTGATTCTGGTTCTACAGTGGTATCCTGACTTAAGATCAATCTTGGAGAATATTGTAGCTCCCTTGATCTGATCAAATAAGTCATCAATCCTAGGTAAAGGATACCTGTTCTTAATAGTCACCTTATTCAACTGTCTGTAGTCAATACAAAGGTGCAAAGAACCGTCTTTCTTCTTCACAAAGAGCACTAGAGCTCCCCATGGTGATACTCTAGGTCAAATGCTCCCTTTGGCCAGAAGTTCCTCTAGCTAAAGACATAGCTCACCCAATTCCTGTGTAGTCATGCGATAAGGAGCTTTAGAGATAGGCTCCGCTCTAGGAATCAGATCAATACTAAAGTCAATTTCCCTCTTCGGAGGCATGCCTAGAATCTCACTTGGAAAAACATTTGCGTACTCCTACAAAATCGGGTAATCTAAAGTCTCCCTCATGGGATCTTCTCCATCAAGATCATTTACCATAACAGCAAATATCTGACATCCCTTACAGAAATTTCACTTCAATTTCATAGTAGAAATCATCCATAGAGATATAGGCCTTGTTATCCCAACTATCTTCACACCATTCCCTTGGTCATCATGGCACATAATAATCTTCTTCCTGCAATCTATACTGGCTCTATGAGATCCAAGCCAGTCCATGCCTAAAACCACATCATAGGAACCAAGGGGTATGACTCGAAGATCCACTGCAGTATCAAAGCTTCCTAAGCTAAGCCTGCACTTATGAACTACAAAGTCTATGGAGACCTTAATACCTGAGGCTAGTTCCATTTGCCAACCATGATCTTGCTTCACCACATCCAGCTTACACTTAGAAACTATCAATGGTGAAATAAATGAATCTGTAGCTCCTGAATCAAACAATACTGAAAGAGATATACCTCTAATAGCACCTGTGATCTCAACCACTGTTCCCTGATGATCTTCCTTACACTGATCAACTGCTGCAAAGACTCTATGAGCTCTACCTGCATCACCAACTGTAGGCTTTGAAACGGTAGGTCTAGGTCCTGAAAACTAAGGTGCTCGCTGAGGACATTGAGCTGCATAATGTCCAATCTGACCACATGAAAAGCATTCTGTATTTCTGCCAGAACCTCTTCCCATAGGTGGTACATTTGATTGCTGACGACTATTCCTACTAACAAAAGACTGGCTACTCTGAGCTGGCTGATTGGATTGATTCTGTCTATTGCATTGAGCATTGCGGTTGTTCTTAGTGTTAGAACCTTTGCCACCACCTTGAACCTGAGAATTCGATCCCTTCTATTGTTGATACTGTTTCCCCTTAGAGAAAGAAAACTTCTTGTTACCACCTAAATTGTAGTTGCTTTTAGATCCTGATGTTGTTGGCGCTCCTACAAAACCACCTTGACCAAGGTTGACACTTTGCTCAACAAGGATAGTTCGATGCACCGCATCCTTGAGGTTTTTTGGCTCAAATACCTTGACACCCCCAATTATACGGTTGTTCAAACCCCTAATAAAGTGTTGTGTCAACTGAGCTGAATTTTCACTGAATCTTGAAAAAGACATGAGCTCATAAAACTTACACTCATACTCGGTCACTAACAAAGTGTACTGTCTAAGATTATGAAATTCATCAGCCCTTTGCTGTTTCCATTCCTCTGGTAGGAATCGTTCATGAAAACTCTGTAGGAATAACTCCCATGTAACACTGCTCATATCGATACCCAACTTCTTCTCCTCTATCATCCACCAAGTGGCCCCAAAATTCTCTAGATTAGTGATCACAAATCTTGCCTTAACATTGTTGTTGAACTCCTGCATGGAAAAAATCCTGTCGAGGAAAATAAGCCACTACTCTGCCACATAACCAGAACCTTGCCCATTGAAAGGCTTAACCTTGGATCTTGAAAGATCCTTCATCTGAGTGGACACAATGGACCTCTGACGATCCTTTCGAGGACTTCTAGATCTGGGTCTATGCTCTTGTTCTGTCTGATGCACTTTAGGCTATTCTTGAACTAGAGGTAGACGTTCTCGAATAGTCTGCATCATCTATCTCAAACTGACCTCTTCAGACTCAGCTTGGTCCTCTCTACGGCTCTCTTCCTGCTGCCTACTAGAGTGCTCTTCCCTGCTCTCTACATGAGCCGATCCCTCATGGGCAGACTCATGGACACTAATAGCTCTGCCACAACCACGGCCTCTACCATGGCCTCTAACAGAAGACCTAGTCCCAGATACCATCCTACAATAGTACAAGGTACTAAGTTCAGTTCTATGTTTAGGGTTTAAGTAAATTTTCAGTTTTGAAACTAAGTGTTGAAGTATGAAAAATATTCAAGGAACAGTTCAAGTTATGTTTCAGTTCACCTAGTTTCAAGTTGAACAGATACACTTAATAGTTCAAAGTTCCAGTTGTTCCAAAATACCCAAAGCTCCCAATGTAGTAACTCAGGCTCTGATACCAAATGTAATGCCCCGCCAAGGGATCCAAAGAATCAACCTAGAACTTCACTAAGTTTAGTAGCATTTTTTTTTTTTCATGAAAGTAAATACCACGTATAACTTATGCACAATAACGGAAGCAATAGTAATGTCCATCTGAAATTAAACATAACATGCATAACAGATTACATTCTTTAAAATCCCTTAACATTGGATTACATCTAAAAACATCTTACATACATGAATCCATCTAGTACATCATCCACATGAAATAATAATGATAAGTCCAATGTTTATACATTATATTTCAAATACTCAATCATCCACTGTACATGTCACAGGGTATGAAAAGCTCAAAAATACACATATGTAGAATAAAGTACATCATCCTTTTCTAATCCATGATACATCAAAGTAAAGATAATCACATGTTACATCATCATAAAAGACATATACATCCATCATAAAGATCAAACATAATAAACTAAGTGCACGGTTTCTCCCAACCATTAATAGCATCATTAGACCATCGTGGATCCTAGCCATCCCTCCGTGCGTAACATTCCAAATCATCGAAGAGATCATCGGTATTACATAGTAGGAATGTCACTCCTAACATATACAACATCATATGTAGAAAGTAATCTAACATGCTAATAAAAGCATAAGATATCATCATCTAACATATGCTAATCATCAATGAAAAGGATACATATCCATCATCATAAAGGACGCATCAGCCACGATGTCTCAATGAATCTCAAAATGATAAGAGTGAAAAATACACTACCACCCGACCGCATGGTACCTAAGTGGTCCACTCCCACCGTGCTGAGGAGATAATCTCAAGTCCCAAACAAGCTAACAAAATCACATAGCACAAATTTCTATAAGTCCAGGAATCCTAAAAGTATACTAACTCAAAGGTTCCAAACACAAAATCTGACATCTAATTCCCAGAGGCACACAATGACATGTAGGAACCTACTATGCAAGCGAGAAAGTGTCATCGCAATTATCACGTACAAGTAAACCTGGCAGTTAGCTAAACTCCACAGGTCCATACTGATCTCATGCAGCCACTAGTATCCTCTCATACTGACGAGGCATACTACAGAATGCAAGGTCGCAACCATGCATCTCACTACTCCCATCCTAGCCTGTACAAGCACTCAAGGCATGGGCGAGAACAAAACTCTTATCTTTTTAGGTTCATTCAGTGTGAATGTTATCACTTATTAATCCAACTTACAATGAGTTACCCTGGCAGCCTCTTAGGGCCCCGGGCCCCATTGTAAGCCACTTCCAATCACTACATGCAGATATCCTACCCTAATGCTCATGGAATCATAAATCTCAAAATCACAAAAGATAATCCATAATAAAATCATCAAATATGCATAAAAGCATCAAATCTCCATGAGCAAGCATCCATAGAAAATCATGATCACAACAGCTCTCCATTGGCAACTGAAGCATCACTGATAATCAAAAGTATCCAATGGTTCTCAATAACCAAAATATATCTCAATCATACTAATCGAAGACTCCAAAAATGGTTGAGTCAGACATGTCACAACATGACATCATCAAGAATAAATTCACATTTTAGTCCCATCATGGCGACTAGAAAATAATCAAGGATAACTGATCGATGACCAAAATAATGGTTAAATCAAGTGTCTCATACATAAGAATCTCAACTATAACAATCAGTAATCACATCCAATACATAGAGCATTCCATCACATAACCATGGTTGGGTTTATAAAGATCGAGATTAAACACATCATCATGACATCACAATCACATAACCCCCAAGCCTCTGGTAGACATCCTATACTGGTCAACACTAGTCAACCCAAAACCCAAAACAACAGCATAAGAATACACAATGTAAACACATGTTTTGGTTTTGCTAAAATTACATACTTGAATTAAATGTGGAGGTTTCTAGTTTACATTTTCCAACTTAGATATCAAGTGGAGAAATTTCATGTTTTACCTAACCCATGTATTTGTTTGATAGATAAAAGTTTCTCCTAAACAATTAGATTCAATTTTCTATTTGATCTATTAAAATTGTTTGAAAATAACATTTTCCAAAGAAATCAACATATTTCAAAACTTCGATTTATAACATGTTCTAATAATCAACCTTAATTAAACTAAGTTTAATTAAGTTAATTATTAATATCTCTTCATTTATTAATAATTGATAAATTCATATTTTAAATCAATGATCTTTTTAAAAACATAACCCATTTATTCAATCTTTTAAATATAATAATTATTTATAAATTAATAATAATATATATACATATATACTTATTTATATATATATATATAATTACATTTAACAATGCAACATTAAAATAAAAAATGAAATTCATATTCAAATATCATATGAAATAACATTTCAAATAAAACTTTTTATAATTTAAAACCAAACTTAATCATAATGCGGTTTATTAAAATCGCACGGGCCACCAATGCAACCGCACTGCAGGTACACTGCAGATCGCAGGTACACTGCGGTCGCAGGTACCCTGCGATCTCGCAGGCCTGTGGTGGGTGGCGTATGGAATACCCGCCCGCCCAGCATCATAATGAATACATTCTTTTTTTAAAATGTTTTTTGATACAACGTTTTTAATAACGTTTTCCCAAAACGAAATTGAAAATCGCAATGCGTTTAAATGAGTATTTACTACGATAATTCGCTCGACTTCCAATTAATTAAATATATATATGCATATAAATATATGCAAAATTTTAGACAGTATATATTTATATGTGAAAATGCAGATCTGAATTATATATTTTTTTTTTTTCACAAAGAATATATATAATTTTATGAGTTTCCTATAAATATTTACTCTCTAAATTTTCTCAATAATTTTCTACTGAATCTGGCTACAATTCAACCCTAGCCCCATATTCTTTTCAGATCTATGCATATAAAGATTCTCAAATAAATTTTAACTACCCATATTGAGAATGCACATTAAATTATGAAATTCCTCAGAAGACATATGGAAGACATGAAGAAGACAGGGAATGCATGATGCGGAAATAGTATAAGTAAAACCACAAGAATCTACTTGAATTCTGATGCTAAATCGCTCTTCCTCAAAAAACCCGTAGAGCAAGCTCCTCCCTTCTTCAGAGTTCTCGAGTCCTCCAATGCTCCAGTTTGCACTCCAACCGCTATATCTAGGCTTCTAAGAATGCCTGAATATAAAGAGCTCTCAGGAAACAGCTAGAATGCCTCTAGAAACAGCTAGAAGGTGTCACCAACTAAGCATGGGTCTTTTCCAACCTTTTTGATGAGCCATAGGGTTGTAGACACTATGTGCTTAATTGATGCACAAACCCCCGTGTTGTTGACACATGAGAAATAGAAAAGTGCGTTAACTCCCATGCAAGCTTATAACTCCAATTCACTTTTTATATAATTTCCATTTAAATATTTATAACTTTCATTTTAATTTTTATAACTTTTATTATTATTATTTATTTATTATTTTATTATTATTTTATTATTATTATTAATTTTAATTTCTAATTTTCTTTTATTTAATTATTTTTCCTTAATTAATTCCCATTCAATTAATTATTATCAAAATATCAAATAACATCATATTTTATATTAATTTTCTCAAATAATTATTTTATTAATTAAATCTATTTATTAAGACTTAATTAATAGAAAATTCACCATAGACCTCCAAGATAAAATATGAAAATCCATCATAGAGCAATTCACACAAAATCAATCTAAAGGTTTAAAAATCACGAATTATGTCATCTGACACATTTGGTGGGTAAAATATCCAGATACTTGTCCTACCTCATTAGGACAATTGGCTTAAAGGTTTGGGATTTGGACTTGAGAATTTATCTCCCTTCTCTTATCATTGAGATAGTATAATAGGGTACGCTCATCTTGGCAATTCAGGGAAGTTGATATCCGGTACCTGCAACCTGTAGAAAAATCATGCATGTACATACAATGTATATAATGCTAAGCTAAACAGACAATGGCAGGAAGTGGTGCATCGTGTAGATCCCAACTAAGCAGGTGACTACGACTCCCTTCCTTAACCACATCAGAAATGCCATACAATAAGAAAACACGCACACCATACACATGCAAGTATGGGTAAGTATCCATAATAAAACACATAAGATAATAAACCATCCATCTAATCATCAATAATAACTGAAACAATATAATGATCATCATATATGCATGAAATGTAAAGTCTAAATGATCTCATCATATAACCACTGAATCCATAACATAATGTCTGATAGTCTCAAAACAATACCACTAATCCATCAACATAATACTAGTCCATCAAAGTCTGATAATAATAGCAACAATAAGTCTAGAAAGGATGTGAATGAGGGTAGGCACTACAGTTTGACAATATTGATACTTGAGGTTTGTTACTACACTAAGAATCCCTTTTTTCAATTTATGATATGATTAAAACATTAGTGCCTTTAATTTCCCTATTAAAAGAATTTTATTTATAACTTATTTTTGTGCCATGTCATTTTTGTCTCTCACAGGCATTATTGCCATTATTGTAGATGGGGATGCTCCAACTTTGAAATCTCCAACATGGTTGGATCACTTTTGTAAAATGATAGGGATTGATCACTCTTCCCATAAAAATGTTGAAAGCACCATCATTGCATGTAATCCTATATGTAATCAATATATCAAAGAATGTGTGGTGAGTCATGTGTTGCTTCTCAAAATGTTTATTTCACTTACTCTTTCATAGCAATCTTAGTTTTCTTTGGTAAAAGAAATTAGCTTGCAATATGTGCAGGATTTTTTTTAAAACATAGGGTGAATAGATGCTTGCTTATTAACAATGAAGTTCCATTTTGTATAAGTTATCAAGTTTATAATTAAAAAATAACATATTGAACTATTCAATTATCAACTATCACGTATCTAGCTACATTCAAGAAACAAAATAATGCACTAACACAAACCATGAAAATCAACCCAAGCTGGCTTATGTGGTAAATGTGTTGTATCTTGATTTAGCCCCTTAACTTATAGCTCAGTATCCTACTTCATTAATTCCATTATATCTCTCTCATCATGGAATGAAGCCTTCAAGGTATTGGGGGTGTGTTGGCAGCTTCGACAGTTTCTAAGATCTTCTCCTTGTGGGAATGGTCACATGAGTCTTAACAAGGGCCAGGTTGGAAGAAGATGCCAGAGCATGCTTTGTCATGAAGGCCCAAGAAATCAGGGGTTGTGGTGGATTTTGATAAGAATGTCCTTAGAGAGAGGCACTAGGAGAGGTCATGCTTTGAAAATTTGTTAGTTGGCACTTATTGCATCTAATTAATGCCCAGGGGGGTGAAGGATGTCACTCAAACCAAGACTACTATAGCGGACTATTCATTCTTATCAAAGATGAGCTCATGTGATTCATTTGAACTTCTATTTCTAAAATTTGGGTCAACGAATTTGACTTATAATCTAAACAATTGAATCCTGATAGAAACATCTACTTGTTCCAAAGCAGCATTCTTTAGTAGAACACTTGGCTAGATCATAATTTAATTACTCTTATTTGATGATAGACTATCATAAACACTCATTTATTTTTGCATGTGGTCAACCTTTGTTAAACCCTTTTGAGAAATAGACAATGTGGATATGCTTGTGAGTGCTCATTTTTCATATAAGCAGAGAAGTTAAAAAGTGTTGTATTGTTCGATATTGCAATAATGTAGAGCTAATTCCTTTTGGTTCCTCTTTTGGGCATCCTTGGAGAATTATAATTCATTCATCTAGATGTTACATTGAAATCCTAATTAAACTCATAAATGTAGCATTGTGGTAAAAAATAATTATGCATTGCTTGATGATAAAAGAATTGGATGTGAATGATAAAAGAGAGTAGATCGATAAGGAGAGGGGTTGAGCCAAAAGGCTGAACAAGAGAGATTAGTTTCTATTGAGGTCGACATAAGAGAGATTAAACAAGATGAACACAACAGAAGGAGTGGAAATGGACTTAGAGATAGATGGAAGCCTGACCCCATGATTGAAGGGTTTGTGGAGAATTGACAATGAAGCAAACTGAGGAATCAGTTAGTGATCAACAATGAAGCACAAAAAGGCATAGTTCACCTTCATTGTTGTAGTCTTATATGTTCATCTTCACTATTATGGGTGAAACAAGGCATAATATACTTATGTTAATTTCCTTAACGAAATAGTACTATTGATGACTATGATATGTCAATTGTTAGAAACAATAGTCCACCAAGATAACTGAGAGTGGGGGTGAGATCCAACTAATAAAACATTTATCTTCTTTAAACAAACTTAACCATTCAACCAAAGTAAACAGCAACCATAATAAGATGCACATAAACAATTACACCAGATATGTTAACTAGGAAAACTCTTGATCAGAGGGAAAACCTCGATGGGAATGATGCCCACAAGATGATGTACTAATATAAATACTCTTTGTTAGAGGATGGACCCTGTTAGGAGTTTATTACAACATTTAGTACATGTGAGTCCCTATTAGGAGAATTTGAATCCTAGTTAGGAGATTCCAACCCTATAAGGAGTTGTGCCAACCCTATTAGGAGTTGTAGTATAATGTATGCAAGATGAGTCCACTACCCAAACATGCAATTTCAACTACAAGAAGAGCTCACTGCCCAAACATGCAATTTATTGTTATGTTCTTCTTTTCTTTATTTTTTCAACTGAACCAATCACTATTAGACCTTGTAGACTAGGTCACGAACCTTGGATCCAAATATCAAACCTCGGATCACTCAACAAAACCTCAGCAATGAAGTTTCCTTCACTTCCACTCTACTCTGCTCAACTTCACATTCCACTCTCTCTGCTAATTACAATCACTTATTCATGTCATTATTCTAGCTCTCATGATAAAGGAAAATGTCCTTCCTTTATACCAAGTCCATAAAATAATTCCCTGAGTCGATTTTTAGACCTTCTCAATTAATCATTATAGGACCATATTAAGAACACATTACACTTAGCGATAACACTAATCTTTCACCTTGCAACTTAAATAAATTTTCATACATGTAATATTATAACAAGCAAACTTAACCAGATCATCACCAACATGTCTTCTTAACATCCTCAACCTTGATTCTCAAAATAACAACTATGCTAAGAGATATTACTAGAACATGCCTCTATAAACTATATCTCAGAATAGACATCACCAAAACTTACATAACTTCTTCCAGACTTATCATTTCTTCATCCGACGTTAACTACATTTGCTAGATACTCAGAAGTATCTGCCATAATGTCAAATAGTGAGAATACTCAACTAGTCATTCGTAACAACTTGATCTTTCTGTTGTTCTTCTGTCAAATACCACAAAAAGTAGCTATGTTGACATCAGTGACAAACTTAGTCATGAATGTAACATATCATCATAGTAACATATCTACAATACTCCCCCATAGGAATATCATCAGCATTCATGCTTCCAACATCAATAACATATGTTATAGTAATATGATTGTCGGCTCAATAGGAACCATGGGTCAGCGCTCATATGACTGATGTTAGCCTAATAAAGTGATACCATTTAGTGGCAATATTATAGTCATCCATGCTCAATACAATGATAAGTAGTTACAACAAATTTGGTGAATATACAATTTGATCTGATCATAGACTATTTGAATGATTTTTTAAACTAATATTGCCATCAATATTTTGACAACTACTAGTCAATATTTCAACAATTCTTGTTGTCGATGGCATGACAAACTCATCGATAACAATCTCCTCATCATCGATATTTCAATGAGGTTTTTCGTTGAGAACATGGAAAGCTCGTCAATAAAAATATCATAATTGTTGAACTTTCGACATTTCCTACTAGTGATCTAACACCGCCCTATAACAGAGATTGGGACCATTTTTGATGGGATTTTTCGTCGATATATGGATAGCTCTAGATTCTATCAAAATTTTGACGAAATTATAGTGACACTAATTTTTGACCATTGTTTGTCAAAATATGGACCAACACTCCTAGAAAAATAGGTCCAATTTTACTAGTGTCATCATCCTTACCATCTCTACTTAATTTTCCTTGATGGTCATATTTGTTACATATTCCTTGTCACAAAAATGGTCAAATATTTTAAGGTCAATTCTCAAATATTTATAAAAATATCTTTTATTAGGTAAGTGATAATTTTGAAAGGGTCGACACACTTTTATTAATCAATTAAGAGAAATGGGAAAAATATGCCTTACCCTATACAAATAGTTGTAAGGAAAGGCAAAATAGTCCCAAGGTAGCGTAGATGCAATTGACAAAAAAAGCAACCAAGAGTAGGGAATAGTTGTGGCCAAGCTATAAAAGTGGATTGAAATATAGGCGTTGAGACCACTAGGACCCCACTTAGAGAATATCAAGCTTATAACAACTAGACCTATCACTCAACACAAGATCATGAATTAGGGTGATGATTTAAAAGACCTTTCTTCCTCCTACTTGGAATAGTCCATAAGACAGTAGCATCCATGTGCAAGAAAATGTGAATTGTGAGGGATTCCCTGCATTGGGAGGTTGCCAACTCAAGAAGAACAATGAGGAGAAATGTGGTCATCCACCTTGTGAATTTGCAACTAGTTTGAAGCTAAGGGTAATTCAATCTACAAGGATAAAAATAAGGAATATAGAGAGGGAGGGTGAATCACTATTCCACAACTGTTTGCCCAACTATGGATATCATAAATTAACCTTAAACTTGCATAGATGATTAAACTAAAAATCAATAATAAGCATACCATAAACAAACTCATAACACCATATTTGGTTAACTAGGGAGACCCTGGCCAAGGGAAAACTCTGATGGGGATGGTATCCAAAAAATGATCCACTAATCAAAAGTACCTTATCAAAGGTGTTGATTATGTTAGGAGTTTATTACATACATATAGTGTATATGTCCTTGTTAGAGGACTAGACCTTGTTAGAGGCCTCAACCCTACTAGGAGTTGTAATTACAAAAGTAGGTGAGCTCACTACTCTTACAATCATATACAACTTTACAAGTAGTATAGAGTTATACCAAAACTTGACAGTGCTGAAATTTTCAATATCTAATCAGACATTTGTAGTTCCTTGCGTCCAATCATACATACAAGTTTGTGCTCTTCTCTAACCATCAAATTTAGATCTAACCAACATCAATAAAGTGCACATATAACAATCATATCATTAAAATATAGTTGGCAACTTCCCTAAACAAAAATACCTTCCTTGATACTGTGTTTTTTATCTGTCGGCCTTGCACTTAACCACACGTTACCAAAACCCAATATTATACTATGCTAGCTAAGGGTTAACATCTAGGAAGTCATCCCTACCTTGTCAAGTTCTTGATTTGACAAGTCAAATCAATTCTTTGACCAATTTTCCAATACTCTACCATATGCTCCATTTCTGTGATATCAAAATATGTCCTTAGAATATTCATCCAAAAATCATGCAAAACATAAGATAAAGTTAAGCGACCTTAACCATAGCATCTGCACTATCCAAAGTGGCATCCCTCTAATTTATAGTTGTATATTTTCTCATAGTGAAGCTCACCGAATCAAACTATATGCACTATAATCATGCTTGGTACTTAGATAAAAAAATTCAACATTCAATATCAAACTTTAACTTTACTTTCAATGACCTTACTATACCATAATGTTGTCATTAATAACAAATCCTATCAACTTTACCTCAGCCAAATTGCCAACAATCTCCCCCTTTGGCATTGATGGCAACAATGTGAAAATTCAGCCAAGTATAACTAATACCCTTCAAAAATTTCAAAACTTCAAAATTTGCAAAATTGGCCAATACAAAATTTGTGAATCATCATATCATTTATACATACCACATGTTCATACTAATATTGTACTACCCCTTTGATTGCATTGTGTGTGCGCGCGCTCCCCCTTAGTATATAACCAATGCTCTAAGTAAATAGCTTGTATTTTACTATCCTTACATTCCCAAAAACAATGTTTTTCATTGTCTTTCACTCCCCTTTGACATAAATGACAAAGGTGAGTCAAAATTGTTGTTAACTAAGGGATGAGAAGTTTTGAAGGGACCCTAAAAACCAACACAAAGTAGGTTAAAACAAAGAGACCTATAACCTGCATCGAAAGATATACAATGAGCTCCACAAAGTGAGACAAAACAAAGACAAAACATGACAAAGACGAAGAAGGGGAAGCCAAGCAACTCACAACCACCACAAACAAAACCTAGCAATCAAGAAAAGAAAGGATATTATACACCAAACCTCCCTCGGAAGAAACTCTATGAACAAAATCAAGATTTTCCCTTAGATCCATGCAAGTGGGATCTAAGAATCATCTCAAAAGGGGGGGTTCCTTTGGATGTTTACCTTTTACAGTAATCCATCCATCTTCACCTTGGGTACCGCAACATGCCAAGCCACTGAATCCATAGACCTTTTAGAATCAACAAGGATAGGGTCACCCAAGGAAGCAGAGTCAACAACAACTGAGACAACAAGCTCCCTGGGAGGGGCAAAGCTAGTACCAACTGATGACACTACAATTTCCATTGTAGCAGAGGTAGTAGGCACCATATGAGCAGGAGGAGCACTAATCACGACTGAAGTAACAGGCTCAACAAAAGAAAAACCAGCACCCTTAGAGGGTTCAACATTTCCCATTATAGTAGAAGCAACAAGCATTATTGGAGTAGGAGGAAATGAAGAGACACCAACAACAGTAGAATCAATTAAGTTGCTTAAAGTAGGAGCAATAGTCACACCATCATTAAAGGTGAATCAAAATTCTTATGTACATGTCAAAATTTTGGTTCTCAAATTGTGCTTCTAGAGAAAATTTTCATGCAATCTACAAAGTTCCTATTTAGAGTTTCAAACTTCACATCCCATGTTATCGTCGTTGATTCTCCAACATGAATAACTACACATATTCCATATGCAACTACTTTTGTTCCATTTAGTTGTATAGGTACAAAGTTTTCATATGACTTCTTTACATCCAATAGCGTATTCAACTATTTTTGAAGAAAATCTATCATGGGGGTCAAGTTGTTCCTAAGCACATTGAATCTTTCCACTATTCTATTTCTATCTCTTTTCAACACATCTGGAGTGTCAAACATACTACCCACTCTCTTATCTACATCAATAATTTTCAACTCACATTGCTTTGCTTCTTCATCTATTTGAATTAGCTTGTCTTCATTCTTTCTTATACATTCAATGACATCATAGTAAATAAATGTGCCCTTGTACATGTCTAAATTTTCTTCTCTTCAACTATGCATTTTTTGATATCCTTAATGCATGTATCAATAACTTGAATGTCATTTTTGATATTGTTGCATACCTCGCGAAATAGCTTTGCTTCATGATTTGCTTGAACATTTAATTTCATTGATTCTCCAAGTGAGGTATAATGACTATCAAATTCCTCAATAACATTTTCCATATTGTTTGACATATCAATGCCTTGAATTTGAATAGGTGTAGGTAGGGCTTTCAGTAGTATGTTCAATGATCTCTATAGTAACACTTTGCATTGCTCAGTCTTCTTCCCTAATTGTTTGATTCCTTTAGAAAATGCGAATGTTTATAGTTGCATGGTACTATTTGCATCTTAGTCTTCATCAATTTGGTGTCATCTCCTGATATGCTAGGACTTCCCAACAATGTTTGTATAAAAAGAGTAGGTGTAGAAGCAACATCCTTTCATTTATCAATTGATCTTGAAGGTGTTTGTACAATGGTTTGTATTTATTCTTCCTTCCTCTTTTCTACACTAGAATCAGGCATAACTCCTTTTATAGAGTCAGTAACTGTGGGATATGAAGATCCTTCTTCATTTGCCACGAATGGCATTATGTCGTTATCCATGTCATTATCTCGTTGAGTGTCTTGTACATCTTCTCTAGGGATTGCATCTAAAGAAGCTTCTACTCCTGCAATATACACATACGGTTGGCTTACGATAGAGAATCTATACCCAAATTGTAATGCCCCGCCCGGAGATCCTTGGAAACAAGGATGAAAAACAAGTCAGAACAATTTTTTTTTTACAAGTGTAAGTGCACATGATACAACCTACACAAACCAAAAGATCGCAACGGAAGACTGGAAGACAACCAAGCACCAACGGATCTCCAAACGCCACTACCAACTAGAACACAATCACGAAAACCACAAAAGCCTACCAAGCTGAAGGACATAAGCTGACTCTTGGAAACTGGCTAAGTCTGAAATCCTAAAGCCCTGAAATTTGGCTAAGTCTGAATTTCTGAAGCCCTGATTTTTCCTAGAATCTACACCTTAGCTCGTAGAGGTCTGAAACCCATCTCAAATGAATCGTCGCATATATTAAAATATATCTTAAGTATAAGTAATCAACTTATACTTAAACGATATATTTTAAACCCCGAAGGACTACAACAGAAACCCAAAAACTGAATTTCAAAAGAAACCTCCTCGATTCAAAATGCAGCAATATAGGATTGAAGAACGCCCAAAAGGGTATCCAGATCAACTCTCAAAAAGATCAGAACACTACAAAAAGTGCCCGCTGTTGGCACGCGCAGGTTTTTGCCAAAAGGCGTGCGACACTTTTCACTAAGGGAGGGCGACACTTCTCCCTTACTGCATGCGACACTTCTCAAGAAGGCGTGCGATACTGGAAAAGTATCGCGCGACATTTCTCATAAAGTCGTGCGATACTCTTCTAGTGTCGTACGACACTTCTTTAGTAATGTGTGCGACACTTTTTAGTTTCGTGCGACATTATTTCTATGGGCGTGCGATACTTTATCAATGTCGCACAGTGCTGAACAAATGTCGCCCATAGAAAATAAAAACACTTACAGAAACTCAAAAACAGAAAAAAAACGACAAGAGAACCTCCACACCGGGGAGTACCGGATCCACATCTCGAGGCCAAAACACTCGAACCAAAATTGAGTAACAGAAAATGAAATCTAACCATCTATCAAACAAAGAAGGGAAAGTACATAAAAGAAACATCACGACAACTGAAATAACATCGCAATAATATAGATAACCTTACAATAAGCAAAATCCCAACTAAGTACGCGGTTCCTCCCAACCGTCAATGGCGTCATAGAACCATCGTGGGCCCTAGCCATCCCCTACGCATAACATCCCAAGCCACCGATTAGATCATCGGTGCTGTCGTGATAGGGACATCACTACTAAACATGCTACAATATATGTAATGAAATCTAACATGCTAGTAGTAACATAAGATAACCCTGTAATCAAATAACATCATCTACTACATGCTAATCATCATAATGAGGAAAGCGTTAAAACTAACATCATCTAAGCATGATAACATCATAATGAGAGCATAAATCACAAGAAGCATACTCCGTATACCGAAGTACCAAGTGACACATCCAGCAACGATCACGCTAGAACAATAGACCGTCTCTGTACACCGGTCCCTAGCAGTGGTGAAGGTAGCTACGCCTCCCAACCACGTGGCACCCATAGGTCCACACCCGCCGTGCTGATGGAGATAATGATCCAACCACACACACACAAAACAACAACCATGGCTAACACACACGCCAAGCAGTATGATGACTGAATCCAAGACAAGGACAATGCATAAACTACAAGTCCTGGTCAGACACCTCAATGGGCTACTACGTAGGGACTGACATCATGGAGAGTCGCTTGGCATCAAAGCCCAAGCTCGGATCTGTGTAGCTCAACTCCCTCAACGGAAGGCCAATACACTGTGTAGCTCAACTCCCTCAACGGAAAGCCCATACACAAAAGTACCATTTATTATCTTTAATGTTATTACCACCCCAAGTTTTAATTTAATTATCACTTATATAAAACTTCCTCTGCCAACCGGGAAGTAGTCACCAGGTTACAGGATAGAAGCCCCCTTCATATACTACCCTACCCTACCCATGCTCATCCAACGATGAGTGCCCGAAGGCATGCAAACTCCCAACCCAACCCCAATGATCACAACTTTCGGAAGTACCGCGAAAGATCAGGCCCCGCAAGTCACCCGAAAATAAACATGTGTGTGGCGCACCACCATCACAGAGATCATACACAAGGACAGGATGAGAATGCAAACAAAAGTCAATCGACCGAAAACATAATCAGGATGACGGATGCTACACGCATCCCAATGCAACAAAAGATGCAAAAGTGTTCAGACTGGTATCCAAATGGATCATCCAGGTCCACAAACCACAATGTGCCAAGAAAACCCGAGAAAATAGGGCGGCGCGCAAAACGAGGTAAAAACCTCAAATTTTGGAAAAATTCCAAAATTAAAACCCATTTGGCCTTTTGGGTTCAAAAACCCCAAAAATCCAAAAATAATCGAAAACGGACAGCATAACGGCTCAAAAACTCAAACGCCCATTTCAAAAACAGGTAAAACATTCATACCCGACCAACCGGGCAGAACTAGCAAACAGAAACGGAGGGGAACACTAGTTCACAGCCTCCTAACATATTGCTACAAGAAACGGAAGCAGAAAAAGAGAAAAAACATTAAAACGGGAAGGCCCTACCTGACAGCAAAAAGGGCCGAAACTGAAACCCGTAGAATAAAATAAATACTCCGCCGAAACTGCTAAAACTGTCGGCAAAGCGAAAACTCCTCGAGCCAAATCCAACGAGACCAACCTCGCAAAGATCCCACGCTCACAGCTCCCACAACGAGCAAAACAATAATCCTTCAGAAGAGGATTTCCAAATTTGCTCCCCAAACTCAATTTTTCCAAAACGTGAGAAGTGAATAATGAATTCACTTTTTTTCAATATTTATTCATTTTGAGTGAATAACTAAATATGGAAAATAGCTAGCTGGAGTAGTTAAACTCCGAAACAACCCAAACAAAAACAGGTTATTATCCATAATGGAAATTCACCTAAGGCAAAGCTGCCAGAAATTAAATCCAAAAGATTAAAAAAACCCGAAAACCCAAAATTACAGAAAAAAACTTAACACTTTCGCGACAAATGTGAACTTCTAAATGCACAAACATGTTCACTGGTCTAATCACATAATGCAACAGAGTTCGAATTTGCTAATCACCGAAAGGTTTTAATATAAAACAACTAAATAAAGATACGTCGACCATATAGGAGCGACATTGGCAAAATATGAACAGCTGGATCACTAACTCCATAGGCCACTGCCAGGGATATAATTCCTGCACACTAAAACACACGATCAAGTGCAATGACAAATAATATCATAGCTGAAGCAACATGTATTAAAATACCTATTTAATCCATTTACATCACTCACATTCACAGAAAGCGTGAAGATACAAGAATGAAGTAAATAACCATAGCATAGAATCCATCTCATAACATAGTCAACAAATAGGTCCAATACATCATATAACCAGATAATCAGTTATCATAGATCTAATGTCATCTCAAAATAACATCAACATGCAAATATGATAAACTGAACAGCATAGTAACAAAGCATCTATGGTACGGAAATCAAAGTATAACATTCGACCCTCAGGTCGTCTCAAGGTACATATATCAAAAGAGTATCAAGTATCTCTCGAATAAAAAATAGACAAGGTACAGACTGTAAACACGAGAGGCACTACACAAATGACTACTGAAGAAGCATGATAGCATCTAAAAGGGAGGCCCTTATAATTACAAGATTGAGTCCAAGTCTTGTCCTACAACCATTAAAACCACATTGTTTTTACATGCTTAGAGATGTCAATGCCCACTAGATTGGAAGCAAATGTAAGGTGTCTTGTAGTCTAGAGTAGAATCATTAACTTTCAAGAAGCAACTGGAAGTGTTACCAATAGCCTCATTACATGAAACCTCCCTAAATTATAGAGGTTTGGAAGTCTAGTACAAGTTGGATGCACATTTGGTGGCCGAATGAGAAGGTTAAAGGAGGTTGACCATTGTTTGACAAGGAGATGTTTTATTGCCAACATCAAATTCCTTTCTTTATAAATGGAAAAGGAGACAACTGAAAATACTTTAGCACATGGAAAGGACTCAATCTTATCCACCACAAGAGACCACACAAAATGTAAGACCCATTTGTGAAGATCCAAAGGGTAAGGCAAAAGTTCATAGAATCTACACACCAAGCTCCTATCGATTAAATTCCTCATTTTATATTACATCTTGGCCTCAAAAAACACCAATAAAGGTTTGGCACAAATAAGAGGATACAGTTTCAGCTTATAAGGCCATATGAGAAAAGCTCAGCAACAATATTAGGCCTTGAAGGATGGTGTAACACCCTCTCACTCTAATAGAAGTAGAAGCATCAACCCCAATAGTATTTGAAGCAAGACTGACAATAAAACTCTAGGTAAAGAAACAAACACAATACTAGTACATGTACAAAAAAAGAAACACTTCTGGGCAACATGTCAAAGGGGGGAGGGGAATAGGCAAGGGAAATCAATTTGAATTGCAAACAACAATGATCAAGGGAGCATACATGAGGGAGAAACCAATATTGTCATCCTCCATTTCAAGTTCTACATAATAATGTTATATGTGAATGACTAGATCATTACCAACTTTTAAAAGTTAAAAATAAATACACTTGCAAGACAGTATGTAAGCATCCCACAACTCCAATTTCATAATGCAAACACCCATTCCCTACAAATATCTAAAAGAAATTAACCATTAAAATTAGAGTATTTTGCATTATTCAATCATTTACATACATTTAGAATAAATAGTTACAATCCAATACAATCTCAATTTTTAGTCCCTTAATTTAAAATTCAAATTTTGATTTATTTGAAGCCATGAATGTTTGACATTATCCTATTAACTATTTGATTCCAAGTTAAAAGTTCAAGTTGCATATGCAAGTTTATCAATATTTGTTTGATCCATTAGATTGAGCTCACAAGTATACTTTCTTTGGTTGCACTAAAATGCTTTTAGATTAACACTCCATCAAAAAGGTTTTGATTTGAATATGTGAACAAAAGCAAGCTTCTTAATGCCTCATAGATCACGCGCATTTCTTCAATGGCACTAATATGTTTCTAAATTAATACCCCCAAAAAGGTTTGAATATATGAACAAGAGAAAGCTTCTTAATATTTCTTGATAAGAGTGGAAAATTGTTAGCCTCTTCAACACATGTATAGAACATATTTAATACTTTATCATAAAGACATAATTTTTCAATTTTATTCATTATAGTCATACACAACTTCTACTACATAGTTCTTTTGAATGTAAATAGGAATGAATTGCTTTAATATTTAAACAATAAAATTGCTTAAATAAATAAGACTTATACATTTGAAAAAAAAAAAAAATAACCATATTTAACAAATTAATAAAAATATTTTAATTATGATTTTAGTTGGTGAATATTTGGAAGTTGGCAACTTTCAAAATTGTTTTGAAAGGGTATCTTACTTGTGTGGCACGGTAAGCAGCTCTTATTTTAAAATAATCACCACATTTCAACTTCCAAACCCCTAAAAAAAGAAATAAAAGGTAACCAGGGGCAAGCTTTAAAAAAAGTGTGTAGTCATAGCACCATGAACCTCCTGACCTCTTTCAGTCCTAAATTCATTAAGGGTCAAAGTGATTATGCTCTTATTTTGAGCGCATATAAAATGGCATGTTCATGTAATAATAAGAAATAATGTTGCAGTTATATTTATATAGTACTTTTACTTACGTTTTCAACTGGGTTAATTTTTTCAAGCCTACTTTCGAAAGCAAATTCACACACAACATTTGTCTGGTTGACATCAAGACTCATTTGCGAGTGCGAAGTTGTAAATAGATGTATTAGCAGTTACAGACTTTAATGTGCAGTTCTGCAAGATATGGTTTATTTTTTCAAGCCTACTTACGAAAGCAACTTCACACACAACATTTGTCTGGTTGACATCAAGACTCATATGCAACTGCGAAGTTGTAAATAATGTATTAGCAGTTACAGACTTTAATGTGCAGTACTGCAAGATATGCAGGCAAGTTCAATAGACGAGGTTCCAGAATCCAATATGAATTAAACACAGCTGTATACAATTTAACACAAGCCAATGCTTACAATAATAAAAAGTATGTCTACCTTAACATCCCACACCATTCAACACCGCAATTATAACCTATGTGAACATAAAACGATTGTTATTTCTGCCCAGTTTATAGGCTTCAGTAAAAGATTTGATGATATTGTGAGAAATAAGGCGTGCTACCTCTGCTCTGCTCATTTTAAGCTTTAGCATAACCAAACAATATCACTATTAAAATGTATAGTTATCACTAATTAGTGATTAATCAATTAGCTTTTGCTATGACCAATTTGCAATAACAATCATCAATTTACTTTATTACTGCATGCAAAGCATATTTTATCTTCTGATATAATACTGATTTATCATCTCTAAAAGTGATTCAGCTGCCTTAGCCACACGTTACACCTTCCCCTAGAGAATCCATTCATGAGACAAAATTTGCTGGAACTGTTGTATAAATTGTTCCAAAAAATCAAATTTGAACGTATGCTTTGCTCATAAAAGTTACATAGAATAAAAAAATAAAACCAGTGAAACAAACTAATTACCGAAGATGTGCCCATGCTCTCTTCAACAAAAATTATGTTAAATAGGTGAAGAAAGGGGAAGAAAACAATAGTAGGGACTCCTAAAACCTCTCTGCCATTCTTGTGGTCACTGTTCTCAATTTTGAATACACCTTGCCTGCTGGAGATCCTAAAATAAGGCTGCACAAAGCATCTCTAGCAACTTTGATATTTAGGAAAGATCCCAAAATATGAATTCTAGAATCAGCAATCACAATTCTAGTCCTCGTTGAATTCTCAATCGCAAACTTTGTCCTTCCACCTTTCCCAGTTAACCTGCCAATCGCTCGAGAAAGATGCTCTCCACGGAGTGTTTTAACATCCTTGATCTCAAAGGATTCTACATAAAGGTCATCCAACCTCAAAAGTGCAATGGCATCAGGTACATCAAAACCAAGCATATATGCATGCACAAAGTCGGCACATTTCTGGAGGTTACTGATTTCTGGGGTGTCTGGGCGTGTCTTTAGTTCAACTCTACGGGCCTGAATCAGAATCAAGGATATCAATGGAAGGAAATGCTACATAAAAGTCACGAGTAAAATAGAAAGAGTTGCTTCAAGGAAAATGGGCAAAAAACGGTACCTTGATATTCATCCGAATATCAATCTTCATCTGCTCATAAATAGGAGTGTAAATTTCCATCCAAATTTTTTTCAGAGGTGTAAAACGGTGAGGTGGTACAGATACTTTCCGAAATTCGGGGCGCCCACCAGATCTTTCATAAGCAGTCAACGGTTCAAATTGTGGCTTTGTCGAAAGGTTGTCTGTAGCTCCATTATGGATATCAGCCCTCCCTGAGGTGCCCTTAGAATTCGTTTGCTCAATAACCATAGCTTCTGGCTCATTTGACAATGCTTTATCCATCTTATTGCTGTGTTTAAAAACCCACAAAATTTGACAAAAGCAAATCATATGATCATAAGTTATAACATGGAATTAATAGTTACATTTACAAGATGAGGGTTGCAATCAAATGTTTAGCCAAGTTGTCCATTCGGGTTCAGATATGGGTTCTAGCAATCAGTTCACCAGTATGGCAAAATTTTGAAACAGGGTTTGAGTTTGTTATTACAAAATCATGTCAAATATATAAGTATATATAAACATACATATTATCTAGTCATATGAATAAGATTAGAAATTTATCCATATCATCTTATAAACAAGAAAAGAAGTGTAATCATAGCATCATGATCATACCATCATAGCACCATATACAAGTTTCAATATCAAAATATTGAAATAATAATATTGAATTCATGTATCACTGTTTCAACTTTCAACTATTGAAATTTTATAGTAAAAAGTTTCAATCCTTGCATTCCCCGCAATCAGTGGGTGTGTTTGCACTTTCTATCAGATAGTTAGGACTGACAACATATTAAAAAAATATTATTGAGTTAATATCCCCAATTTGGTAGGTAGTTTGACAAGATAGAAGTAGCATAAATGGTTGTGTTTGTAGTTTCTATCGGATATAACAGAAATAAGATGGGCACATGATCAGTTAGTGAGGTCTGGAACAGGACCAGTACTAGGGCCTGGGACCGGCAAACCCAGTAACTTAGATGTAGAGCAGTATGCACCCAGTTTCAAGTTTTTATTATTTTAACTAACATACTGGCTAATGAAAATATTTCCAAGCTCTGTTGCTTTCGCTGACAACATAAAATTTATATGGTACTTGATGCACCTTCTCAGGCCAATTATTGGCAAAAAAATTGGAGCACCCGTCTCAGGCAAGGTAAACTTCTTCTATTGAGAACCCCAAATAACTGGGTTAGCAGGAGTAGTTCTAAACTTCTAATACAGATAATCTTGAATGGCTAACCCTGAATTTAGGTTTTTGCAAAATCAACTACTGCAAGGCAGCCAAAGATAATCCTGTATACACAGCTGTTTTGCAAAATCAACTAATGCAAGGTAGCCAAAGGAAATGTAGGACCCACAGATGGTGATGTTATTAAACCATTATTTTCTCTATCACACACTCTGCGCCCCTATATACACAATATTTATAACTGTTTCTTCTTATGCTTCCACTGATGCTCGTTGTTCTCACTTCCCACAGTTCACTATGCGTCAGATGTCATACAAGTTTCACTTAACCAAATTTATTTTTGATGTTTCTTTCCAGAATTCTTTAGCAATTGAATTTTCTTTACTCTCTGCAATATATGGGTCTTTCACTTGGCCTAATCTTAATCATAAGCTGTCTCAAAATTAAAACAACTGTTTAACATGAGATCTTATTCGAGGAAACTAGCACCTTGTCTTTGGAAGCATTGCCAATGATCCAAATAGTAAGTTACCTAAAGAAGACTATACGTATGGGAGAAACAAATTGGCCTAAGATGATTATGGAAGAAGAGCTAACAAGAAAGAAAATGTAGATGAAACAAAAAAAAAAAATCAGAAATGAAATATGGAGAAAACAGAATGGGTGAAAAAACTTACCATATCAAAGAATTTACATCATGGGAAATCATGAGGAAAAATCCTAAATATGAGCAAACATTAAATGGAAATCAAATATGCTGATAGCCCGACTAAAAACTAGTTCTCATCACTTGAGATCTGAAACAAGTAGGTGAATGATACTCTCAGAAAATGATCACAACAGCCCGAACCATCTTACACCCTGCTCATGATAATATAATGTTGTATGAACTGACGACAGTGACTAATATGTGCCGTTTCATTTCTGGACTCTTCATTGCCTTTAATAATCGTCACTGAGGAGGTGATGCTATATATATATAAACATTCTGAAGAAACTTCAACAGACACATATGTCTACACACATGTAGCAGCAATATTAATGAAAAAATGCTTCACACAGTAGTCCACAATATGAATCGATGCCTTCACTTCCACAACAAGAATTACAAGCAGTAAGAGTCCTTGTCAGAAAATTGAGCACAATCAACACATGAATATACAACATGATGTGCCTCTGCAGAACAGCCTACGACAGCAAGAAACACACAGAAAATGAATTGATCTCTATCGCAGCTGCAATCCTTAACAATTGAAGGGTTTTGCCTTGTTCTTTGATCCCAAAGGCCGCTTTGGTCTCATGGACATTCATTCATTCATACTGTTTTAAATTAACTGATCTCCTTGTTAACATTTAAGGTAGCTGCAAGAGAGCTCCTTCATACATGCTCATGCCATGTCCGTGTTATGCTATTTTGTCTTTATCATGAACTCAAGACGCTCATCCTTGTTTGTTTGCGGGAGCTGCTTCCTTCGTGTTTTTATGTTTAACCATTGTTGATTATAGCTAGTTCAGATCCTAGCTGGATTAGCTCATCGGGCCCTTTTATCAATCAATTACATTGTATATCGCCTTGTGTAACGAGCTGAAAGATAAATTTAATTTGTAAAACTTATCGACACCAAAGAAGGCCTACTTGGCTGGAGACAAAGTTAAAATTGAAATTGTAAAATATTGGCGCCAAAAAGGACCGAATGGGTAATTAAAATTGTAAAGCTCTCATATATATATATATATATATATGAGGCTTGTTATTGTAAACATTATACATGAAAAATATCTGTATTATATACTCCTGGCAGCGAATTCAAAGGTAGCAGTGATTATAATATACCTGCGAACAACACTCAGATTAGGGCTGTGAATCATAACAGTAAATTATCAGGTCAGATCTGGCCACACATCCATTCAAATATATTATTCTTCTGAAGTCTAGATTTAATTAAGCAGTGGCGATACATCCTTATTTGGCGATATCTAAGATTTGCTTCATTGATCAGTGATCTTCAGCAAATCAATAACTGTGTGATATGTAAATTGATTGATAAAAGGGCAATAATAGATGATCTAATTTGGTGCTGGGTTTTCCCCTCCAATTCAGAGGTTTTCCCATGGTAATCGTGTTGTTTTCTTAAGCTTCTCTCTGTTTTTTTAATTTACTGTTACTTCTGATCACTAAAATTAACAACCTTATCAGCATAACATGGCTCAGTATATTGGATGACTAGGCATCGTGCATGGACATCATGAGTGTTGTCGGTCACTGTTATGAGCTACTGCCAAGTCTATGAGGCTTTCATCAATAATACGTAACTGCTGTGTTTGACCTTTTTCAAATAAAGACTCTTCAGCTATCTTGAAAGGATACAAGATGCATGATTGATAGTTGTTATTTATTGATGGCATTCATTATTGTAACAGGACTCCATGTACTCTACCACTCAAGTCTTCCACATTTTGGAGCCTCCTGATTGAAAAAGGCTCGATGAAGTTTATCATGCTGAATGGATCCTTTTTTGGCAGCTGTGTGTGTAGATGGGTGTCAGGCTTCTCATATAACAGCATTGTTATTTTCTCTGTGATATATATGAGATTGATTTACAGTTGGTGATTTTTGTAGTGATTTTTGTGGTGTAATAGAAAGACTCTGAAGGTGATATTGAAACTGTAATTGATTAGTGTGTGTCCAATCTGTTTAAAGAGCTATATGCTTATTCTGTGTATCACTTCTATTGTGTGAAGTGTTAATGATATTAGAGATTGTGGTATTTCTAAAGTAAAAGGAGGCAGGCTTATTGATTGACTGTTGAGAGCCTCATTCATAAGTAAGATATTTTGTATTGATTTAACTATTTGAGGACATACAATAAAGGATCTATTTTTTGAGTATGGCTGTGTTTTTCCCTCGAGTAGGAGGGTTTTCCCAGGGTAAATCTCTGTGTCATTTATTCGTATGCTTTTCTAGTTTTCTATATATTGCATTCATATTATTCTGGTTCAAAACATTAATACTCCTAACAGTTGCTTTTTCTGTAAATGAGTCTTTGTTTCATTTATTGGAGGTGCCAAATATGGTTCTTAACCTGTAATAACTTTTTGCTGCCTTTTAAAACCTGGAGACTTAAAACCCTAGGTCCCAAAAGTCAGCTTTGTCCATTTGAGAACACCTAGATTATAACCACTTATTCCTCGTTATTTCTGAAAATTCTGACCTGGTTTGGGAATCATAACTTTGTAAGCATCTTCTATGGGTTATCGTGGTTCCTTGATATTTCAGCATTTTTATCATATCTGCATGCAATAGCTCTACCTGTATAAAACTGTGAATTCTATGAAAGAGAAAACTTGTCCACTCAAACTGAAATGCCCTTTAAACTTCTTACATACATTCTCTTGTTCCTCGTACGCATTTTCAAGGTTTATAAGTATGTTGATTCCTACGTTAATTAAAACCTTGCTTACTGAAAAAACATAATCAACCATTTTGGTCAAAGGACTAGTGGGGTAATTGTTCTTGACTGAATTTAGCAGGTAGTCACATCAGTACATATTCTGGTTTATTTAATAACAACATAAATTTTTAAAACCTCTGAATGATGTTCAGCTGAGCAATGTTTTTTTAATGATGTCGCAACTTAAATGCTTTAAGGTATTACTTTGCTTCCACGTTACTATTCTTTATTCAATGTTTTTGCCCCTCCAAAATCCATTGCTCTCACAACTGCTCAGCTTGAACACAACTACACTTGACAGACTTCATGCTATGGTTATCACTTTTCAGTTAATCCAACTTTTGGTTTTAGTGCTTCACTTGCTCTTAACCTCTGGCTTTTTTCACTGATCTTCACACAGGCACTTTTCTGCTAATGTGTTTTGACCTTTTCAGGCATTCTAATATGGTTCTTAGCCTGTATTGACTTATTACTCTGTAGCATCTACCCACATCTAATACTAGCTTGTGTTTTCTTTAGTTTCCTTTCTGGCTGAGCTTAAATGAATCAGATGTTCTATCTAAAATGTATAAAATTATCAGCAAGGAATTTTTTTGAAATGTTAGACTTGACATTGATAACGTACTCATTTGACTCTTCCAAAGATAATCAATGCAGGTGATCACTAGGATCTTGTAAACTTCAACAACAGCAAAATTTGCCCAAGTATAATGCAAATAATGTACTAAAATATCCTTTATTAATTCATAATATTATAATTATTAATTATATTAATATAATATATTGAATTTTTTTAAATATTATATTAATATAGCATTTAAAAATCACTTTCAACATCTGACAATAGCGTATTATGTGACACTGTTACAAATTTTGGCTATATTCTCAAATGTTGGTGTTGAGACTTAGTAGGCCTCTGGTAATAATTTGACTGCATTGTTTGGTCAGTAGTGAAATGAATATACATGAATAATAGCTGGCTAGCATTTTCCCTGTCAAGCCACTCGGGAAGTAGAAGCTGGAGATTATGGGGATCTCCTCATAACTCCCCAGCACAGTCAACTTCCAGTAGCTTCTGTATTTTGCATGCTTTATCTAAGATGCCTTCTTCAACTATCACGGCTATGGAGAAGATGGAGGGGTATCATCTTACACTACTATGTCCTTAAGATGTCTTCTTCAACCGTCACAGCTTTGGAGAAAATGGAGGGAGCTTATCTTACAGTACTATGCCCTTGAGGTCAGATAAATTCTCTGTATCATGGATGTCGTCAACAGATCCTAAGCATAAGGTAAGTGTAGTTAACCAATTCTTGTCTGAGCTACATGCTAATAAGAGTTATCAGTGAGTGCTTCAAGTCAGTCATATTAACATTATGCATTATTTAATACATACATATCTTTTTTAAATCTTTTCATACTGTTATTTGGAATGATTTGAAGCCACTTGGACTTCAAGCAGCAAGCCTTCAATCAATAAAACATGATGGGCATAGAGAGAAAACCACACATTTATCATGTGTCGAATATTTGATGATATTTTCTACTTGAGTTTGTGACTGGCTGGATATTGAAAAGAAAGAATTATCTGATCGCGTGTGAATTCCGAAAAAAACTTACTGAACCTGATAGGCTGTCGACGATGCCGATATGAAAAAGGGTCATAGTTTGGAGGGCAAATTTATAAGAAACCCGCCCACAACAGAACATTTTTTAAAAAGAGACTTAAAATAATAGCTCCGTACAGCTGCTGCTTAAATATATTCACAATAAACGAGAAAACCGATTAAAAGACGTTGGGGTTTTAGGGCTACTAGGATCTTTGAGCTCAAGGGCAGATTTTCGTGGCATTTTAAATGAAAATATTGGTTTCATGTAAATAATCGTTCTCAGACATACAATGAGGGAATGTTTCAACTGCCTGAAAGTTGCTTGCGACTATTTTTGAATTACATTGTGTGCTAGTATTTTTCATCGACAATTAAACTGGCATATAGTCTAAACAGTCTTTCGTAACTTCATCTATCGTAACAATTTTATGAGACAACTTTCTGGAAAAAAAATACATTCTTTTGAAAGATAACAGATTTCTTTTAGAATTTTAAAAAGGAAAAAAAAACTGAAAAATATTCGGCCACCTACAGATTTGGAAAAATCGCTAAAACCATGGCAAGCCTCTTACCTCAAGATTCCGTACAAATTGTGTCGCTGATGAGAAATAAGGGCAGAGTTTGCAGGAAAAAATCACGAATCCCTACCGATCTCCCTGCTGCTCTGCTTCGAACTATTCACAGTAAACGAATCGTCGACCTAAAAACATCTGGGTTTTTTAGGTGTATAGGGCGTAAACGAATAGTCGATAGGAAATTTTCGGAGTTTTAGGTCTACTGGTACAATAAAAAGCGAGTTGTTTTTTATTTCAGGATATTGGCTTTATTTCCTTGGAAGGAAATTGACCTTAATTTTTCGATTTCCGTTTTTATTTTAGAAATTAATCTAATTTATTATTATTTGCATTCTTGTTAGAGATTCCAAAATAGCTTTGGAGTAGGATAAGCACAAATATCAAAAGTTACTATGGGTGAGAACTTTTCCCAATTAGGAAAATTGGTGGCTAGTAAGAAAATTATACCAATTTTCTCCTAATCTAATTTATAGGGTCTATTATTGTTTTCCTCATAGTTCGCTTTGATTTTTAAATAGATATGAATGAAAGGTTGGTGATAAACAAAAAATTCTTTGTATTTATGCTTGTTAGTCCTACTACCCTAGGCGGGGACTAATGTTTTCACCTAACTTTAGCATTATTTCATGTCTCAATTTTCGGGTAAACTTGAAATTAATCCCACACAAATATACATTGTTAACAATTTTTTGTTGAAAATTATTTTGTTGTCCAAATTAGCAGCATTATGATGGTGGGCATCAATTTTCTAGGTAGTCTTTTACTTTCACTTGACATAAAATTTACCCAAAAATAGCTTCCATAGTTAGGGGCAAGTTTACATGTTTCCTGCATAGTGTTTGTACGTGGCTTTTGTGGCTTTTGCATGTTGGTATTGTGTTGACTACTCTATGGCTTGTTAAGATTGGTATTGCCAGTTATAGGTTTCCTTATTACAGCAGGTCATCCCCATTTTCCCATTTTGGATGCAACTTTAAACTTTGCTTGGGTTTCCAATTTCAGATCAACAGTATGGCTTTCTAATTCCTCAACAAGATTTTGTTTGCATTTGTTTCTTTATCAATAAATGGTGAATAGGAATCATATGTTGTTCGCGTATCTCTGTCATTCTCACTGCGAATTTCTATATAACTTTTTACCCTACAAGGGTGTGCGTTATTCGTTAAAATAAATAGAGCAAAGTGTGTAATGCCTACCCCTAGTTGACTTTTTTGTCGTATTGCCAAATTCTTTTAGGCTAGTTTTATGATTAGCGATACTTGGTTACCAAATTTGATTTAATGTATTTCATATTCGGTTGATATATGTTTTGAGTTACTTAGATGTTTCATGTGTTTATGTTTATCCTTTTGGTGATGTTACATGTATGTTTACATAGTGATTTCAGTCATTTCATGATGTTAGTTAGATGAATCGTTTATATGTAGTTTCTATGATTTACTTACCCCATACTTGCATGTGTATGGTGTACTTGTATGTTTTACTTAATGATTGACATTTCTGATGTGGTTGAGGGAGGGAGTTGTAGTCACTTGCTCTTCGGGATCTACACAATGCACCACTTTTTGCCATTTCCTATTTAGTTTTGATTATGTGTGTACATACATGCTCAGATTTTATGCAGATTGTAGGTACCACGCATCGACTTCCCTAAATTTTCTGGATGAGCATGCCCCATTGTAGTATCTCAATGGTAAAAGAGGGGAGATAATTCTTTAGTCCAAATCCTAACCTAAGCCAATTTTCCTAAAACGTAGGACAAATATCTAAGTTGTTTACCCTTCCAAATTCGTCAAGTGACGTGAATTTGTGATTTTGACCATGGAGTTTGAATCTGTGTTTTGTCTTTCAGTTAGGTTTTTGTATTTAGTTTTGTGGGTCTGTTATGATTATCAGTTATAATTAAATCAAATTAAAAGGTAATTCAATGATTTAGTTTAATGAAAATTTTATAAAGAAAATTTAATATTTAATTAATTGAGAAATTAATTAAATAAAATAATTAGATGTAAAAGATTTGATTAAAGTTCTCATGTTGGCCTAATTATATTTATTTAATTTAATTATTATTATTTAGGAGTTTCATTTTCTAATAAACTCTAAATATTATTAGTAGTTAGATTAATAAATATTTTATTAATAATGTCTTGTGAAAAAATAAAAGAAAGAAAGGAATTGATTTAATAAATTTTATTTTAACTAAAATGCAAAAGTTTGTGCATGAAATCAAACTATAATAAAATAATAAAGGAAAAAGGATTTCACGTGATTGAAAAATCAAAGCCCTAATTTGTGGAAAGCACTTTATTAGGAAATCAGAGCTCATTTCTCAATACCGAGATTTGGAGGAGCCAATTTTCGAGAAGAGGGTTTTCAGAAGAAGGAGAATTGCTTGCGAGCTTTAGGTAGGATCTTGTGGGTTTTGAGCAGTAGTTTTCATTCTTTGATTTCTTTGTCTTCTCTATGTTTCTTATGGATCGGTTTTTAGAAATTCAATTGGGTTGAAACCCTTGTTGTGAATTTCATTGTTCTTCTTTTCGAAATCATCTATATATGAATTAATAATTAGAAACCCTCATTTGTAAATTTTAAAGAATGGTATTTTGATATGGGTAGGGTTTGGAAAAGAAAGTAAATAAATTTACTGTGATAATTTTACACATATATTAAAATGGGATTTTTGTGAAAATTACCTATAAAAATCTGGATTGACAATTTTTAAAGGGGTGTTAGTTGTGGTTTTGCAATGAAAGCTACCGTAGTAGGAGGTATTGTCATACCTGTCCTAAGGCAATATGTTGTTGCTACTGCAACAACGACACTGCTACGGTAACTTTGCCACTAAGGTCGGTAGGCCATAAATGTATTTTAATAATAAAAAAATTATAGTTTTTTAATAAATTAAATTTATTAAAATTTGTATTTAAAAAATGTTTTTATATAATTTTTTAATTATTATTAATTAATTTAATTAGTATTAAATATTATTAATAAATTTAAATTAATTTGTACTATATTATTAATTAATAATTATGGTTATTAATAAAATTGTATTATTTTATTAATAATTTAATAATTATTGTTTTAAATAATTTAATAATTATTATTTTATTTTATTTATAATATTTAATAAAGGCATTGGTTTTATGAGTTAGTGGTAAACTATGTAATCTGATTTTGAAAGGGAAAAAAGGGGATTCAGTTATAAGAAAAAATTTGTAAACTTTATTAAGTTGAAAACTTATAACAAAAACATAAACCTTGATTCTAATCAAAAACCTTATCAAATTGTAATACTTGAGAACGAAAATGAAAACTTGAAACCTATAGTGAAAATTGAACTTTTATGTTTTCAAAACCTAATGAGTTATGAAAGTTACATTGTTTTGTACTTTATGTGATGTGTGGTATTTCATGTTGGATTTCAAATTTTGACTTAATTCATTGACTACTTAGGATGTTTACTAGAGGCTTGGGCTTGTTTGTTCTATGATGATGTTTTGTATATGATCTTTTATACCCAATCGTGGTGATGTGCCACATGTTTTCTATGATGAGTTTGATCAGATGTTTGTAGTGCTTTCCAGTTTCTTGTGTAGAATTGAGGTGACTGGTATGGTTTTCTTGGAGTAACCTTTAAGTCTTTGATCAATTATCTTTTGATGCTTTTCAGATGCTTGTATAGAACTAAGGTGATTATGGTGTGAATTTCCTCATGTAACCTTTGAGTTTTCAATCAATTATCTTTCGATTCTTTCTAGTTGCTTGTATAGGACTGGGATGATTATTGTGATTTGTCTTTTGGTGTTTTCCAATTTCTTGTATAGGACTGAAGTGACTATTGTAATTTGTCTTTTGGTGCTTTCTAGTTACTTGTATAGAATAAGTAGGAGATGATTTCCACAACAAGTCAAATTGTGATATTGCTATTAGGATTCAACTGTGTGATTTTTTAGTCAAACTCATTGACCCATGTTTCATGAGTAGTGATTCAACATGAATCCATCTCTCATGAGAATAAATAGAACACTTAACACTCATTGGATCTAGGTGATGCTCACAGGGGTGAAGCATTAGGACTTCTCAAGAGGCCACCCATCCCAATATTATTCCATCCTAAGCATGCTTAACTACGGAGTTTCCTCCATGGTTAAACCCAAAGCTTGCAAACCCATTTGCAAAACCTTCACCAAGTGTTGTGCCTTATGAACCATTCATTAGAAAGCCCCTTAAGCTCATTAATTGATATGTAGGAGATAATTTCCACAGCAAGTCAAATTGTGATATTGCTATCAAGACTTAACTGTGTGATTTTTTAGTCAAACTCATTGACCCATGTTTCATAAGTAGTGATTCAACATGAATCCACCTCTCATGGATTCATGGGTCAATGAGTTTGACTAAAAAATCACACAGTTAAGTCTTGATAGCAATATCACAATTTGACTTGCTGTGGAAATTATCTCCTACATATCAATTAATGAGCTTAAGGGGCTTTCTAATGAATGGTTCATAAGGCACAACACTTGGTGAAGGTTTTGCAAATGGGTTTGCAAGCTTTGGGTTTAACCATGGAGGAAACTCCATAGTTAAGTGTGCTCAAGCTAGAATAATACTGGGATGGGTGACCTCCTAAGAAGTCTCGGTGCTTCACCCCTGCGAGCATTAGCTAGATCCAATGAGTGCTAAGTGTTCCATTTATTCTCATGAGAGATTGATTCATGTTGAATCACTACTCATGAAACATGGGTCAATGAGTTTGACTCAAAAATCACACAGTTAAATCTTGATAGCAATATCATAGTTTGACTTGTTGTGGAAATTATCTCCTACTTATCTATTGATGAGCTTAAGGGGCCTTCTAATGAATGGTTCATAAGGTACAATACTTGGTGAAGGTTTTGCAAATGGGGTTGCAATCTTTGGGTTAAACCATTGATGTCACTCAAAATTGCATTCCCGTTTTGAGTATCCATTCCAATTTTTGAGTCACTTTGAGCCCTATAAATGCATTTTCATGCATATGTAACTTGCTATCATTTCAAGGCCTAGGTGGTGTTTTAGTTGTCTAAAACCCTTCATTTGGCATATGCATGTGTTTTATATTGTTATTTTGTCATCTCAATTGATTCGGTGAAGTCTTGTTTTGAGCTAGTGTCATATTTCACAATTATGCTGAAGTGTCAAATAATGTATAATAGCCTAGTTTGCATTTGAATATCTTGTACCCGGTAATGTTTAGTGACCCGCCACTTTGAGGATGTTTAATGTGCATATCAAAGAACCTATATTATGAATTTTATCTCATTTTGAATCTGTTTGATTAGGTTTCGAACCCCTCAAATTTGATGATTTACTATTTTCGTGCATTTGTGTAATTGTGCACAAATATAGAAGGCCTTGTTTGACCAATCATATCTTTGACTTGGTTGACCCAAATGAGAAATTTTTTTTTGCATAATGTTCCAGGAGTTAGACACTTTCTATGGTCCAATTTTTAGGTCATGACTGTTAGAGTAAATAATTAATTATTTATTCTATTTACTTAAGCTTACTTAGGTTAATGCATTTATTTAATATTCAGTATTTAATGCATGTAGTGATGAGTTGTTGACGACACGGGAGTTTGTTCCCTTCTAGCATGTTCCACCTTTTTGTGGAAGTGTGCTTAGTTGTCAACCTTATCTTCTACCACTTTCCAACTTGTTCTACAAGCTTCCTCAAGGCCTTTATAAGCGGTCTCTCTCTCATTGTAAATACATCTCATTCCATTGTAAATACAATTTAATTGTTTTGCATATTTTCTCTCTCATGTCTATTTAGGGGTTTTCCAAGCTCCACCTCTTCCTTCTTGGTTTCCCTTCAATGGGTTATTTGCATGTAGGTGATCTTGGCAACTGTGGAGTTGGATTTCATCAACTCCTACATGGTATCAGAGCCTCCCTGCTGCTTCTTGTTGAAGGATTTTTGAAGCCGTGAATTGAAGTCATAAACCCTAGTTTGTTTGTGCATTTTTTCTTCAAATCAAGGGTAGAGAAAATTTTCAGAGCACATTGGGCCCAATTGGACACTTCCATTAGATTCAAAAGGTGCTTCTCAGTTGGGATCCATATAAAATTTTCTGATTTTGGAGATAGGGCTCTGGGAGGCAAAAAAAAAATTGTTTCAAGGCTTTCCATATGGTCGTATGGATGCACAGAGCGACAAAAATAAAAAAATTTAAATTGCAAGGCCTGCTGCCACCGCACCACCGTGCCACCTGTGCATGGCCCACAGTGGCTCAGCCAGGCTCTGCATTTAATTCCACCGCTCTGCCAATGGTCAACACCAGCCTGCCGCCTGATCACCTCTAGTTTGTGCACTGCCAGTTCACCACTCAACAGGTGCTTACAACCCATCCGTCGCCCTCTAGCTAGCTAACATGTGGAAGGTTAATCTACTGTCGTGCGCAGTGATTTGTACAGACTGCCTAACAGTTGGCAGTTATAGTCAATGCCAGTGAGTGTCCCAATCAACGCTAGCAGAACTGTTTGCGTTAGCATACACAGTCAAATATTTGAGCCTAGTCAGCAGCCACTTGGCAGTGTGGGGGTGACACGTGGCCTGTGCCACGTGGCACTTTGCCACGTGGACCTACCATGTCATCTTTGCCACATGGCATCTTTTGCTTCGACAACTACTGGGTCATCAAATTTTACCTCATGATTTGCTGACATCATCATGACATCATCACTACATCACCTCTTGCACCTCTCTAGGGTCCTTTTTAACCTACCTTCAATTTTTTGGCCATAACTTGAGCATACAAAGGTTTTTTTTTTATCTGAAAGAAGTGTCGAAAAGCTAGTTCCAAGACAAAGACATTGGTGCTAGTATTTTTAGGTTTTGATGTAGTTTTGTTGCCCTTTTTCAAGTTGAAGTCTGAAGTTCTATTTTTTGCTCCAATATGCATATCTTTTGCATCCCATGTCAGTTTTTTGAAAACATTATAATTTTGGAAAGTTGGTTTTGTCAGCTTTTTAGAAATGTAGTCTTTTTCCTTAGATTCTGGACCATGCTCCTTCTATCATGTTTTTGGCATTTTTGCTCTATGGTGGATATCTTGGCTGTTTTAGGTTTGAAGATCATTTTCCTAGCATGATTTTTTTTGTTTTGGGTTGTACTATCTTTTTTGTCATTTTTTTCCCTATTTTGATCATTGTAGACATCATTTGTAAGCACTTTTATGTATACACAGTAAGATAAAGTGTCACTCTTACATTTTGAGTTCATGAATGTTGTTTTTGAGATAGTTGTACTTGCACTATTTTTATAAAGCACCATGAAGGGGATAATTGTTTGTTGTTTTAGGCCTTCTCCCTTTGTCAAGTGAGTGTCTCTTCCATGACATTAGCCCCATGCAGTGTTGGTGTGACCATGTCTTTATAGGTGTTTGTACCTCTTCCTCTCTTGTCATTCTTGGTTCTGTCTATAGGGGATTTTGGCCCACCTTCTTAGTTGCCTATCATCTCACCCCATCTACATTAAGGGGGGGTTATGTTGTTATTCTAATACATCCTTGGTTTGATGGTTCGATAGTGTTAACTATGTATTCAATGGTTGATCCTATATACGAGGCAATTGCAGTGGTTGGCTACCTATGCATTTCGATGAGATGGATCATCTACCATATAGGCACACTCGGTTCGTGCCTTCTTCTTCCATGGAGGTTATTCAAATTAGCAGTTGCTTTCAGATGGCAGACTTTGCGACTTCTTCATGCTTCAATGATGCTTTTCATGATCACTCTTTGTTCCTATTTTAGGGGACATTCCCCTAGTTGGAGGCTTCTTTAGTTCTTCACTAGGTTTACCTCTTTTTGGGGAAGGGTTTTTCCCATGTGGTTTTCTCTCTTTCCCCATTTTCAAAAGTTGCATCTCTTTGCATTGTACATGGGTACATAAAATGGCCTCGTTGTTGGGACCCATTCTGTATTTTCATCTTAGTTTTGTAAGCTTAAGGAATTCCCCTAAGTTGCACTTAAGGGGGGGTGTTAGAGTAAATAATTATTTATTTATTAATTGTTTATTCTATTTACTTAAGCTTACTTAGGTTAATGCATTTATTTAATATTTAGTATTTAATGTATGTAGTGATGAGTTGTTGACAACATGGGAGTTTGTTCCCTTCTAGCATGTTCCACCTTTTTGTGGAAGTGTGCTTGGTTGTCAACCTTATCTTCTACCACTTTTCAACTTGTTTCACAAGTTTTCTTGAGGCCTTTATAAGCGGTCTCTCTCTCATTGTAAATACATCTCATTCCATTTAAAATACAATTTCATTGTTTTGCATATTTTCTCTCTCATGTTTGTTTAGGGTTTTTCCAAGCTCCACCTCTTCCTTCTTGGTTTCCCTTCTATAGGTTATTTGCATGCAGGTGATCTTGGCGACTATGGAGTTGGATTTCATCAACTCCTACAATGACAAATCCATTTGCTGAGTTTGCAAATGTGATTCCAAACGCAATTTATGTTGTTTTATTGGTTGTAAAGTGTCTAGATTTGGTCAGTACCCTTATTCATTTTGTTCTAACTTTTGATCCATGATTGTTGAGCCTAAATAGATTATACCATTATGATATATTCTAAAAGTACTTCAAGTGTGTCAATTCTTAAATCTTGATGAATCCGTTTACACACTTTCCCAGATCCATTTTGTTAGCAAAAACTACTATATTGCCCAGTTTCCTAGTTTTGCAATTCCGAAAGCTTATGTTTCTCTCATTGCCAATTGCACCCTATGAGTCGTCATAGTCCTAATTGTGGATTCATAATCTCTATGTGACAAAGAACAAATTCTCTAGTTTTTGTCCCTTCAAGTGATCATTTGCCCAATTTTCCAAGTCAATATCGAACCCAATTATTGTTTCTGACATGTTTTATTTATAAGCAAATTTGAAGTGCCAAGTTCGATGGTTGACATATTTGATCCTAAATTTTTCATGAGCTAATATGTTGTGGATTGATAGAGTTTGTTGAAATGAACAAGTGTGTCTGATTGTAGGGTTCAGTCAAGTGTTTAAATTAGTTTTTAAGGCTAGCCAACAGGCCTTGTTCAGAAAATCATGGTTTGTAGAAAATGATGTCATGATTTTTAAATGTTGTGAAAATGATTAATTTTCAATAAAATCAGTATCATATGATTAATGGATTGGTTTGGGAGGTCAGTTGTTTTAGTTTGAAAAAAAAAAACTAGCCAGACCTGCTTTAGGGCCTAACTGACTCCGTTCAGATTAATAAGATGTTAGGAATTGAGAATGTCTAAAAGATGTTACAATGTTTCAAACTCAATAGAAGATCAAATGATGTGTAAAAGTATATATATAATGAGCAATGAGAGAGCTAAATGGATCATAGGGCAGCAACTAAAGTTGGATTTGAATGTTGAAGGAGATTGTCCAAGCAATTCATAACGTGATGGTTATTCATTGATCTACCTTGTGAGAAGAAATAGGGACATTTGTTCATATGAATAAATGCCCTACTTTAAAACAAAGATTTCTAGATGGAAATAAAAATAAAAATGAGGGATCCCCAAATCATCATCTTTTTTTGCTCTCAACATTTGGGCCCTAAACTGTGATGAATTGAATGCAAAGGTGGTCCATGCTTTAAATAAAATGTACAATGTTCAAACATCTATGCAACATCCAAGTAGATTTTCCTAAGGGATACATCATTCAGGAAAATGAGAAACCATCTTTAGCTACCATGTCCAACTGATCGAGTCAAGTTGTTGCCTAAGTACGAATAGGAGGGAGAGGATATGTTTCAAGATGTTGAGATACCATTTAATCATGACCAATATTGAGAATATGGGCAAGGATCTTGTGGATGCTAGTTATATGGTACTTTGCTGCAATATATCTCCATTACTTCATCCTAGCTTAGATTTTCAACTTGTTAGAAAAACATTGAGAAGATCAATACGCTAGAGCTCCCCTTCTATTTGAAAGAAGAGAGACAACATTGGAGTTAGACCATCACAACATCCACATCCATAAGCACAACCCATGACATTGGGGTTTGCAGCAATCTTCAAAGGTAGAGGAACCATTTAATATAGGGGATCCCCACGTGGAAGACTGAGGAGACCAGACCACAATGAACAATTGGTGGTGGTAGTTGTTGGTGTTTGAAAATGTTGGAGGGTTTTCAATTATCCCCATGAGAATATGACATATCTAGGGGCAGCTAACTCCCATTTTCAACATGCCATTTTAGACACCGGGCCAACTATAAGGCATGACCCTTCTTCTACTTCAAGCTTTGCTAAACCTAGGCAAGTAGACCTCAGATTCAATTGATACCGTACTAATGTAAAAACATATCCATGAATCTATTAAGCAGATGAAAACCCTTATATCTCCTAATAACTCATGAAATAACATTAATCTACAATAGCTAAATGCAGATCTATGAATCTCAGAAGCTGAGTGAGGGTATTACATTTAGGTCCTTCAACATGAAAGGGTAAAACATGTTTAATTAATAATGTTGAATTTAGCAAACCCTCAGATATGCAGCAATAAGACCTATTGATCCTATAACCAATCCGTGCCTTAACCATTGGGCAAATCCATGAATCACAAATATACATGTGGATATCTGAGACATATGTGTATCTTTAGATATCTTATCTATCTATTTAACTTGTAAATAGACAGCAATGCTCAATTTAAATCCCATTCTTACATGATATCCCCATTAGTAAACTTGCAACCCTATTGATTCCTTGAAGTATTTACATAACCTCTTGGGTTATAAGCAACAATGAAATAACATACAACCTTAAGGGACTGCAACTACAACGTAAGCTCTATGTCAAAGATTGTAAAACATTGAAAATTAGCTGATAAAGGAGACGGGATTCAACTAAAACTCAACCATTTTCTACTCTTTGTATTATTTCCTTGAAATTATATAGCCATATGTATGAAATGAAAAACATGAAACAACCTAACAGATATGAACTATCTGTATTAACCTTCTTAATGATGTTCATAAGAGAGAAAATGCTGAAAGAAATGGTGTCTCAATATTGGGAATGCATTAAGAACTAGATCCAAAATCTAGTATCACAGTAATGAGAAAATTTTCTCCAAAGAACTGGAACCAACTGGTTTCTTAGTGACAAAAATTGGAACCCATACAATGAGAAAAAGAAAAGAAGATATAGGAGAAGAGTTAATTCCTAGATTTGATCAAAACATAACATCTATCCACTTGGAAAACCTTCTCAATAGGTTAAAACATCTCTCTTAATCTTTCCCTCAACTAGTGAATCAAATCTTCAATTAGTTTTGGCTCCAAAAGCACCAAATATATGAAACGTATGATTGAACAAATAACTGATTTGATTCCTAATTTTTAATCATGTTAAAAATGAAAATCAGTTTAAAAATGACTTCTAAAAGCCAAGGAAACCCTCTAGAATTGATTTTCTTCACATCCAGACTTCACCAAGCCTTCATATCTACCTTTTATCTGATCCTGATGCTTCATGCTGAATTCTACTCATTCCACTGAGAATGCCTTGAAAATTACAAAACTGCTTATAGACTGAACCGATGAATTGTTGTGCAAAAATTGACCCCAAACATAGAAAATTCAGCTTGTCTTGGTTCCAATGGTATATGATATGGCATATTTTGGACAAAAAATGCCCCTCTAGTAGTAGTTTGAAAAGCAGACTCCTGGACTGCATCAAAGCTTTAAAAATGAAAAATTAAAAAAAATTATATAGTCAGAACTATATAAAAATTCAAAATATTTCAAATCTTTCATTTCGTGGAAATCTTTGAATTTCATTTTATTCTCTATCCTCATTAGATCTCAATCCTGTGATGCCACATGACAAGTCCCTATTTGTTGTACAACACTTGAAATACTTTTAATTAATTAATATATTAATATTAATTAATTTTCTATTTCCTCTTCACGTAGCACTGGAGGCATTTGAAATTTCCTTTTTGTTCTTACGTTTTGAGCCTTTATGCTCATATGGGAGGCTTCTTTTATGTCTTTATGACCTCAGCATAAGACTGAGCTCTTTGAAATTTTCATTCACGACCATACGGGCACGGGACCCCTTTACACTCTCACGATGAAGCCTTCCTTTTATAATCTCATGGGCACAAACGTATCCTTGGAGGCATTTAAAAATTTTTTTATACTCTTATGTTCACCTTTATGAGCGTATCATCAGAAGCAGTCAATTTTCAACTTTCGCTCATACGAGCATAGCCCCAAAGAAGCATTGAAATCATCTCACGCATTATGTATCACGAGTCAAAACACATAGACTTTGACCTTCAAAAGCCTTTTCCATAAGACACTGAGCACTTTGTGTGCATTAGTATTTAAAAGTCAAAAAGCCTCCTCACATAGGTGATGTGGGACTAATTGGTTAATTGTGCCCTTCCTCTATGCTCATGGCTATGTGTTCCTTTGATGCATGGGTTGTATAGCTTGAAACCTCTGTTCACCTAGACATTTTCATGCATTGGGATCCATCTTTGCTTACGGCTTGGGCTTCCTTTTGTTTTTTTTTTAAATCCCCCTTTTTTGGCTTAGGTTGCCTCTATTTTTCATCACTGCCTCTTACTCTGACTTGCGTGGGCTATTTTTTATTAAATTGGGCGGCTTTTAATATGCTCTGGTCGTGATCCACCAATGCTGCTACTGTTGTCATGATTTTCCTTGGCATCAAGGTTCCTTTTTTTTTGTGTGTGATCTTCCACTTTTTGGCATTATGGCTTCCATGCTTTTTGATCTTCCTTTTTGCATAATCTCCCTTGTTCAAAATCGTGGGCTCCTTGCTCTCCTTGCATGAGCTCCTTTGTTCTTTAATGTCGGCTGCTTGTATTTCATTTTGCCTCTTTCTCATTACAATGCATGGAGTGTTTTAATTCTGACTGGTGTGGACTGCCTACCATCCTTTGATGCCATGGACCTGCATATTGATGGCATCTTGTCTTTGAACATGGAAAACTATCCATGTTGTGACCATTCTTTCAAACTGGCATGCTCATTGTCAGTCTTATAGCATGTGATTCCATCTCTCCCCTATTTTGCTATATGGCAGATTGGGTTCCTTCAATTTTGAAGTTGAATTCCTTCTTAAAACATAGAGCTCTTCTTTGTTGCTGCGAGTTCTTATTGAATGAATTTTTTCCCTTAGATGCACCTTTTAATCATGGTGTTTCCCTATTTTTTCTCCCTCTACTACTCACGACTATGGTGATTTTTACTACCACTACTTTCCTACTTGGCCTGCAGACAGGAGTGTTTCCAACTTCAAATTGGAGCTTCTTCGAAATGTGATGAGTTTCAAGTAGCTCAGAAGATTCAGATAGCCTATTTGCACACTGCATAGGATATAGTAAAGGCCTTGTGATGCTATCATGATCTAATAAATTAAGGTCTCTGATTTGATTTGATTCTGCAGGAAAAGGTTCATGTGTTCGAAAGTATGCTTCTGCACATTGGGAGGAATTATCTGATCCACTTATGGATATACCAATCTCATTGAGCTTTGGAGAACCAAGCTTGAAACCATCATAACAACTTGGAACACCAGCACCATGTTTTCCATTCATTTCTATTTGAGTCACTTTGGCATTTTGCAAAGCATGGGTGATCTTGTTATCTACTTGAGAATTTGGAAGGCTACCCACTCTACCATCTTGTTTCTCAGATGTAACTAACTATCGAGTAAGCAAGCAGCAGAATCTTTGAATCCTCAAAAGAATGTATTTATGGGTACAAGGTAGGGAGACATAATTCAGTATCTCTTTCCCACTTTGACCTCTCATTTTGCAAATAGAACTTACTTTTATTAAATTTCATTCTTGGTTTTCAGCTTTTGATTCTATTTCGTGAAAATTGCATGTTTCTACCACCAGAGTTTGGAAACTAACAATCATCAGAATAAAATTTCAATCATGCTTCCAAATCCCGTATTTTGGTACCCTTATCAATTTGGAGAAATCAGTTGGACCCCAAAGTGGGTCTGGCTAAAAAAAATTTCATTTTTGAACAACTAAACCTTCAAATTGATCTATTCATCATTTGATACTGATTGGAATCAAATCCAACTGCTAAACAATCAATTTGAAGCTCATTTTACATAATCTGCAAACTGTCAATTTCATGCCAAGAAGTCCATTGACTAGCCTTAAAAAATGACCCAAACACCTAACTCAGCTCTAAAATCTGGCACATTGAATCTCTATTCCACACACTTTTTTTCGTTTCAAATCTCATCTCATGTCGAATTCGGGGTCAAAAGATATTCGCTATCAAAGTTGACCTTTTAAAATCACCTGCAGATAAACATGTCAGAAAACAATAAACTGGGTTCAGATTTAGCTTTGAAAACTAGGCAAATGGACACTTGAGAAGATGAAAACTAGGGCATTGGTTCTCTGTCATGAGGAGAATATGAATCTGTGATTTGGCCTCATGACAAATAACAGGATAGGTTTGGTAAGTGGTCAAAGTAGGCTACTTGGATTTTGCAAACTCGAAACACTGACAGAAAACATTTTTTGTGAATGGAATTGACCTAGAAAAGTGTGCAAATGGATTTGTCAAGATTTTTAAACTAACACACTTAAAAAAATTTTAGAGTATAACACAGTGGTATAATCCATTTGATCTAGGCAATCACGGATCTCAAGTTATAACATCACGAACAGGGGTACCAAACAATCTGCAAATACTAACACCAGTAAAACTTTAGAAATTCCATTTGAAATCATGTTTGAAAATTGATCAAACGAATTCTTCATAACTTGAAACTTGAAACATAACAATTCTTTGATGTCTACAATGCAACACTATAGGAATTTCAACATTTGGCTCAACTGGGTCAAAGTTATAGCACGTCAAACAGGGCTTCCCAAAATTTTGAGCATTTCATATCAACATGACATTGATAACTGACCAACTTTGAGGGATTCAAAACCTAGGAAAATGGACTCAAAATGACTCAAAATCTAAAACATAGGTTCTCAGGTATGGACAATATACATTTCCAAAGTGGAAAATCATGAAACATTTTTGGGTCTGAGATATTCAGATGCAAACACAGCCTCTTGTCGTTGTTTGACACTTAGGTGAAAATGCAGAACTAACAATTGCTCAAAAACAAGACTTCACGAAAGGGCTCAAAATCTCCAATTAACTTCATGGAACATGGGGATAGGCTAAATGGAAAGTGTTAGAAGCATTAAACACCTCTAGGGGCTCAAAAGTGCATCTAGGTACATAGGCATTCATGGGGCTTGATTTGGTTTGATTTGACTCAAAATTGAAAAAGATGCTCATAATGGGAACATAATTTTGAGCACCAACAATAGCTAAGCAAAGTATCCATAGTGTAAATACAACCCAAGGCAACAAGGGAGACACCATCTATAGAAGGTAGTCCACATTCAAAGTGAGAGGGGCCTACAGTCCACTCCATAAAGGGAGGCAATCCACCCAACTCCATGTCTCAAATGTAGGGGACAACATGGGGTAGAAGCCCATGAGCATGGTGTTGAAGGAGGAAGTCACAACATCAGAGGTGGAAAGGAAACTCATAGTGACTAAGGAAGAATAGAACACCCATAGCCGCAGTAGGAGGATGGGCATTTGAAACATATGTCCCGCATGCATCTAAGGGAAAGTATTTCTAGTGTTTAAAACCACACACTCAAAGGTTAATATATCTTCAAAGGCATGTTGGTTCAAGACTGGTGTAGCAAATCTGTGGAGGGGCCCATTCGGCCAACTAGCATGCACAGTCAAACTAATTTTGACTTTCCAAGCCTTGACAAGGTTAGGTGTGAGATCGAGAATTGCAATGTAATGAGCCCTGATGTTACGAGGTTGGCAAAAGATTCTAGATCAAAAGATAGAGAGGTGCAATCTCACAATAGATCGTAAGGTCAGAAAGCTCATAATAGAGTTTTAAGATATTACGAAGAACATGTGGTTGGGACATCAGGGAAGTCAAATTCAGGGTATAAGATGCTACAATAATATGAGCCATTGTGTGATCGGAGATGGAAAATATTTATGTCAAGATAATAAGATGTGTCATAGTATCATAGCATTGTAGGCTAAAAATTAAAATGTTTCAAATATTTCCAAGAGTTGTATGAAAATTGTGTATGGCCCGCACTAGCAATCGGCCAACTAGATTTCAACAAGTGTCATCTAGTGGCAAGGAGGAATGGAAATATATAATAAAAATCAAAATCCAAAGATCTTCAATGCTCAAAATTTTAAAGTTCATAGATTTGAATAAATTTAAGATTTTATATAGTTTCGACTTTGTAATTTTTTAATTTTTTTAATTTTAATACTCTGTTCATGGCTCGAGGGCTAGAATTTTAAATGCACCTTAGGGGCACAATTTTGTCTGAAACATGCAGTGTAATATATTGATCAAATTGACAAAAGATGAATTTTTCATTTCTGCAGTCAGATTTTACATAGGTATTCATTGGAAGTAGCTACAAGAGGTTTTGTGATTTTGAGGCATCCTTAGTGAAAATGTAGATTTAATGTTTTCAGAAGGAAATAGGATCAGCTATAGCTAGATTTTCATGAGATTTGATTTCATCAACAACTTTAAAGATGATTTGATTGATTTAAAGGTAGTTGGTTGTAAATGAAGTTTTTGTTGGTAAAAGCATAAGTGACAGGCCAAAATCAGTTTTGAAGCTCCAATACTTTCTATGATGTGTATCTGATATTTCTTCAATAGATATTTTGCTAATTTTCTTTTGAGGGATATATCAAATATTTTTCTACATCATTTATGATTTTTGATTGAAGGCAGATGAAGGAAGATAAGTTTCAACAACATCAAATTGAAGACAATTTTAGTGGGAAATGTCAATTTCAAATTCCATATCAAAAAATATCTTCACTTCTATATATCTTTCTTCTCTACTCTTTGTAGGGTTTCAAATTTTTATGACTAGTGAGACCACAAGGGTGGCTCTAGTTCTAGAGTTGTGATACCATTTTTATTGTTCCTATGTTATGAATTGTAATAGTGTATTTCTTTTGAAGCATTTTATACTACACAGTCATCTTTTTGTGTATTTTCTAAGTTTTGATATATAAATGATGTATCAGTGTCAATGAGATTAATATAAGAGTTTCATTTTCCTTAGTTTCATTCTGATTCTCATCTTCTTCCTCTATTATCTGCAATGTTTTGTGTTTAAGAACTAAGAGCTTAAACTCAATTGCAATCCCTTAAGGTTTTATGTCTGGATAAATTTTCTATTGGAACAAGGGCCAAGTAAATGCTTGTTTACATTGATAGGGTTACAGGTTTCACCAGGAGGATATTATCATAAGTATGAGAGTTTTATGAAGATAGATGTCTATTTTCAAGTTAAATAAGTTAAATAGATAGATTAGAAGTCTAGATATATGAGTATACTTTAGGTTTCCATGTGTGTGTTAAGGTTTAGTTGATGCCCAATGGATAAAGGACTAGTCAGCTTAGTGATTGCATGTTCTCTATTGATGCATACTGGGTTATGTTGAGATCCAAATCTTTAATTGAACATTTTTTTCCTTTATGTTTAAAGAATTGAAAGAGTTTTCCCTCACTTGGTTTATCAGGTTCATGTGCTCTATTATTAGCTATTTCATGACCATGAATGCATGCATAAACATAGAAGATTAAGGGGTTTTATCTATTATCTAGATTCAATTTTATGACTTACACTAGTACCATATAAAGAATCTAAGGTCCACCCGCCTAGGTCTTGCAGAGCCTAAAGAAGAAGAAGAAGGAATTATGCCTTATAGTTAGCCCAAGATCAACAGTCAAGTGCATCTATCATAGAAATTTGAGAGCCTTGGATGTATTGGTCTAGTTTCTTGATTATTTTAAAATCTATTAAATCAGTAGCCAATAACCATGAAGGAAATTCTATAGTATTGGGATGGTTGGCCTCCTAGGAAGTCTTAGTGCTTCACCCCTATGAGCATCACCTAGATCCAATGAGTGCTAAGTGTTCCATTTATTCTCATGAGAGATGGATTCATGTTGAATCACTACTCATGAAACATGGGTCAATGAGTTTGAATCAAAAATCACACAGTTAAATCTTGATAGCAATATCACCACTTGTATAGGACTAAGGTGATATTGATATTGGTCTTTAGGTGCTTTGCAATTTCTTGTAAAGGGCTGAAGTGAATATTATGTGTTATCTATAGGTGCTTTCCAGTTGCTTGGAATGGACTAAGGTGAAAATTTTGACTTTATGAGTTCTACTTTTTATGAGTCTAGGGTAGGTAAATCTATGTGTGCATTGGGAAGTGGCTTGCAATGTAGGATGAAGCCCTAAATGGCTGCTTGGGTAACCCATTGTAAGTTGTTTTAATAGGTGATAGAATTTCATTAAATGGGTTTAAAATGAACTAATAAAGGTCAATTTTTTTCCTTTCCCATGCCTCAAGTGCTAGTACGAACTAGGATGGGAGTAGAGAGGAAGCTTGGTTGTGACGTTGCTTTGTTAGTATGCCTTGTCTGTATGAAAGGATATTGGTACCACATAGAGACACTAGGGGGCTAGAGTCTAGAGAGGCTATCAGGATAACCTTAGAGTTAGCTCATGCAATGACACTTGCCCACTTACATAGTAGATTTCCTATCTGTCTTTGTTGCCACACCCTTTGAGATAGTTTTCTTTCAGGTGTTTCCTTGACCTAGATGTTGGTTAAGACTTATTTTCTACTATTTGTTTGGGACTTGAGTTTATCTCCTCAACATGGTGGGAGTGTGCCATTTAGGTTCCATGAGGTCAGGTGGTAGTGTATTTTTCTTATACCATTGAGATCTGACCATTGGATGTCGTTGTTGGATGTACCTATGCAATTGTACCTTTCTTTTTGATCTTGTATTTTTGTTGGATGATTATGTTCTATTGTATTGTACATGATTATTAGAGATCTTATGAGATGATGTATTTATTATGATGTATATTCATTGAGCTTTTCATACCCTGTGATTTGTATAGTGGATGATTATGCATTCTAGTTATGCCAGGTGGCATCCTTTGTAATTGTATATTATTTAATTAGATTCATACTATAATGCCCTACCAAGGAGCCCAAAAGAAATTACACTAAATTTTCTCTAAGTTTGTCAAATTTTTTTTTTTTTAAAAGATAATAACATCAACAGATAAAATAGTGGAAGCCATAATAACAAGAGACAAAATAGTGGAAGCAATAACTCACATACACATAACCATCATAAATAGATTACATCTCTTAATGGCTCCATGATGTTAAATAACATGTAAAAGTTTATTAAATCTAACACAACCAAAATCTACATCATGGAATAATCACAAGTATGAATCCTATAAATAATATACAATTACAAAGGATGCCACTTGGCATAATCAGAATGCATAATCATCCAATGTACAAGTCATAGGGTATGAAAAGCTCAAAGAATATACATCTTCAATAAATACATCATCTCATAAGATCTCTAATAATCAAGTACATTAAAATAGAATAAAATTATCCAACAAAAATACAAGATCATAATAAAAAGTACAACTACATAGGTACATCTAGTAATGACATCCAATAGTCAGATCTGAATGGTATAAGAAAAATGCACTACCACTTGACCTCATGGTAACCTTAATGGCCCACTCCCACCATGTTGAGGAGATAGTCTTAAGTCTCAAACAAGAGAGCAATACCAAAAATAATACCACAAGTCATAACCAACATCTAGGTCAAGGAAACACATAAAAGCAAACTATCTCAAAGGTACTAAGACACAAGTATCATCTAATCTTAGAGGCAACAAAGACACCTAGGAAATCTACTATGTAATTATGGGGTAAGTAACCATAGAACTACATATAAATAATCTTTTGGAAACACAATAGGAAAGTAAACTCTGAGGTGAGGGGGGGGGGGGGAGGGCTGTTGGGGGGGGGGGGGGGGGGGGGGGTGAATCAACACTTAAGACTTTCAACCTCAAAATCATTCACCATACATACATCTCACAATCTATGCATATAAACTAAAATACCAAATTAAGCATATACTTCCATAGAATGAAAGTAAAACATTCAACACATGTATAACAAAAGATATTTGGTTACCTAGAAACCCTCTAAGGAGAAGGTAAAACTAGGGTGGGGATGACATCCACAAATCTTCACTACTATAGTAATAAAGTGTATCTAATGAAGGTTACAATATTTTGATCATGAAACATGATCTACCCTATGAAAGGTCTACCCTATTAAAGACTTACAAGATCGTTAGATCTTGTCCTGTTAAAGGATTTCAACACCCTGTTAGAAGTGTGCTTGGTAAAAGAACTTTAACTTACAATGAAGTAAGCACCCTATCAAAGGATTTACATTAGCCTATCAAGACAACATTGCTAAGAGATTTAACTGATTCACCTGTTAGAATGTCTCAACAATGATCCTTCTATTAGCACTCTATTGCTTGATGACTTATTATCTCTCTCCTAATGTATACTTGATCCTTTCTGATTAGATGTATCTCTATTGTATTCTAATTCCTTTTCTGTGTTCTCCTCTAACTGATTCTACAATGTAACTCAAATTATAACTCCTTAGTCACCATGAATGCTCTATTTGTGTGTGACAACTTCTCTCCTTTCTCCTTACAACATTCATAAAAATTTAAGGTTTGTCCTCCTTAAGAAGACCTAGGTGACTTAGGGTTAGGCATGAATCAATGATTGTGATTCACCCATATTGCCCCTTAGTCCTTCCCTTTTTTTGATTGGATGCATGTAATGCATAGGGATTCACAATTAAGATTCATCCTTATCATTTAAGATCATAAAATAATCCTTAAGTCAGCCCAAAAATGGTTTACATACAAGTTTGTGCCATTACAAACAACTATGTCAAAAGTGTATAACTCAACACTTGAAGTCTTTGATGCTCGACATCAACTACAACTTAAATGTTGTAAATCAGCCTTTGAATGACTCAACATCAATTGATTACTTGACATCTAAATAACTCAGCACATACTATCTACTTGGCACTTGAGTGACTCAACACTTACTAGTTCCTTGACACATACTAAATATCCTTTGTTTGACATATACTATTTGACAAATTATGCTTGACATGTATTACTTTGTTAGGCATGAACTAGGTAAATGACTTAAGTATATTGCCACTCATATGTCAAAACCAATATGATATTAACAATCTCTCCCTTTGACATGAGTGGAAAAATACTTGGTCATGCATGAATAACTCTAAACCTTTCAAGCATAACTCAGATAATATCCATTTACATACAAAATTTCAAAACTTCAAAATTTTGCAAAAAACTTATGGCTCATTAGGCATACCTCAAAATTCAATAACTCCCCTTGAGTTGATTGTGTTGTTCTAATCTAAACCAAAATCATTCCTCCTGCTGAGTAGATATGCATAAGCTAATGTATGTACTCAGTTTCTATCATTGACTCCACTTTTCTCAAAAATAGTAGCTCCCCCCAAAAATGTTATCTCCCCCATACTTATTTCTCCCCCTTTTTTATGCTGATGTCAAAGGGTTATACACTTATAATGTGTTTGTCCAAAAAAGTTTTATGGACCTCAAGCATAATTTTCAAAGCAACATCCCAATTGTCACAAGCTACCTCCAATGATTTGATTTGGATGGCCATCTTGGTAGTAAGGTGTACTAAGCCTTCATGAGTAGAAAGATGCAAATCTTTCTTCATAAGTATTTCAGCAAAGGCTAGTTTCTTGTGCAACATCTCCATATGTAGATACATGATAGATTGGATGCTGGTCAATTTAGCCTTAATGTCTTCTTCATTTGTATGTAGCACTACTAACTGACTCTAGGAGTTCAGGAGATTCTTGAAATATTTTTCACTTTGGGATGGAGACCTTGGTAGGGTTATACTAGTTGACTGCATATTGTAAGGAAACTTGGCAATAAAGAATATAATTGTTTCCACATAACCCATAATAGATCTGAAATAAACATAAAATTAAAATCCACATGCAAGAGAATAGACAACATACCCACAAAATGTGACACAAGATATACCCTAGGAAACCCTCATTGAGGGAAAAACCTAGCCTCCAAAAGCATCCATCACCATGTATTATTCAGCAAAAATACCATTGCCATACAACCATGGAAGCCTTCATGGCCATAGCCACAACCGAGCAAACTATGTGAACAAGCATGAATCCACACATCCCATGCCATGCTTTCAACCTTCACAAATGCTCCCTTGGCTAACCTGTCAAGCCTTGTCCCGCTCGACTCTTGCCTTTTGTCTTCTCCTTGTCTCTCTCTCTACAACAACTACCCTTGTGGTTGCTTATATAGTAGCAAGTCCCACAAAACCACCAAGTGGTATTACATAAACCATGTGCTAAAACCATGTGCTACCTAACCCACTGACCCCACATTTAATATTGGGCATTTAATTCTTTTCCCCAATATTAAATAATTACATGAAATATTATCATAATGTTACAATACAACTCATCAAGAATATTCCATGGGAATCTTTACATGTTGCACGTCCATCTAGGCACAACATTACATAATAAAATAAAATAATAAAATATAACAATATTATGCAATGTGTGCAACACCCATTATCTCAACACATATGACTCTCCAAACTCATTATGTGGCTCTTGATTTCCTATGTGAAGACTGTTGGACTGCACAATTTGGTGTATAAAGAGAAAATGTTAACTAGTACCTTCCTCACATTATCAATTTTGGTTGCTAACTCAACTTGTGATAGTGCAATAGCACTTGATATCTTTTCATAAACTTTATTCTGAAAATTTATTTTAGACTATTCAAGTAATTTCACATTTGAATCCAGGTCTATGTCATTAACCTTCTCAACTAAGTTATTTAGCTACTTTATGATAGGCTTGGTTTCTTCTGGTGTTGGCAGCTCAAATGAATCAAGAAAAAATTCTTTGATATCTAGCAAAGCTTGCTTTTTCTTATGCTCCCTTTTGAGAAGTTCTTGTTCCTTTTTCCTTGCAAGAGCATCATGTAGTATGCTCATCTACTTAATAGTGATGGTTTCAAGATTAAACTTTGGTAACTCAATCACTTTATCCAAGTTCATATCACCAAATTATGTAATTTCAGCTACCTTGGATGTTCTTGTGCTTGGCCGAGATTATTGTAAAGATATAGCTTCCATACTCAACCTATGAAGAGCTTGATTTGGACGAGTCATAGTTTCTGGCAAAGTCATTAGTGTTTGTATTGCAAGTTGCTCCTCAGGTTTTGTAGTCAAATCTAGCTCTTCAATCCTATCTTGTGCTTTCTCTACATTCTCAGTTACACCTTGATCTTGTGTTGTAGGTCTAGGAGTAGCATCCTATTCTATCTGTGCTTGTGTTCCTTTAGTCTCTTTTGTTTCATCTTTTCTCTCTCCAAATGTCTTACCCTTGTTATTTTCTTTTTCCTTTTCATGTACTGAGACTAGAGTACTTTGCACCAATGTATAGATAGTAGAATTTGTTGTCTCCTTCCTTTGATATACCACAATCGATAATGTAGTTTGTACCATGGTGAATTGAGGAGGGGTTATAGATATCTCATTTGTCTAAATTTCCTCCACTGTAGATGTCTTGCCTACCTTCTCAATGTCATCAACACTTGCCAGTATAGGATTTTCACAAAGTTTGGACTGGGTAGTGGATTCTACCAGTATCTTCTTCAAGTCTTCCGCTATAAGGGGATTGATATTCTAAGTGACAATATCAGAAACATCCTTAATCTTTATAGTATTAGTGTCTATATTCAACTCGTGTTGAGGATTGACACTCGACACTAGTGTATCTAATATACTTTGTTCTATTTGTTACTCATCCTTAGCTAGTGCTTGTGTATCTTCGTGTGTCTCAGTGCCTTCTACATGTGTATCTAATACAATAGGAAAGTAAAATTTGAGGGGGGTGGGGTGAATTAGCACTTAACACATTCAACATCAAAATCATTCACCACACATCCATCTCACAATCTATGCATATAAATTGAAATACCAAATTAAACATATACATCTATAACATGAAAGTAAAACATTCAACACATGTATAACACAAGATATTTGGTTACCTAGAAACCCTCCTAGGAGAAGGTAAAACTGGGGCAAGGATGAGACCCACAAATCTCCACTACTATAGCAATAAAGTATATCCAATGAAGGTTACAATATTTTGATCATGAAACATGATCTACCCTATGAAAGGTTTGCCCTATCAAAGGCTTACAAGATTGTTAGATCTTACCCTGTTAAAGAATTTCAACACCCTGTTAGAAGTGTGCCTGGTAAAAGGAATTTAACTTTCAATGAAGTAAGCACACTTTAAAGGATTCATAACAATTTTTCAAGGCTACTCTATTAGGAGATTTAACTGATTCACCTGTTAGAATGTCTCATCAATGATCCTTTGGTTAGCACTCTATTGCTTGATGATAGATCACCTCTTTCTTGATGTATACTTGATCCTTTCTTATCATATTTATCTCTTTTGTATTCTAATTCCTTTCCTTTGTTCTCCTCTAACTAATTTTGTAATGTAACTCAAATTATAACTCCCAAGTCACCATGAATACTCTATTTGTGCATGCAAACTTCTCTCTTTTCTCCTTACAAAATTTATAATTTTTTTGGGGTTTGTCCTCCTTAAGAAGACCTAGGTGACTTAGGGTTAGGTATGAATCAATGATTGTGATTCATCCATATTGTTGCTTAATCCTTCCCTTTTTTTGATTAGATGCACATAATGCATAGGGATTCACAATTAAGATTCATCCTTATCATCTAATATCATAAAACTATCCTTAAATTGGCCCAAAAATGGTTTACATACAAGTTTGTGCCATTACAAACAACTATGTCAAAATTGCATAACTTGGCACTTGAAGTCCCTGATGCTCGACATCAACTACAACTTAAATGTTGTAACTCAGCCTTTGAATGACTTAGCATCTAAATAACTTGATACATACTATTTCCTTGACACTTGGGTGACTCAGCACTTACTAGTTACTCAACACATACTAAATATCCTTTGTTTGACATATACTACCTAACAACTTATGCTCGACATGTATTACTTTATTCGACATGAGCTAAGTAAATGACTTAAGTATATTGTCACTCATATGTTAAAACCAATATGAGATTAGCATAATCCATCTACCTAATCATCACGAGATAACTAAAATCACTATATGAACATACATATATCATCATCGAGATAATCATGAACATATGAAATAACTAAGTAACTCATCACATATATCAATTGAATATAAAATACATCAAATCAAATCTGGTAACCAAGTACTGCTAATTATAGAATACAATCATAAAACTAGCCTAAAAGAATCTAACAATCCAATAGGAAAAGTCAACTAGGGGTAGGCATTACATGTACTTGTGATTATTCCATGATGTGGATTTTGGTTATGTGTTAGATTTAATATTAATAAAACTTTTATATGTGATTCAACTTCTTGGAACCCTAAGAGATGTAATTTGTTTATGATGGTTTTATGTATGTGAGTTATTGCTTCCGCTATATTATTTGTTTTTGTTTATTATCTTTCAAAAAAGAAATGTTTGAAAAAATTAGTGAAACTTTAGGTTAATTTCTTTTGGGTTCCCTGGTGGGGTGTTACAAAGTAAAAATGCTTTTCTTGTGAATGTTAATTATAATTTGATTAATTTCCTATCCCATATATTCAAAGTTGAACTACAATAATAGGGTTCCTAGTAAAGCTTCTTAGCACTTCTATTCTACATTTTAATTACCATTAATTAATGCACTCATAATTAGTGAGCATAGAAAAGGCACGTGAAATGTGGTCATAGGGCGAAGGAAATTTATTGTCCAAGTTTGGTAGCCTTCGAGTGGATTCTTGAGCCACACATTCTAATGGATACACAAACACAACTTCTCTCACCTTAACACTCAGATCTCTACTTCCATATGACCCTCCTTTACATTTTCAATGCTAGGAAGAAGCAATTTGGGATTGCCCCTAAACTATGCTCGATAGAATAATTTTAATCAAGCTAGGATAGAGCCTCAAAATATCACTTCTACCTACTGTATTGATAATAATTGAATGTAGACCTTAAAAGCACATAATTTGTGCTAGTAGAGTACTCCACAAGAAATATGTTTGAGGTGAGACTAAAGAGAGAATTTCAGCTAGTAGAATACTACAAAAGCAAGGTATGATTATGAGGTGAGACTAAATGATCAAATATTTCTTGTAAGATAGTATTTTTTAGTGAGGATACAAATAAAATTTCTTGATTTTGTTGAGGATTTTGATTTAGATGAAAAATTCTAGACACTTTGACAAAGTTCCAATGAAAAGATAAGTTTGAGCTGCTAAGAGCCAAGTTCGGGATGATGGAAAATACCCATTTAAAAAAAACTAAGAGTTAGATTTTTATGAGTTTCTCAAATTGAATTGTAATGACACCTAAATAAGGAGTAATGTCCCTAATTTATTTGATGTTTTGGTTTGTGTAAGTGTTGTTATAGTTTATTTTAACATGCCTTTTTTTTTTTTTCTTTGATCACCCAATTTTTAGACTATTTATCTAGACTCAATGCACTATCTAGTTTGCATAAAAAATGAAAACAAAATTTCAAAATAAAATATTTAGAGATAAGTGCTCCTCCAATTCAATATTTTTATATTTAATTTAATTGTAGGTCATGTTTTTTTTCTATGATTGAAGGTATAACCAAAGGTTAAATAATTTGTTTCAAGTGATAGCATGCAAAATCTGGGTACCTGAATTTGAACATCAATGAATAGGAAAATCTTGCATGGCTTTTATCTATGACAAGGAAATTCTTATGCACATTAGGAATTTATTATACAACCAGATTTTAGACTATATATGATCCTATGCACTCTCTGATTTGTATAAAAAATGCAAAACCAAAATTTAGAATACTACAATATTGTAAAAGAAAGTATTACTCTAATTTGGTTTTCAGTTTATTATTTTCTTGTAATTCAACTCTTTTGTTATTGGAAGTATAATCAAAGGTCTTTTGTATGTTTTGCATACAAAAAAGCTCTAGAAAATAAGGTCATTTGTTGGGAGACATGGAAATGGTGGGTATTGTGTGGTGTGTCTTTTGCATGTGATTGTAACATGGTCTATGCTTGAGATGATAGGTGTATGGACCATGCCTCCTACATGTTTTTTATTCTAGAAATAGAAAATGCATACAAATTGCTAAAAACTTTTGGGTTGAAAGATTAATGAAGACAAGGGAAAGCCTATAAGAATAAGGGAAATTAGGACTTTTCATATATAATTGAAATTGAAGGATGCATGTGGACTATTTTCTATCTATATAGCTATTCCATTAAAAAATAATTATAGAGTTGCAACTATGTTTAGCTTAAGAACAAGGGTAGAGGGAATTATATTCTCATATTTCCATAGTTTGGCATGTAACTCAAGCACCTAAAAAGTATCTGGCCTAAAAAATAATATTTCATTTCTTGTCTATTCAGGAATGATATGAACTTTGCAGTGTTAATCTTATTTAACATCCCATCTCAAACAACTCTCTACATTGATGTGTTCCATTGTTGTTTACATATTATTACGTAGCAAGTTATTGATCTTATTATTATATGGTGACTTAAATTTTCTCCTTTCTATCATTTTACTTGCAGATTTCATAGATTAAGATGTTTAACTTAACATATAAAAGAGCCAATGTTTAGTTTAGGTTTTAAAAGTTTTGATTTTTTCTTGGTGAATTTCTATTACCTCGGCATTGTAATGATGATAGACAAATGACATGATATAGGGCTGATTTCTTCTTCATATTTTAATGGGCATATTTAAATCTGAGGGGTTTCTATTTCTCTACACTATTGTATTTCTAGTATTTACTAAAGTCTCTTAATGAATTGAAAAAGAGAGTGTGAGTTAAAAAAGAGATATTTTATATATCATTTTAAAAACAAAATTTCATAGCAAAAAAGAGATACGTATCATCATTTGAAAAACAAGATTTTATACCATTCTTTCTTATAGCACATAGTGGCTTTAGAATAATCCACATTTTACTAATTTCACTGATGTAGGTCAATGATGTTGGAAATGGAAAGGAGTAACTGAGAGGGGAGGGGTGAATCGGTTACGAAAAAAACAAATCCAAAAGTCCCTTTTAAGATGTCAACACAATTTAAAACTAAATCCTATTGTAACTCGGTTAACACTAAATATTCTCTTGTAACTTGGTTAACACTGAATATACTACTTTCACTCAATTAGCACAAAGACAATAAGATATCAATGTGATTAGCCTTTATTAACTTAGTTACAAAAATGTAAATGAAATAACATGAACACAAGAGACACCAAGATTTAACGTGGAAACCCAATTTTGGAAAACCACCAATTTCAACTAGTTACTATTTTTCATTCTTCTGAAGTGAGCCCTATTAGGAGACAACCTTGTTAAAGGTTATAAAATACACAATTAGGTGTGACCCTTTTAGAGGATTTAATTCACCCTATTAGGAGTGACCTTGTTAGAGGTCTTCAGACACTTCAATCTAGAAATGCCACCTTGTTAGAGGATTTGTTAAATAGTTGTTAGGCCGACTTTGTTAAGAGATTTGATTCACTACTATAATTATTAGAGAGCAACAATGACTCGACCTAATTTTTGATGCAATTGAATTTTTGATTCAAATCTTATTTCTAGCTTGATTACTTGATCCTCCTTAATCAGAATGTTCTTTGCATCTTGGTCAACTCGAATGCTCTACCCTTTACAAATATCTTTCAAATTCACTTTCTTAATTGATCTTGTTCCATTCCTCATTCAATCCTCAACTTTACCTTTCATATATATGATTCACCTTGTCAAGTTGGCTTGAATACTCTTTTAATCAATTAAATATTAACCCTTAAGTCAACTTGTATTAATCAATAAATTTATTAGACTTAATATATTAGTAGTCGGCTAATATAGAATTGATTACTCAGTCAACACTAAGAATTCCTCTATTAACTGACCCAACTCAGTTAGAATAGGAGTTCTAACATTAACCAACCCAACTCAATCAATATTTACTTCATGCTAACTTTCCTTTGGTAACCAAGTGAACTAGGTTAGTACAGGATCTGCTTCATTAACTAGCTGAGCTCGGTCAATATTGTCTTTGAACTTGGTTATCACTAAACACTCAACATACATAGGAAACTTTCTTTAATGCCTAAGTGAGCTCATCTATCACTGATTTCTTGGTAAGGGCTTTACATTTTGTGTAACATCAAAGACAACATTTAATTAAATAATTATTTTCAACAATCTCCCTCTTTGGCATTGATGGCAAAACATGTCATAATATAAATAAATTTTAGAGAAAGACATAAGTAAGGATAATATCTTTAGTTTCATTCGAATTCTCATCCATGAGAACCCCCTCTATTAGTGAGAATTCCTTTTGAAATCAATCTCTCCCTCTAGAATAATTTTCTCTGACATGAACTTGCTGATGACAACAAACTCTCCCTTTACAAAATTTCTCTGATAAAAAATTTCTCTGATATTACATCAAACTCTACCTCTTTAATATCTCATACCAAATACAACAATCAATATATTTTCCATGCACCTGTTGTACTGATTCTTATGCAATCAACTCTAACAATACTACCTCAACTTTCCTGATCTTCAAAATATTTGGTTGATGCACCACTAAAATTTGATTAGTGAGCTTCAGATAGGGGAATGACCCCTAGCTTACCTCTTAGATACAAAAATACATCCTTGGGTAATGGCTCGTGTTATTGTTGTGGAGCCTGATTAGTCTCCAAATGGGAGATTGTTGTGATGAGGAGCCTAATCAGACTTAGAGGATTGTTCGGTGTGATTTCCCGCCAGATTATTTCTATGGGGGTTTGGGGACAATACCCTCAATATGGGGTTAAGGGGTGTGTTGCATAAAATCATAACCAAGATTATGCAAACCTCAAACTATGAACATAGCAATGGAGAAAATATTCGGTATGCTCTTAGAAACACAACAATGGATGAATCTCTTGGATGTATGAATGCAAACATAATATGTACCTAGACTAGATGATATGAGAATTCAAAATGATAGAATGATGATGCAACGATAAGAAATTTTAATGGACCTCTAATGATTCCTAACCCATCCGGGGTTCTCTTCTCGTGCTTCTCGTGAGGAAAGCTTGAGACAAGATGTCTATTTAAAGTGGATGGAGGAAGCATCTAGAATGTGCTTAGAAACCACTAAGAGATAAGGATATGGATTGACAACGAAGCACAGGAGATAAGGATAAGAATTGACAACTAAGCACCTTATCTCACATTCTAGATAGATAGATAAAATTGATGAAATGGCATGTGTGTGTAGAAGATTCCTATGGTGTAGACAACATGTGCTTAAAAGATGTGATGACAACTCATATGACTGCACATACTTCTAGGCAGTTTGAATAAAGATTAAATTAAATGAAATTTAATTTAATCAAGGTCTAGAAGAATTAATGAAAATATGGAGGATTTTAAATAAATAAAATTTATTTAAAAAAGGAATATGTGGAGAAACATGTGTTAATTTAAATTAACACATTAGAGCTAGGAAGTATTTAAATTAAATTTAAATACTTAGGCAAAAATGAACTCATTTAATTAAAATAATTTTAATTAAATAAGTAGAGGAATGTGACTAGTACTAATTAGATCATTCAGGACAATTTTTAGTGTATACATTTTGCCCCTCTTTGATGTGATGTCGGCACGACATCATATCAAAGAAAATACAGGTTTCCCTAGAGAAGGAAGAAGAGGACTGGTGACAACGACAAAGAAGAAGAGTGATGGAAAATGATAATCTAAATGCAAACTTAACTACATGAATGCAAGAGATTCAATTGTGTTCATATGGAGAGCAAACCTTATTTTAATATTGCAAGAGGAGTTATGCACCAAATGCTATAGAAGCATAGATGACAAGATTCCTTTGTGTGTATTAGACTCTTAACACAATGGATGCAGGTTTCAAAGTCATGAGGTAACAAATGACATATACACACTAGAGAGGTCTGGGCACACCCACAGTCTTTTTAAGGAGCTTGGTGGAAAGTGTGCTAACCCGTTGCCCCCAGTGAGCAATGCATTAACATAACTTGAAACTCACATAGATGTGCTAAAGAATCATGAAAATAGATCATATTGCAAAATAACATGTGTAATCAGGATAAGCCGTTCAAATGATACCAAGATATGGAAGATCGAGGCACACTGGGGAAGGCTATCACTGACACACAAAGATAAAATTAACAAAAAGACATTATGACTAAGTAGTCATTCAATTCACCATGCTGACCATGAACCTGATAAATTTGTTAAATTTGTTAAGCCTGTGTAGGAAGGATTCATCCTTTAAGGCAAAAATTGATTGATTGATTGAATTGAAATGAGATATTCATGATTGGCTTCTGGCAATGATAGTAAAAGGAATGATGTTCTCAAATCACTGAGTCTAAATGTGAATTTGTGTAAGCTTGTTTGCAATCACTATTTGATGAGGTTGGTTTTATGGATGGAAGCTCAGTGTAATGATAATATGGATAAGATAAGATAATAGATGAATTGAATGGGAATGAAATGGAAGGAATCGATTATGAAAATAATAAATATTCTGTTAGAGGAAAATGTGTTGAATGGAAGACTAGAAATTTGATCAAGGTAGATGCAAATAGAATGAAGGAAATGATTATGGAAATGATATAAAGGAAGTGATTGGAAGAAGAGAATATGATGAGATTAGAGGATAAATGAATTGATTGAATGATTGGGAGACTTGGATTGAATGTGAAAGATTTGGATTGAATTTAATATGAATGAATAAATAGAATGGATGGAAATGAATTGATTGAATGATTGCGGAATAAAATGGATTGAATGTGAAAGATTTGGATTGAAACCAATGAAAAGGGAGAGCCAAGGTATGTAAATGGATAGGAAGGTTGGGTAGATATATGAATGGAGGAATAATATGGATGAACAATGGATATAGTTATAATGGGGAACCAAGAACCATATTTCAAAGGAGTGACCAACAAAGCTCCATTCCAAGGATATGAAAATGGAAGGAAATAATGGTGGGGAAGGATGGCATGAAAATGGACGGATGGTGTGAAAACTCGCATATGGAGGAATAAAAGGCATGTGCCCTTCTTAAGCATGTATGAGCATTTTTGTTGTTGTGCCTCTAGTATTGATTATGAGCATGGGTATGAAAGTGGAATGAAGGAAGGCATGAAAAAGGGATAATGACACAAAGGATATGAAAGAGGGATAATTATATGAAGGATATGGATGGAAAAGGGATAATGATATGAAGGATATGAAGGAAATGCGTGATAAGAAGTGGATGAAATGAAAGGGATAACCAAGATCAAGGGTATATGGAAGAAGGATAGACATGCGTAGGATTATGGATGGAAAAGAGATGAACATGAAAATAGGATGGGAATATGTATGCATATGGATGGGAAATGGGTGCATGAACATGAACGTGACAAAGACTATGAAATGTATGATAGGGATATCATGTCAAGATCAAACATATGGAAGAATTATGGGAATATGTAGGAAAGGATATGGAAGGTACTTATGAATGGATGAGAGTCACGATCAAATATGGGAAAAAGTATAAAGACACATGAATAATGCGGAAGGGATATGGAAAGTGGAAGTCAAAATCAAAAGTGGGAATGACAATGGACGATAGATGAAATATAGAAGATAGGTAAGGAAGAACAATATGGATGGAACTTGCCCCTAGTGTAAAGTGCAGGTGGAAAAAGGGAAGTTAATGGATAGGTAAGTGAAAGTGGAAGACAATGGATACATAGTAGGAAAATGAAGGGAGGACTCAAGCATCTAGGTATATGGATGTATCCCTTGATATTTATGCTTCTTTAATTTGTTTATTATTGTTTTTTTTTTTTTTTCAAGGAATTGCTAGTATTTTCTCGTAGATGTTGATAGGGTAAGGAAAAGAATGCTAAAGTGAATTGGGGAATAGAAGAAAATGACCTATGAAAAAGTTTGGATTAAAGGAGTTGAGTAGGTAGGAGGAAGACATGGTTGACGGATACTAGATTGGAAGACTTGTGAAGGAAGAGGAAAGATCTTCATTGGCACACACCTTGAAGGGTGGTGGAAAGGAGTAAATTGTGACGGATGTGTAGGAGAAAGTTGGAATTTTGGGATATAGGGACCCAAAATGGATGAAGGAGATGATAGAGTTGGGATGGCGGATTTGGGTGTATAAGGACCCAAAATGGATTTGGAAAATGGAGGTTGAGAAAATTTATGAAGGAGGGAGGCTTTTGGATTAGCATAATTGGATGTCATTTGGAATCTTTCTTTGAGATTCATTGCTACATTAAGTAACTTTGGTATCCACCTAACTTTTGCACTTTTGATTTTTAACCTTTGTGACTTTTTGATTACATTTTGGATCTGATTTTTCTTTTCTTGAACATGTCGCTTAGACGGGACATGTTGATCCTTACGCTTTTGTGGATTTGCAACTTTGTTTTCTTTTTCTTTGGCATCCAATTTACTTCCATTGGCCATGGTATGGGTGTATGGAGGTAAATAAGATGGAGAACATATGGAAGGTGAATGTTGGAAGGAATTCAAGGATGTGCGCCTTTGTTGATCTTTACTAGGACTATGAGGGGATAAATTGGAAAACGTGGATATGGTAGAAGGATGTATATAAGGACCCAATATGGAAGGAAGTGAAGAAGAGTTTGACAATGGAACATAAGGACATAGAATGGATAGACTATAAGAACCTAGAATGGATGGACTATAAGGACCTAAAATGGACTTGGAAGATGAAGGAGGAAGAGTTTTGGAATTGGAAAAAGTGGAAGGTGTACCAACATCTTGAGGAATTATTTTTTTAAGGGGATACTTAGTATTCTCAACGCAAGATTCAAGTTTAGGTGTATGGGATTCATGAGGAGATTGGATAGGTATGATAGGATCATGTGAAGGAGTAGGATTATGAGGGGGATCATGAGGAATAATAGGATCACAAGATGGAGAAGGATCGTGAAATATGGATAAAGGGGTGCATTGATCTTGACTTGGAAGAGGATCATTGAGTGGAACGAGTGGATTGTGAGATGGAATAGGTTCATGAGATGGAATGGAGGGAGTGGAACTATGAGATGGAGTACTTTGATCTTGACATGAAAGAATATCATATAGCTCAAGGAGTGGATCATGAAATGGACTAGAATCATATGAGGATGTGGAAGGAATGGAATCATGTGGTGAAAGAAGATCATATAACATGATAAGTGGATCATCATATGTGGGCGTGGAGGAAATGGAATCATGAGATGGAGTAATTAGATCTTGACATGGAGGAGTATTAGTGAATGGAGTGGAATAAACTTTTTCATGAAGGGGAATATCTATGGATGCTAATGTTGGAGATGGAATGGAATCAATAATGTGCGTGGTAGGTGTAATGTCTTGATCTTGATTAGGAGGGGAATCAGAAGATGGACTAGGAGGGATAGATGAATATTGAGGGATAATGGAATGATGGGATGGAGAAGTGCTCAGATCTAGAGGAGAAACATCATGCTTTGAAGGAAGATCTTGAGACGGAACTGGCGTTGTGACTTTGGGTGATTGGCTCACATTATGCTGAATTTTCAATCTAGCCAAAAGTGATGTGAAATACCCCTAACGAGGTGGAGATGACATTGTTGGAGGCTTAGGAGATGATGTTGTTGGAGTATTAGGGGATGATGTAGTTGGAGGATTAGGATTTTGTGGAGGTGGAATTATGGGTAAAGGATTTGGATTAGGTTCATAGTAAGGGGGATTACATGGAGGATTAGGATTGGATGGGACATGAGAACTAATGCCTTTGAGATATGAAAGACAATTCTTCATTTCCTCCATTTTCTTGGCAAGGGTATTTACGTCTGAGGCATTGTGTGGGCCAGAATTGGAATTGTATGGAGGGATATGAGAGCTAGAAAATGAAGGACACATAGCAAAGAAAATGACCTTTTCCTGCGGACTTATTTTGTCCAAGAGTGTGTTCTTTAGTTCCTCAATTTCTATGGCGAGGTCATTTATGATAGAGGAATTATATTGGCTATGGATGGAACTGTCTACAGATGAAGGATAAGGAGATGGATTTCCCTTGTCAAAGGTAGGAGAATGGTGAACATGAGATAGATTAGAATTGAAATGTTGAGAAGGAATTTGATATGGAGGAAATACGAGACCATGTTGTCATGCAATGTTGTCAATCATTGAAAGAAGCGGATTTGAATCCATGGATGCAAAATGAAAAGATTTGAGGAGGGAATATGAACTTGGAATTAGGAGCTTTGTGCTGATTGGACTTTGATTTGATTTGATTGAATTTGAATTGAGTTGATATTGATTTGGTTTGGATTTAGATTGGATGAGGGTTCGATTTGATTTGATAAGAACCCTATGATAGTGCAAACAAAGTGAATGTTTGATTTTAAATGAAAGTCCAATGATAAGGCAACGCTCCTATGTCTGAAGTAGAATATGTGATGTCAAATTGAAATAGAAGAAGACGTGAATTGATTATGACTTAGATGATTGAATTTGACAAGGACTTGGATTAGAAGAATGCTGATTTGAAGAATCGAATTAAGAATGCATGATGAGCTTGAATAGGGAAATTGAATATGAATAATGATGAATCATGACTAGGATGAGGATTAGGAATGTGATTGAATGACCAAGAAATGTAAGAGGGAACAATGTCTTGGATAGAAGAAATACGCGACGTGAAATGATTTGGAATGATGATTAAGAAGAGGTGTTTTTTTTTATGTTTTTGATTTTTTTGGATTTTTGAACTTTTATGATTTTTTTTTTCTTTTTGAATTTTAAGATGCAAAAGAAAACAATGAAATATGTACAATACCAATGTGCTTCAAACACGCCAAACACACCAACAGTCCTATAAGGTTAAACTAGGCTGTACAAGGCTCAACTAGGGGGCATCCTCGATATACGCAAGGTACGTGAGGCCCGAATTTGTAGATGAAAGGAAATACTGCCACACAGCCGGGGGGAGACGGTAACCCAATCTTCTCCTTCACTTCCCAAAGGTATAAAGTTCTTTGGGGCTTAGCCAAGAGTGACAATATTTACACTTCCAAGAGAGGTGTCTTTCGATTCACCTCCTGATTTTTATACTCCGCTAGAATGCTGGAGTTGAGGTCGTCCCAAGGGGTGATGAAATCCCCAAGCAGGCCTCCTAGAAAAATAAAAACAAGTCCACTTATTTCTTGTGCACCCAAGATCACCCAAAGGCGCGAGGGGAGAGAATACGTAAGTGGACTTAGGTTTAAAAGACACTTGTTCGTTGCCAAAGAAATTTTAAGTTTTCTAATATAATTGAAGACACATGTGATTAAAATATACAATGTTCGTTGAATGTTGCAAAATCAAGCACACGAAAAGCAAAAATTTTTTTTAGTTTTTTGAATGTTTTGGCTAAAAGGAAAATAAAAATAAAAATCTAAATGCATAAAATAAATTTGATTCTAAAAGGCCTATTTGAAGGAAATAAAAGCGAATTTTTTTTTTAATTTTTTTATTTTTTTAAATTTTTTATTTTTTTTGAATTTTTTTGAATTTTGAATTTTGATTTTTTTTTTAAAAAAAAAGAAAAATGAACTCAGAGTTCGCTGAGCATTATTATTATTTGTATTGCCGAATGAATATGAACCATTCCAATTAAATCAGTTCATGAACAGAACCAACGAAAGACAAGAACACAACTCAACGTCCTATCACAGTGATAATTCAGAAAGCTCTGCTGAGGAACAAAGCAACAGATCTAGAGAACAATGCAGTTAAGGCAGCTCTGATGAAGAACATGTTGGAGAAAAGGGTAAGGAAGGCAGCAGAAAATTTCCCAATTGAATGGAGCAGCGACAGGAACTTTGCTGAAGCTGGGTAAAGGGGGGACAGCAACGACGGCTGTGGGCAGTTCAGGTGCCGGCCCTAGGTTAACCTATTTGTCTCCAGATAACTTCTCTATTCGCTAATGGCTTCTGCACAATAATCTGTTTAGGGCAACTGATCGGGCTCATATAGATCCGGATCGGGAACCGGTTACGAATCCATGGGCAGGGGTAGCATCTCGTCCCGTTCCGGGTTTCTGCACATCCTCGACTCTGGGAACAGATTCAACCTTGTCTGAATGAATCGGGATGGAGGCGGCGGGCGACCGCGTGTGAAAGATATAAGCGGTGGCGGCACCAACAGGCCGCGATCGCAGGAGAAAGCAGCGCCGCAGGAGAGAGCAGGGGAACAACACCGCAGGGGAAAGAAGTTAGCGCCTGAAGGTGGAGTGACGCGATCGGTAGTGAGGGCGTGGAGGTGAGGCCAGAAGCGGAGAGTGTAGGATGTGGTTGGAGGCGACGACGCCGGGAAGAAGCCACTGGCAGAGGCAGCGGCATAGAAAGAAGGAGAAGCCGCTGGCGGAGGCAGCGGCACCGGACAGAAGGAAGAGCCGCTGGGGCGGCGGCAGCGTCGGACAGAAGGGAGAGCCGCTAGGGCGGCGGCAACACCGGAAGGAGGGGAGCCGCTGGAGCGGCGACGACGGCGGCTCGGGCTGGAAAAGAGAGGGAGCCGTCGGCGGCGGTGGCTCTGGCTTTAAAAAAAAAAATTAAAAAAAAATTTTTTTGAAATTTTTTTTTTTAAAACTTTCTTTTTTAAGATTTATATTTTAATAAACACACTCTTTTTAAAAAAAAATTGTTGTCTCCCCTCCCCATATGCAAAAATGAAAATAACCCCCCTATCTCACTTTTTAAACCTAAATAGCATAAAGCAAATTGAAGAAAACCAAGCCCCTATACATTTTTTTTTTTCAATAAAGAAGAACAAAATATAGGGTACTCACCTCATGTGCTCCAAAGATGGTGACTGACCTCGTGGCTTGATTATACGCAAGTTATTCTCCAACTGCAAGCCTTCAATCTTAGCTTGAACAAGTTTGAACCCGTGAAGTGGGTCCCACCGGGCGTGCCAAAATGTGTTGCATAAAATCGTAACCACGATTATGCAAACCTCAAACTATGAACATAGCAATGGAGAAAATATTCGGTATGCTCTTAGAAACACAACAATGGATGAATCTCTTGGATGTATGAATGCAAATAGAATATGTACCTAGACTAGATGATATGAGAATTCAAAATGACAGAATGATGATGCAACGATAAGCAATTTTAATGGACCTCTAATGATTCCTAACCCATCCGAGGTTCTCTTCTTGTGCTTCTCGTGAAGAAAGCTTGAGACAAGATGTCTATTTAAAGTGGATGGAGGAAGCATCTAGAATGTGCTTAGAAACCACTAAGAGATAAGGATATGGATTGACAACTAAGCACAGGAGATAAGGGTAAGAATTGACAACTAAGCACCTTATCTCACATTCTAGATAGATAGATAAAACTGATGAAATGACATGTGTGTGTAGAAGATTCCTATGGTGTAGACAACATGTGCTTAAAAGATGTGATGACAACTCATACGACTGCACATACTTCTAGGCAGTTTGAATAAAGATTAAATTAAATGAAATTTAATTTAATCAAGGTCTAGAAGAATTAATGGAAATATGGAGGATTTTAAATAAATAAAATTTATTTAAAAAAGGAATATGTGGAGAAACATGTGTTAATTTAAATTAACACATTAGAGCTAGGAAGTATTTAAATTAAATTTAAATACTTAGGCAAAAATGAACTCATTTAATTAAAATAATTTTAATTAAATAAGTAGAGGAATGTGACTAGTACTAATTAGATCATTCAGGACAATTTTTAGTGTATACAAGGGGTAGCACTCCTATGGGGTCCTGGGGTAGCACCCCAAGTGCACTCCCTATCATAGTAAATGATGGGTTCGAGGGGCAATGCCCTTGTAGGAGTTTTCGAGGGTAGTGTCCCTAAGCCAAAAATGCCTTTATATTGTAAAAGGCATCGGCTACTATTTTTCCTATTAGACAACTTATTCTATCCCTAATTTTGTAAGTGACAAATGCTTGTATAAAAAGGCTTAGGGTTAGGAATTTCATAATGTAATACCGATTTTGTAGCTTCTTGCAATGCTACTGAGCTGCAAGGGATTGTAGATTGTAATCATTGGATAATAATAATATTGGACTTGTTGTTGGTGGATGTAGCCCAAGGATTGGGTGAACCGCATTAAATCTTGGTGTCTTGTGTTCTCTTTTATGCAATCTATTATTTTCAGGTATTGGTTATATTTGCATGTAACTGTTATTTCTATCTAAGGTTAATCCTAATAGCTTGGTGAATATGTGTGCAATCTATTCCTTTGTATTCACATATTCCAATCTAACCTCTTTTTCTTGCACTAATTCTCTTATAAAATGATATTTTATTCTAATGTACTTTATCTTGGTGTGTATCACTGGCTTCTTGGATATGTTAATTACATTGGTATTATCACAAAACATAACTATTGGGTCCTTGATTTCTTCCTTCATACCTGCCAATAGTTGTTTGAACCAAATGATGTTGGACCAATTAACTGTCACTGCAACATATTCATTTTCTGCTATAGACTGAAAGATGCAGTTATGTTTCTCTCTTGTCCAAGACACTAGCCTCTTTCCAAGAATGAATGCTCCACCACTACTTCTTTTCCTATCATCAATACTTCCTATTCAATCAACATCAATGAAGGCTTTCAATTCTTAGTTGCCTCCTTTCTTATACCTCAAACCATAATCATTAGTACCTTTTAGATACCTCATAATTCTTTTTACTGTCATCATATGATTTTCATTTGAATTAGTAGAAAGCCTTACCACCATACCAATTACTAATACAATATCACATCTTGTGTGTATTACATATTGAATTTTTCCAATCATTGATCTATATGTAGTCTGATTTACCTCTTTGGAATCATCATTTTTGGAGAACTTATATTTAGTAGACATAGGTGTTCCAACTAGTTTAGAATCCTCCATTCCAAATTTCTTCAATATGTCCTTGACATACTTTGATTGAGTAATATAGATACCATCTTCCTTCTAATTAATTTGCAAGCCAAAAAAGAATTTAATCTCTCCAAACATTGACATCTCAAATTCCATACTCATTTCCTCAGAAAAAGATTTGCATAAATCATCATGTCTAGTGAATAATGTATCATCTACAAATATTTTTGCAAGCACTATTTTCTTATCTAGTCCTTCCTTGATGTATAGACTGTTGTTGTCATTTTTCCTTTGAAAACCAATCTTTAATATATGACTATGCAATCTTTCATGTTACGCTTAGGGGGCTTGTTTGAGACCATATAAAAGCTTTGTGTAATCTGCAAACCATATCCCTTTTGTTATGATCTATAAAACCTTTAGGTTGCTTGATGTAGACTTCTTCTTCTAGGATTCCATTCAAGAAAGTTTACTTTACATCCACTTGATATACTTTGAATCCTTCACGTGCAATATAAGCAAGTATTGTTCTAACACCTTCTATTCTTGCAATAGGAACAAAAGTCTCTCCATAATCAATACCCTCTTCTTAAGCATAACCTTTGCATACTAACCTTGCCTTGCTTCTTGAAACTTCTCCATTTTCATTCAACTCAATCTCTTCATTCATTGCCTCAATCCAACTTTCATTATCTAATGAATCTTTAATAGTTCTAGGTTCAAACTCAGTAAGAAAACATGTACCTTTTAGTTTTTTCCTTGTGATTGTGCCTTTTGACTGATCTCCAATGATTTTCTCAGGTGCATGATGCCTTCTTACATATCTAGAATGTACAGGTACTTTCTCTTTGGATTTAGAACTTGTTTCACTCTGTTTAGCATGCTCTAAATCATGCTTGGGTCCCACTATCTATAACTCAGGTCTATCAAAGTGCAACTCAATTTGCACTGGTTAAAACTTGGGTCCTTCTGACTGAGGCTTAGGTCCTTCAGACTACAACATAGGTTGCATTGACTACAACTCGGGTTGAACTAGAGATTTAGGGGACTTGGGTGGTGAAGATTGTTAATTTCCAATTGCATTTGCTTGAATTTCAGGCATAGTATCTGGTTTAAAGTAGAAAAAGCTTTTGTAGTTTTTAGGCTCTTTTTCACTTTGTTCTTCACTCTTTCCTACAAACTCATCAATTTTTACACATGCACTTTCTATGACCTTGTGAGTAGTAAGATTTTAACATTTATATGCTTTATTTTGTTGGAGTATCCCCAGAATATTCCTCATCACTTTTCACATCAAATTTTCCTTTCCTTGATTCTTTTGAGATATAACATTTGCTTCCAAATACTTTGAAATAATAGGCATTAGTTTATAGCCATATCATAATTCATAAGGTGTTTGATTTGAGTCCTTCAACTAAACTCAGTTTAAGGTATGAATAGTTGTGCTGATTACTTCCTTCCAATATTTGATTGTAACATCTTTCTCTATCATTATTATTCTTGCACAATCCATAATTGGTCTATTTCTTCTTTCTATTGTGCCATTTTGTTGAGGTGTACCAGGTGTAGATACTTGTCCTTTGATTCCTCTTTCATTGTATAACTCATCGAATTCATTTGAGATGAATTCTCCTCCTCCATTTGACCTTATATATTTTAGTTTCTTTCATGTTTCTTTTTCCACTCTAGCCAAATACCACTTGAATTTTTGAAAGTTTTCAGATTCATCCTTTAGATACATCACTATCATCATTCTAGAATAATCATCAACAAATAAAATGAAGTACTTATCTCCATAGTAGCTTTCTATGCCAATTTGTCCATAAAGATATGTATGAGCAAGCTATGAAACTTCTTCTGAATTATAGTTCTTTCTTTTGAAACTTGTCTTTCCTATCTTTCCAATTTGACATTTTTTGTATATACTCATATCAAGTTTCTTTAGACTTGGAATGCCTCCCACTCTTTAGTTCTTTCTTGTGTTGATCAAGTAATCAAAATTCACATGACATAACCTTTTATACCATAACCAACTTTCCTCTACTTGAGCTAGGAAACATGAACTTTTAATTAAATCTAGGTAGACTAGATTACCTTTTGTTTGACTATCAGTCCCAACTAGATTTCCTTTCCCATCCAGGAGCTTGGCCTTTCCATTCATGAATTCTACCTTGAATCCAATGTTGTTCAATTTTTCCACACTAAGTAGATTGTGTTTTAGTCCTTCAACCCTGTAAGCATTTTTCACATTTGAGTTCATCGATCAATGTAATGCAACCTTTTCCTTTTACATAAGGTTCATCATTTCCAAATCAGACACTCCCACCATCATAGTGTTCCAAGTGCTCAAACTTTGATTTATCACCAGTGATGTGGTGAGAAAAAACACTATCAATAATCCATCTATCATTCTTGCTAATATGAAAAATGAGGGCCATCTTATCATTTTCATCATCTAATTCACCTTAATAGTAGTGTAAAGCATTTCATCTTCATCACTACTATCAAAGTCTTTAGCCATGTAACAAGATTTCTTACCTTTATCCTTGTAGTGTTTGTAGCTTTTGTAATCTTTCTTTCCTTTGTACTTGTCATGCTTCTTTTCTTCTTTGCCTTCTTTGTTTGGATGCCTTGCACTGATGTGACCAACTTCTTCACAAGAAAAACATATTAGAGGTATTTTACCTTTTTACTTTCCTTTGCCTTTAGGGAATCTTCTTGCAAGCAAGGCTTCAATGACTTCAAGGTCATCATTAGAATTATCTTCATCTTCATTGTTAGACTTTTTTCATTTAGATTTTTCACCTTTCTTCTTCAATGATGGTTTAGCTTGAAATGTAGACTCAATTCTACAAGAGTTAGGAACATAGTTATCAAAGTTATCTAACTCAAAGGCTGTCAACCTTCCCACTAGTGCATCCAAAGTTATATCATTTTTTTGGATCACATCTCATTTCTTCAATAGTTGAAACTCTAATTGCATAAAGAGGAAGAAGAGTTCTAAGTACCTTGCTGACCACTATCACATCATCTATTTTCCCTTGTGAGGCTCTAATTGCACTCACACGTTCTTTGATTATTTCACTATATTGAGCAATGTTTTCATCTTCTCTCATCTTCCTTTGATCAAACTAACCTTGTAGACTTTCGACCTTAGCTCACCTCACATTTTCATCTCCTCCATAGACATCTTTTAGCATGTTCCATATTTCATGAGTAGTAGAACAATCTTTGACTTTATCAAATTCAACATAATTGAGAGTAGAGGCAAAGCCAATCATCATTATGTTGTGATTCGTCTTTTCCATAATTTGATACATAGACAAAGATCCAACAAGTGCTACATGTTTGTTCTCTAGGTACTTTAGGCCTATGTCTCCAATGGTTAACATATGTAGCTTCATGAGTTCCTGCCATCCTTGGAAGTTATCTTTTTTTTAGCTTAAGAATTTCCCTTTTGTAAGACATCTTGATCTTTAGCTCAGGTCCTTGAAATCTTATTTGCAAGCAGTGAATACTCTGATACCAATTGTTGGAAACGGAAAGGAGTAACTAAGAGGGGAGGGGTGAATTAGTTACTACAAAAAAATTCCAAAAGTCCCTTTTAAGATGTCAACACAATATAAAACTAAATCCTATCGTAGCTTAGTTGACATTGAATATTCTGTTGTAACTCAGTTAACACTAAATATACTACTTTCACTTGGTTAGCATAGAGATCTTAAGATATTAATGAGATTAGCCTTTATTAATTTTATTATAGAAACATAAAGGAAATACATGAACATAAGAGGTGCCAAGATTTAATATGGAAACCTAATTTGGGAAAACCACCAATTGCAACTAGTTACTATTTTTCACTATTTTGAAGTGAGTCCTCTTAGGAGCCAACCCCATAAAAGGTTACAAGACACACTATTAGGTATAACCCTGTTAGAAGATTTAATTCGGAGTGGCATTGTCAGAGATCTTCAGACACTTCAATCTAGAAATGCCACCTTATTAGAGGATTTGTCGAACAACTATTAGGCTAACTTTGTTAAGAGATTTGATTCACTACTACAATTATTAGAGAGTAACAATGACTTGACCTAATTGCTAATGCAACTAACTTTGCTTATTTAAATCTCAGTTCTAGCTTGATTACTTGATCCTCCTTGATCAAAATGTTCGTTGTAGCTTAGTTAATTTGGATGCTCTACCCTTTACAGATTTGCTTCAAAATTGCTTTCTTAATTCATCATCTTCCATTCCTCATTCAATCCTCAACTTGACCTTTTATATATATGATTCACCTTGACAAGTCGTCTTGGACACTCTTTTAATGAATCAAGTATTAACCCTTAAGTCCACTTGTATTAACCAATTAATTTATCAGACTTAATATATTAATAGTCAACTAATATAGAATTGAGTTCTTGTTCAACATTGAGAATCCCTTCATTAATTGACCCAACTCTATTAGAATAGGAGTTCTAACATTAAACAACCCAAATCGGTCAATATTGACTTCATGCTAACTTTCCTTTGGTAACTAAGTGAAGTCGGTTAATACATGATCTGCTTCATTAACCAATTGAGCTCAATCAATACTATCTCTGAACTTGGTTATCACTAAACACTTGATGTACAAGAAATCATCTTTGATACCTAAGTGAGCTCGAGTATCACTGATTTCTTGGTAAAGGCTTGACATTTTGTGTAACATCAAAGATAACATATAATTGAATAATTATTTTCAACAAATGATACTTGGGAATAAAGCAAGAGAATATAATCTTCTTATTTTAACAATAATGCATCTAGGACTAAAACAAAAAAATAAGTAAACCCTAGACAAGTCAATAGAGGCAAACCTATATTCTACTATTTTAACAAGGTGTTGGTCTTTGTACACTAGTGAATATTATCTTCTCTTTATCAAAAAATATTGTAAAGAGCCTATGAAAAGAAGATCCTTTCAAAATCCAAAGAAGTTGATGTTATTCTTACTCCTTTCAGAGACTATAGGATCATTGTTGAGTTACAATCTTTTTAAGTTGAATATGGTGAAAGTGAATACTTCTCAAGAGTTGTTCAAGATTTGACAACCAATGTTTAAAGGCCATGATGCATTAGTAGATCAAGAATTTTGGAAACACTAACAACTATTAGGAGAAAAAAATTATCCCTTTCTAATGTTGTTTAAGATACATAATCTTTTCCCACTAAATATTTCAGCAAACAATAGAAATCTGAAATAGGTAAAATCAAGCATTAGCAAAGCCAAGCCAGATAGTAACATTGAGATATATATATATATATCCAAACCTCATGCAAATAGAAAAGAGTGTCTCTTCTATGATGTATACAAGTCTTTACCATAGAGAGCTTGCCTAGGTTGCATGCCTAATAAAGCATGGCCATAGAATACAACTAAAAAATACATATTTACCATTCTTCTAAGATTGTATTTCTTTCAAAGCCATCATTGAGATATACTATCAATTCTTTTGCATCTTGGTCAAGTGGAACCACTACTTTGAATCTAACTCCTTCCCTTGATGATACACAATATAGGTTCCCTTGATGGTAACCTAAGGTCGTATGTGATTTCCACATAGTTAATATTGCCCTAGAATTTTCCAAACATGGCTCACAAATTTTCATTCCTTATTTATTTGATGATACCTCTTCTTATAAGAACAATTTTGAATGAGTAGAAAAGCTTGAAGATGTTTGTGAAAAGAAGAATTAGATGCTCCAATAGAACCCAATTTACAACCTTTGTTGTGGTAGTTAATAATAATTTGCATCTCCAATCAAAGAAAAACCCCATAAGAAATCATCAATCATCAATAAAAAAAGTGATAATAATAATATCAAAAGTATGCTTTCTCAAAAGAAGATCTTGACCCTTCTTTGTCACTTCTTCATCATCTTCTTCTTCTCCTGACCTTTTTTATCATCACAAGGAAAGCTATGCTATCCATGACCAAAAATATTCATGCTTCTCATGCAATCATCCCATGCTTATTCGGGCTTGAAAGAAAATTTGTGTAGAAATGGTATGCCTACACACTAGATCAATTACGCCCTAAGGACACCATAACCCTTGTCGCATTTGAGTAGCACAATTTGTAGCACACATTTTTTTAGGATGACTTACTCTTAGTACTAAGTTGTAACACAAATACAATCCCCTAGCCAATCTAAACAACATGTCCGTTCCATGGAATTCATATATTTATTTAGTATATCCTTTGACCTTGAGCCACCTACCATTTAAAATTAAGTGCATGCATGCATTCCCACTTGTCTACTATGGTAGTTAACAATAAGTTTCTATCTCCAGCCAAAGATAATAAAATACACTTGCAACCTTCTTTATCCAAAGTTTGTAATAACTATTCATTTGATGTATTTGATGCATGCAATATCATAAGTTTTGGTTGCTTCTTGCTCATACTCTATAATCATCCTGCATTAGGCAATCAACAAACGCATCTCTTGAATAGTGCTTGTTAAGATATTAACTAGGGAAGAATAGTATTATTTTTTAAAGGAGGGTAAGAGCATTAATAGTAAAGGGCTAACTTTTTAAAATAAAAAAAATTAAAAATGTTACTTTGTAATGGAAAAGGGGAATTTAGATATCTTTTTGAAGTCTTTTTAATATTTAAATGGGAAAGTTGTCATTTAAATGTATAAATATATCTTCAATTTATAATTATGATTTTTTAAGGTTTGAAAGTACATTCACTTTTAAATTTTTAAATTCCATAAAACAGTGAAATTGTAAGATAGTCTTGCACAACAAGACATTAAATTGAATAGAACTTTATAGAACACTTATGAAATGAGTTTGCTACTATTTAATTAAAAATAATTAGGTATACAATATAATCTATAATAATGTCAATTGATTTGCTTTTGCAACATCCAAAATCTATCGAAACTCACAAAAAATGATAAGTTTTGTACATGTTCCAAATTCCACAAATTGGCAAAGTTTGAATTCTAAAACAAATATTGGCTTATAGTGTTAGAATGATCAAGATAACTGTAGGGGTGGGGGAAGTGAATCAATTATCCTTAGGTCCAAATGTACCAAATCAAATTTTAACAACTTCAAACAACTTAATTAAACTCATGAATCCACTCAACAATATAGCAATTCATCAGTAATCCAACTTATCATGTTATCACTTAGCTCTTTGTTTAGTCTATGTCTAATAATATAAACATATATTAGTTAATAACATGAAACATGAAAACAACATTCACGTAAGTATGACACTAGAATTTAATGTGGCAAAAAAATTTGGAAAAAATCACCAAGTAACATGCTACCACTTTTCACTCTTCTGAAGTGAGCTTGGTTAAGCGCTAACCCTATTAAAGGTTACAAAACACATTTTTAGGTGTGACCCTATTAAAGGATTTAATCACCCTATAAGGAGTGGCCTTGTTGGAGGTGTTTAAAACATCCTATTAGAATGTCACCTTGATTAAAGGATTTTACTATCACAGTGGTTAGAAAGTAACAACTAAGTCGATCTAATAAAATACAATTCACTTTGAAAATTTAGATCTCCATTTAGCTCATTCTTGATTCATTGACTAGACTTCATCACATTATCTATCTTTGATCTCTGATCTCTGATCTTTGATCTTCTTGGCAACTCTTCAAGCAATCACTCTTTCACCAACTTCTCACTTTTCTTTTGCAACTATGTTCTTCACTTGTTCTCCAAAAAATTACTAGTCCAACTAACACCTTAAAACATTTCTTATGTCTCCTTAAATAGATAGGTATAATCTTTTGCCTTTTAAACATAATCATAGATTTTAGGGTTTGATTGGTTTCATTTAATCTATTCATCATTTTGTTCTTCTGCATCTTCTCTTGAAACTTATGGAAACCTCTAATTAAATCCTTGTCTTAGATCACTTAAAAAATCAATTCATGCATTAAATACACTAGCTCATCAATCCTTATCTTTTACAAATTTTGACCAATTTGTAAAATCAATTGTGTTAGCCTCAAATCTTGATTCTTTTACAAACTATCAAAATGATGATACTTGGTCATCACTAATTCGCTCGATCTCTACTAATATGTCTCACTTGGCTATCACTGGCTTACTCAACCTTTGTTGTGCTTAGTCATTACTTCAATTTTTCTTCATTTTTCTCAACCATTACTATCACTTTACTAATACTATTTTTGTTAGCTATAACTTAAGTTCCTTAATCTTCTACTCAATAATGTTTAATTTGTTCTTTAATCTAGTAACTTGTCACTTGGTCAAGCTTAGTTTTTTACTCAACTTCTTAACTTCTTAACTTCTATCAATCATCTCTACTACATTTGAACTCATATTTCTTCTTCACTTAATACAATGATCAAACACCACATTATCTTGTCAAATACTAACTGATCAAGTGCACTTTGTAGTTCCATCATACTTACTCCTCTTCACTCAACAACTCTATTGGTTCATCTTGTTATCTCTCTTTTCAAATCCTCTTCATCAATCAACTAATATGACACTCTACATTGTTATCAAATATCTTACTAGTAATATTTGACATCAATGACAACATAAAAATTGTTCTAATTGTAGTTTCCAACATATATAACTAATTAGAAACTGAAATACTCATATAATATTATTGTAGCACATTCCAAAACTCACAATAACTAGAAATCCACACAAATATGTTTGAAGATCACTTGAATTAATGCTTGAAGAGCCATCAAATATTTTTTTTAAAAGGAAAAAATAATATTAAAAATCTCCTTCAACCTACATTTTTAATCCCTAAGTGAGAATTCACTTTATGAATAAAAGGTTTTCATCCTCTAATCACCAAATACTCAATGTTGAACTGTCAAAGTGGGAAATATCTAGGATTCCTTCCCTAAAACTATGGATGAGGAGTCTTAAGTTGAATGGTGGTGTATTGTTATTACTCAATGAACTAGTTTATTATGCTCCTTTGGGAAAAAAAAGGCATGTCAATGTAAGTGTAAGGAACTATCACTTCAAGGAAAAATTATTAGCACTAGGAAGCTTCCAAATGATGCTCCTAGTAACATCCACATTTAACCTTCCATTATCGCCATAGAGGAAAAATTACGCTTGATATAAAATTACAAAGGTCAGGGGGCTAATATCATATCAAGACTTCATTAGATTAAAGAAGGCAATAAAGGCACCAAATATTTCTTCAATTACCTTAACTTCAAACATAGAAAATAAAGAATTGTAATGATTAGGGATGAGTTTGATATCCTAGAATCCAATCCCTCTAAGATTTTTAATTTATCTTCAAGAATTATTATGAGAACCTTTTTCAATATGACTATTGGTCAGATATTCAAGAGGGTCTAGATGATTCTATCCATGATTTAATCCCTAACCGAACCGACCATGAGTATAACCATTACCTAGATAGAAAAATGACTCTAGAAGTGTTGAAAAAGGCTCTATTTTCAATAGCCCCTTATAAAATTATGGGAAATGATGGTCTCACTATGGAATCATATCAAGTTATGTGACATCACGTTAAGGAGGATTTCTATCACTTGTTCTTGGAAACCATTATGAAAGGATTAAACCCATTGTACAAGAAATTGTCACACCTGAATAAATAGGGTTCATTACTCATATAATCATGCTTGATAATATCATGTTGGCATGAGAGACATGTGAATGGGTCCAAAAAAATTCCAAAATGTCATTTTGGTCAAACTTGATTTTGACAAAGTCGACATAACATAATACACAGGAGCTTCATTCTTAAAATGCTTTAGTGGTTTAGATTTAGACCTAATTTTTGAGCACATGTATGAACATTGTTTAAGGATGATAATTCTCAAATCATCATTAATAATATGACAACATTTTCATTTCTACTATAATGATCTATATATGGCAAGGTTTCCCTCTTTGCACATACCTTTCAGCTCTTATAGCCAATGCTTTCGAATATATGCTCTACTATGCTAATAACATGAAACGGATTTCAAGAGTCTATATTCAATGCATTGTTGTTGTTATTAACTCACACCATGCTAATGATAGCATGTTGTTTATAGAAAATTTTGAAAAATGATATAAATAATACATAGGATATTTTAGAGTTATATTGTGTCATTTCAAAATCCAAGACATTGGCTCATGATAAAAATGAATTTTAAATGGTATAATATGATCCAATCCCTCATTGGATTCATAGAGAATGGAAGCAAATCAAACATCTTTGTATACCATTTAGTATTGGGGTATCTTTTTCTTTTATGTGGAGATGGTAAATCATGATAAGGTAAGGAATAAATTGTGTAATTGGGGAAATAAGTTCCTCTCCTTAGTTGGTAAAACATGGGTTACCAATAAAATCTTCCTATCCACTTGAGTCTATTATTCCTCATTTTGGATGCCTTCTAAAAATGGATATGAGGACTTAACCAAAATTATTTGTCAATTCATGTGGGCTAAATGGGATGGTACTAGAGCTTTTATTTCTACTTCTTAGACTAATTGCATTAAGCCTAAATGCAAAGGTGGATTAGGAAAATGGATCCAAGAACACAAAGCTTTTGTTTGGACTCCAAATGGATCATTAAAGTTTCTCATGGGAATTAACCATGGAAGGTACTCATACAAAATCATATTGATCTAGCCATCGTCAAAGTCAAATGATAGCATGTGGGACATCTTGATAAAGTTCTTTATGCTTGTTTCTTCTCAATCAAGGACTCTTTTTCACTTCAATCTATATTGAGGGCTTGGCAAAATGTTTACTATCTTCTAAGTTGGACATGAAATTATCTTCAACATGATTTTAGTATTTCTACTTGCTTTATATGGTGGAATGATTACATATGTTACCAAAATCAACCTCTTTCCATAATGTTTCCTAAAGATTCTTATTATCTTTTTAAAATTTAGGCATTTGCATAGTTGGGAACCTTCAAAATTTTCATACAATGGATTGGTTATTGTGGCATATTATTAAAGTTAAATATAGTTTGACTAAAAATTATAAAGTGTTGAACTTGTTTTTCTTCAAACTCTAGTACCTTTAGATTTGTCTATGAAATTATGCACTCCAATACAATATAATTTTTTCAAGGAATGTTGATGGTTGTTTTCATTTCCTTTTCTTCTTTTCCCTTTAAAGAAGGTTTACTTACAATTTCTTCCTTAGATGCATTTGAAATATAGACTAAAAATTCTAAATAGATATGTAATTCAATGTAGTTTTTTGGTCAAAACTGTTAGCCCAAATCTGGAAGTCAAAAATTAATGCAGATGTTGAATTGCTCACTTGGAATATTTTACGTTGCAAGTTGCCGATTGTAGACAGGATGAAATGTGTGATGGTCCAGTCGATCAATTATCTATTCTATCATAAACTAGAAAGCATGAGGTACATTTTTTGGGAATGCCAATTTGCAAAAACAATAATGGAATTATATTTTCAATGATTTGTTTGTTATTTTTTTATATCACAAATTAATCTACAAAGTGGCTCTTCTTTGGGTTGGTTTATATATAAATATTATTGTTGATGGTGTAAGCTAGGTTATATTGTTACATATATGAAGGAAAAGATGTTTGGCTATCTTTGATAATCACAATAATCTTCATTGGGAATTTGTATTTCTAATGCTTTACTTATACATTTTATATTGTCTGATATCTCTTTTTTCTCAACTACAGGTTGATGTTTAAAAGGACTTGAAGTTGGACTTCCAAGTTCAATGAATTAAAACTCAAATTACTCAACTTCTTTGCAAAAGCAAGGTCTATAGTGGACATTAATTAGGAGTGCTTCTACAAGATTGATCTTGCTCTTGGTTGCATGTCGTGTTACTCTCTTACTTCATTCTAATTATTAATGTTTGTATTTCTCCTATGGTTACATGGCATGTTTTACATCTCGTGTGTTTGATTGCTTCTTTTTGACATCTTTAACTACAATTATTTTGTAATATGCATTTATTCAATAAATAAAAAACTTGGTGTTCATCCACACTATTTCTCATTCAATACAATTTCTTCCACTAAAGAAGGTATTTATAGATCTACAAAAGTACAATTAATTAACATCCCCACAAATGGAAAAAAACCACCACATTTATAACCATCCAACAAGAATGATGTGCCAAAAATGATATTTGATCTACCAAGCATCAAATTGCCCCAAAACCCTTCAATTTCTAATGACCACTTATTTCTTGAACTTCTTGCTATATAAATCAAATAGCACAAATTTCAATTTCCAAATTGTGTCTTATAAATATTGAAATTTAATATTTGAATGCCCTCTTTTTATTGGAGATAATTGGACAATAATCAATATTAAGTCAATTATTATTTTTATTATTTCCAAAATCAAATATGGAAGCAATAAATGGACTAATATTTTCCAATCAATTTCAAATAGAATGGGACATGACAAAGTGATTATTATGTTTTCTATTTTGATCTTGAATGAAGCCTTACTTACATTTCTTTAATGGATGGTAAATCATTGGAGTTGGAGGGTTGTAGGCTAGATGCTCATGTGTTTCAAATGATATGAATATAGGCGTTCTTAGGTTACATAATCACTCTCATCTAATAGTTATAAATGTGCTTAAGGAACTGATAAATTTTTGATAGTTTCAATATTTTTGTTTGCAAGGTGTCATTACAATTTTATATTGTTTCAATTTAGCTTTGGGGTTGTAAAAATTATTGATTATTATGTGGAATTTTTAATTGTGTGGCTACTTGTACCATTTTCCATGCATTGGAACAAAACCATGTAAATTTGGTGATTTTCTCAAGTGATTTACTCAATATGTGTTGGAAATACAATAGGAAAGGTAAAATTTTTAGAGGGGGCGGGGGGCGTGGGGGGTGAATAAGTAGTTTAAACTTGGACCATAAAACTTTCACCACACATCTATCTCATACATTCAATGAGTAGACTAAAATAAAATGTAAAGAATATACATCTAAATCATGTAAACATGTAAGCATTCACACACGTAACACTAGATATGATTACCCATAAACCCTTCAAGTGAGAAGGTAAAATTGCGGTGGGGATTACACCCACAAATCTTCACTACTGAAGTAATAAAGTGTATCTAATGAAGGTTACACTATTTTGATCATGAGTCATGATCTACCCTGTGACAGGTCTACCCTATTAAAGGTTTACAAAGACTGTTAGGTCTCACCTTGTTAGAGGATTTCAACACCCTATTAGAAGTGTGCCTTGTTAAAGGACTTTAACTTACAACTAAGTAAGCACTCTATTAAAGGATTTCATACAACCTATAAGACTACTCTATTAAGATATTTTGACTAAAATCACCCATTAGAATGTCTCAGCTTTGATCCTATGGTTAGTACTTGATTGCTTGATAATAGATCACCTCTAAAAAAATGTCTTCTTAATCCTTCTCGATCATATGTCTCTTTGCTATATCCCTTTCTCTATCCTTTGTTCTACTCTAACTAATTCTACAATTTAGTTTCACTTCATAACTTCTAAGCCACCATGAATAATCTATTTGTGCGTGCAAACTTCTTTCTTAGCTCCTTCTATTCCTTACAAACTCATAGAGAGTTTAGTGTTTCATCTGCCTTAAGAAGACTTGGTGACTTAGGGTTAGATAAGAATCTATGGATAAGATTCATTAATTTTTCCACTTAATCCCTCCCATTTTTTGATTGGCTACATGCAATTGCATAGGGAATCCAACTTTAGATTCATCCTTATCTCCAAAATATCAAAATTCAATCTTAAGTCGGCTCAAAAATAGTTTACATAGTTGTTTGTGCCTTTAAAAACAAATATGTTAAAACTATGTCACTTGGTATCTGATGTCTTTGATGTTCAACATGCACTAATCTTTTTATTATAGCTCTTCACCTAGATTTCTTAGCATCCACCATTTACTTGGCTCCTATGTCACTCGAGATATACTATTTGCTTGACACTTGAGTGACTTTGCACATGAGTGGCTCGACACTCACCATGACTTGGTATGATCTATGGTTTGCTCGGCATATGTTACTTGTTCGACATGAACTAAGTAAATAACTTAAGTGTGTTGACACTCACTTGTCAAAACCAATCTAAGATCAACAATCTCCCCCTTTGACATGAGTGTTAAAAACACTTTGTCATGCCCTAATTTTTTAACAAGGCAAAACACGACTACCTTTTTTTTTTATATAAAAAATATACATGTTGCAACTAAGTTCCTTACTTTGATCAAGTTGCAATCAAGGTTTACGGAAATATGAATAACAAGGTACCTCTATTCTTAAACCTCCAGGATCTAACTCATCATTATTCAAATTTGAAGTGATACCTTACTAGTTAAATTATATTGAGAAACACTACAATTTTCATATTTTGAGATATCTGTTATAGTCTTAAGCTATCTCTTACAGTATCATTGTGATCTTTATTTAGTAAGCATATACATCACAAGTGACATGCTATAAATACATTCTATGTATAAAGACCTCTAATAACGTCCTATCATAACATTTAACATCAAGTAGATATACATATTAATTACTCGGTGTCCTAACTAACATATTAATAATGTCATATTTTATCTTCACCTACATATCTTATTACACAATAATGCTAAGATTCCATGTTTATTGATCTCATTTTATGGAAATATTTCGTACTATGTCTAGAATTGAATATACATATTATTTAGTATAGATATGCAATGATCCTCATTGATTCCAATATAATTAGGTATATTATCTTAATATTCCAAATGAAAATTATGTATGTTATTTTAATTACAATATGAAGACAAAAGGGCAACTAGGCTTCTACCTTGAGTTGGTTCATTTCACTACTAGCTAAGAATTACATAGTCTAATAGTGCCTTTGATCTATATGTGATTTAATTACATCTGCCCATTGTACCTTGACTTTTTCTTATATGTTATGATTCTATCCTTTCTAATTACACTTCCACTTTTTAAGCGACTGAAATAAACATCTTAATTATCAATTTATGTTAGGAACCTGTGTGTTCCTTCTGTTTATTTTGTTAGAGTAGAGTTGTTGGACGCATATGCTTTGTAAGTCGTCCCGTGAGTTTATTTTATTATCCCACATGCATAGGTAGTATTACTTTTCTAGATCGTACCCAGTATATAAGAATAGGTTGAGGCCCTTGATGGGCATGGACGAATTTATTGTATTGAGCTTGCTCAAAGGAGGTTACCCCCTCGAAGTGGCCTGCGATCAGTAGATTTATTCTGAGTTCTGCTATCACTTTGTATTCTGTTATTTCGAGCATTCTCACGATATTGCTATAAGGAGGTTCTTCTCATCTGGTATCAGAGCACTCTCTTGGGCTCGCTGGGTGGAAATTACATCAAATTTTTTTCTGTCGTGGCCTTCAGGTTCCTCTCACTTCTAATATCTCTTGTTATTGCAATAACTCTTTTCAGTTGTTCTGTCTGTGAGTGAATTTTTCTAAGTCGACTGTTCAGAAAAAAAAAAAAAAAAAAAAAAAAAAAAAAAAAAAAAAAAACCTTGTTTTATGGTTGTTACGCGTACAGGAGCAAAAATCATGGAAGAGGAAATTGCATCCCTCAAAACCAGACTTCAAGATCTGGATGACAAAATTCTGGGTCTTAACTTTCAGCAGTCAGCCATGAGCCGAAACCATTCAGGAGATACTGGGTCCTCTTCTGGCAATTTCCGTGGACCAAAGCTTGATTTTCCACGCTTCGATGGTTCTGATCCGACTGGATGGATCTATAGGGCAGAGCAGTATTTCAGCTTGCATAATACTTTGGATAACCACAAAGTCTCCCTTGCATCTTTTCATTTGGAACATGAAGCTCTTCAATGGTTCCGTTGGTACATCAAGGCTAATGTAGGCCCAACGTGGAGCGAATTGTGCACCCTCATTTTGGAGCGCTTTGGCCCTAGTTCCTTTGATGATTTCACAGGAGCACTCACTAAACTGCGTCAAACAGGCACTGTAAGAGAATACCAGACAGAGTTTGAAAAATTAGCTAATCACACAGAGGGCTTGTCTGATGAATTCTTTCGTAGTTGTTTTGTCAGTGGTCTGAAGGATGCACTTCGCTCAGAAGTCAAAATGTTTCGACCTACTACAATGATGGAAGCCCTTGGGTTGGCTAAGTTAGCGGAAGACAAGATTAGTGCTCTACAACGCTCCAGATCTAATTTTGTTCCATTCAGAAATACAGGTTCTCACAACCCTCCAGTCATACCAGCTCCCAGAACTACTCCGATCAAGCACTTGTCTGAAACAGAGATGCGAGTTAGGCGAGACAAAGGGCTTTGTTATAATTGTGATGAGAAATGGTCTCGGGGCCATAGATGTGTTCAGCAAAAGCTCTATCTCTTGGATGTGGATTCTCCACCGGAACTGGAAGAATATGTAGATGCTCAGGAAACAGTGGATGCTGAGGTTGAGCCTCACCAGCCTGAACCTCCTTCCCCAGAAGCTCCACCAGAGATATCTGTCCATGCTTTGGCAGGAGTCACTACTCCACAAACCATGCGGGTCCAGGGTTTCTTCAAGAAGATCCCTCTTACTATACTCATTGATTCTGGTAGCACTCATAACTTCATTGATCCACGAATAGCCAAACAGGCTGATTGCTTTATCCATCCCTGCTCTAGCTTTGAAGTCATGATTGCCAATGGGGGCACTTTACCTTGTAAAGGGAAATGTCGCAATGTGCGTCTCTCTATTGGAGATTATAACATGCGCTCTGACATGTTTGCCTTACCCTTAGGTGGCTGTGATGTGGTTTTGGGTGCCCAATGGTTACGCACTCTTGGCCCCATTCTCTGGGATTTTGCTGAACTTTGGATGCAGTTTTCAGCCGAGGGGCACCAACACACTTTGAAAGGCTTACAACCAGGGTCTCTCAGCATCATCAGTTCACACCGTATGGAAAAACTTCTTAAGAAGAATTCACATGGTGTCATCGCTCAGCTCCATTCCATTCAGATGCAGCCATCAGCAGTCTCTAGCACTCCTGCCGATCTCCAACACATTTTGGACAAGTATTCTGGTATATTTGCTGAACCTGTGGGATTACCTCCTTCTCGTCCAGAGGACCACCGTATTCAGCTCCTTCCTGGCAGTGTTCCGCCCAACATCAGGCCCTACCGCTACCCATTTCATCAGAAGACCGAAATCGAGATACTTGTCCGTGACTTACTGAAGCAAGGTATTATTCGCCCTAGTACCAGTTCCTTTTCTTCTCCAGTTCTGCTTGTTCGCAAAAAAGATGGGTCATGGCGACTCTGCATTGATTTCTGAGCACTTAATCATCTCACTATAAAGGACAAGTTTCCCATTCCAGTTGTTGATGAACTTCTTGATGAACTTCATGGGGCTCATTTTTTCTCCAAGTTAGATCTTTGTTCTGGGTATCATCAAATTCGGGTTAATGAGGAGGATATACCTAAAACTGCCTTCCGCACACATGATGGTCACTATGAATTTTTAGTCATGCCCTTTGGCCTCACGAATGCTCCTTCAACATTTTAGGCAGTGATGAATAACATATTTCGACCATACCTCCAGAAATTCATTCTAGTCTTCTTTGATGATATCCTCATATATAGCAAAACTTGGGCTGAGCATCTCCATCATCTGGAGCTTGTCTTGCAACTTCTCTCTAATCATCAACTCTGTGCAAAACTATCTAAATGTGTGTTTGGCCAGGAGGAAGTGGAGTATCTCGGGCATATTGTTGCACACTATGGAGTGCGGGTGGATCCTACAAAAATAGATGCCATGAAAACTTGGCCGCATCCTAAAACTCTCAAGAGCCTTCGGAGTTTTTTGGGGTTGACTGGCTACTACCGCAAGTTTGTCAAAGATTACGGGAAAATTGCAGCACCATTGACAGCTCTGTTAAAAAAGGATGCCTTCTCCTGGACCCCTGTTGCTGAGACTGCATTTGAACAACTGAAACAGGCTATGTGCAGTACACCTGTTCTCGCGATGCCAGATTTTTCCAAACCCTTCACTATTGAGAGTGATGCTTGCGGCAATGGATTGGGTGCTGTTCTCCTGCAAGATGACCATCCTATTGCGTTCACTAGCAAAGCCCTCTCTGGTAAGAATCTAGCCCTCTCTACTTATGAAAAAGAAATGATGGCTATTTTGCATGCTGTACAGAAGTGGCGGCCATACCTCTTAGGGAGTCATTTTTGCATCAGAACCGATCACCAAAGTCTGAAATACTTCCTGGAACAACGGGTATCCTCTCCTACACAACAGAAATGGGTCAGCAAACTCATGGGGTATGATTATGAGATCACCTACAAGAAGGGTAAGGAGAATATTGTGGCAGATGCTCTTTCTCGCACATTTGATAATCAAGCTTCCCTTTCCGCTATTTCTAAGCCCATTCCCAATTGGTTAGCGTCTGTTCAGCAGGGCTATGACAGTGACTCTTCTTTATCTCAAATCATTCACCAGCTAGCCAATAATCCTTCTGCTATACCACATTACTCTTGGGATGGTGCTTCTCTTCGATACAAGGGTCGGCTAGTGCTTCCTCAGAACCCAGCTCTACATCAGGCTATTTTTTATGAACTCCATGCTTCTCCTTCAGCAGGGCACTCAGGCTTCCTCAAAACTTATGAGCGAGCAAGGAGAAACTTCTTTTGGAAAGGAATGAAACAGACGATTCAACAGATGGTGGCTGAATGTGATACTTGCCAACGCCACAAGGGTGAAACGACCCTCCTTCCTGGCTTGCTCGAACCATTGCCCATCCCTACACGGATTTGGACTGATATTTCTATGGATTTCATTGAAGGGCTTCCTAAATCCGGTGGCAAGACAGTGATCTTGGTTGTGGTTGATCGTCTCTCGAAATATAGTCATTTTTGTGCCCTCAGCCACCCCTATACTACCTCCTCTGTTGCACAAATCTTCATGGACCAGATATTTCGTCTTCATGGACTCCCTTCTTCCATTGTCTCTGATCGTGATGCAACTTTTACCAGTCATTTTTGGACTGAACTGTTTCAGAAAACTGGCACCAAACTGAAGATGAGTTCGGGCTATCACCCACAAACTGATGGTCAAACGGAAATTGTCAATAAATGCTTGGAAACTTATCTTCGTTGCTTCACTTCCGAACAGCAACATCAGTGGGCCAAGTGGCTCCCTTTAGCTGAATGGTGGTACAATACCTCTTACCACACTACCTCTAAAATGACTCCATATGAAGCAGTCTATGGTCAGGCACCTCCAGTGCTCCTTCCCTACACTCCCAACAGCTCACCAGTCCAGGCAGTTGACATAGTTCTCCGCAGTAGGGATCAGATTCTTCGTACCTTACAGGATAATCTTCACATGGCCCGTAATCGGATGAAACAACAAGCAGATCAACACCGTTCTGAGCGCTCATTTCAAGTTGGGGATATGGTTTTTCTTCGTCTACAGCCATACAAACAATCCTCCCTAAAGCTGAAAGGGCATCATAAGCTGGCCCCAAAATTTTATGGGCCTTATCAGGTTCTGCAGAAGATTGGTTCAGTTGCTTATAAACTGGAACTTCCTCCTTCTTCCCGCATTCATCCAGTCTTTCATGTTTCTTGTCTAAAGAAAGTTCTGGGTACCACTGTCAGAGCACAAACTACTCTCCCTGAAATGGATACGGAAGGATCCATTATCCTGGAGCCGGTGGCAATCATTGACCAGCGCACTCGCCAGCTTCGCTCTCGCTCCATCTCTGAGGTCTTGATTCAGTGGCATGGCATGCAACCAGAGGATGCTACCTGGGAACCCCTTCTTCAGATTCAACAACAATTTCCACACCTTAAGCTTTGAGGACAAAGCTTTTTTCTAAGGGAGAGGGGATGTTAGGAACCTGTGTGTTCCTTCTGTTTATTTTGTTAGAGTAGAGTTGTTGGACGCATATGCTTTGTAAGTCGTCCCGTGAGTTTATTTTATTATCCCACATGCATAGGTAGTATTACTTTTCTAGATCGTACCCAGTATATAAGAATAGGTTGAGGCCCTTGATGGGCACGGACGAATTTATTGTATTGAGCTTGCTCAAAGGAGGTTACCCCCTCAAAGTGGCCTGCGATCAGTAGATTTATTCTGAGTTCTGCTATCACTTTGTATTCTATTATTTCGAGCATTCTCACGATATTGCTATAAGGAGGTTCTTCTCAATTTAACATTAATGTTTCCTACATAGCCATTAATTACTATTAAATCAAATAAAAGAAATCACACTGCTTATCAACTTATCACCATTCTTCCTGATAGCCCTAACTCTTCAACTTCAATCATGTTGGTAAGTCACTAACAAGGCCTTTAGTTAATCATTAATACTTAATTTTATTTTTATTTTAATTATTACTATTGTTTAATATTATTCATTTATTTTACTAATTACATATAATTTCTTATTAAATAAAAATTATACCATATTCCTATCTCTTCTTACTAACTCACCTCTAAAAATATTCACCTAACAACTTTCTATCTAAAATTATTAATATTAACTAACTTAGCTAACATTCTTGACACTTATTCGATCTACTAATTAAAGTCATTAACTAAATTATAAACTCACATTTGCTAACTACATTTATTCACTTATCTAGTAATAAAATTTAATTTGGCTAAGTAGTAAACTCTACTATATTCTACTACTATACTAACTAGCTAACATACTTCCTAATAAATTATACTTAATCCATGTTTTATTAACTTACTAGCCACCTACTCCTAATTTATTTGTTTAAAGTTCATCTTATACTATCCCTATGTTTTAACACCCATCCTCAACATACATTCCACCTACCAACAAGCTTATTTAACTCTACTTCCAAGTCTGCTTCCCAAATTCAAGTTCCCACATTATGGGGTCACATGCCAATCTATCCTCCTCTAATGGTGTGTGGTCTTGTGTTTGTTTAGCTTTTCTCAAGAATAGAAAAACCAAAAAAAGGTTGGTAAGAGGGATCCCAAGGTATACATGTGTCATGGTCACTTGCCATTTTTAAACCTACAGCTCCCTTTTTCCCAAACGCCTACCCTCCTCCCTAGGCATGGTGTATTGGTGAGGAAATAAATAATTTATACCAAGAACATCAAGGCGCCAAAGACAAGGTGGAAGGTTTCTAACTTTTGTCAGAACCATGACAAGAGTTTGAAAAAGTCTATTCACATGCTCCTAAAAGCATGTAATGCCTAGGAGGGTGGGGTTAATATTTTTGATTTAATTTATTACTTGTTGGAGGTGAGTGAATGGGGTGGTCAGCTAGGTGGAAGGCTTTTTGAGAATTCTTGCTTTGTACAAGTCATACATAGGGGTGGGTATTTTGTTCTAGGTGGCCATATTTTATTTTAAATATTTATTGTTCATTATAGTGAATCCTTTTGAAAGGAAGCAAGTACTTTTAGGTCTCTTCAAAGGTCATGTCAACATCATGCACTCTTGTATTAATATATATATATAATTAATTTTATTTTATTTTTCCTTTGTAGATTAACTCTACTATGTTTAATGGATTTGTCTAGAAGTCAAGATCTTAGGGATTATTTTATTGGTCTATAATGGTGAGTGGAATATTTTTCCACTTCCCATACAAATTCTAGAGAAGAAAAGAAGTGCATCTATAGGCACTATTTTTTTTCTAAGTTGAGCTAATTGTCTTGTTTCTTCAAGTGTTCTATATGGTTAGAATTAATCAAATTGATGATATACTAACATAATATAATGCTTCTCTTAATTTCACCTAAATGGAAATCTATTATATTTCTTATAATCACTATCAAATTGATACCAAAATTTAGTTCCTGAATACTTTTGTTTGAAGCACAATTGAAATATTTGCATGCAACTTTATGAACATCATGTATTCCAATTCATGGATGATATCTATCTATGACTACCTTCTAAGAACAATTACAACAACGATTGAATGTATTACTCTACATCTATTCAAAAGTCAAGATTGATCTTAGAAATGCATCTAGTTTATTCATGTGAGACTTGAGAATAATAAGATAATAAGGTGCTAGTTCTATTTACATCTTACTAATTTCTACTATGATACTAAATCCATTTTCCCAATACATTCATATTCATGATAATGGATCTTCAACAACAATACAATGAAATTCTATATTCTATTTCTCCTTTAACATGCAACAAGCTTATCACAATTGGACATAAGGTGGTAGATTCTTCTTGTCAACATTACATAATGTAAAGATCTCTATTCAAGGTGATACACAATCCTTCTAGTGACAAAATAATAAGAGCAATATCAACACTCCTACAATCACAAATAGAACACATAACAAGATGGAGTTTGCTACTCCATTATCAACCCAACTACAATAGTATTTTCTTCTCTTATACAATGAAATCTTCATGACTTCCAAGTATCTAGATGCACCAAAACCTACAAGAATAAAAATTATGGAACCATGGAGGCTCACCTCCCAACCTAGGCCTCAAGGAGGCCACCCCCGCACTAGGGGAAACAAGGCTTTATTGGGATACATTTAAACAACATCATAATAACAAGAACCAAAATGCATACTATAGTTTAGCAACACATTTACAATTCCCAACCAAGGCTTGTGTAATGATTCATAGATGGAATCATAAACATTGGGTGAAGGTGGGCTCTTCAAGGAGGAGAATGCCATATCCTTGTGAAACAACAAATCTTGCAATTGCAGTATTCCAATAAGGCTTGCAAGAAACATGCCATAACAAGGCTATCAATAACACATGCCTAAACAAGGCTATCAACACTTACTCCTCTTCACATACCCTCACTTATACCTCCCATAGAAAAATAGAAAGGCATATGGCTTCAATGGAGCCCATACTCCATGAAAACTATCCCCTCTCCAAGAGAAGGATTTCTCAACTCCAATGTAGAGCCCAACTAACCCCTTCACCCCAAGGCTTCTCTTCCCTCCCAAGGGTGAGTGAAGCCTTCACAACCAACAGAACATTCAATCCACAACCACAACCAAGAAACAAAACCAAATGCAAATAGATTCAACATGCTCACTCACATACACCAACATTTACAACATGTACCATATACAAACACATAGATCCTACAAGAAAAACTCTTACAATTTCCATCATCAACTTTCATGAAATGAAAGAAAAACATGGCATGAAGCACTAACCTCCTTTCAAGATATGATTATGAAATGGGGATGAAGATCTTTCCTTCCTTGGCTTCCAAGCTTCTTCTTCCAAAACCCTATCTATCTCTACAACTAGAGAGTGGGTGAACAACCACTAAGTTTGGAACAAGCTCACTAAAAAGACCTCCACTCCCATCCCCACCTACCCCTCTTACACCCTTGTACCTTTCTACCTATAGGAACTTAACCAAGTGGTGGGATGAGGAAAGAAGTCATGTGACACTTTTGATTTTCGTATTGGCTTGAAAATGACTAGTTTAGAGGGTCCCCTAAGTCTCCTAGACCAACTTATGGGTATATTTAGATCCCCAACCTATACCACTATCATGTGGGTGACTTAATTTCACCAAAATAACACTTAGGAACCACTTTTAGTCTCTTTAAAGTCCCTACCAAGTTTGAATTCGAATTCTATCATGAAGGTGACTCATCCTAACACTCTCCAAGGTGGGTTAACTTAATTTCATAATGGGATTAAGTTTAGGTTAAGTGACTTCATGCCCAAAAATCCTATATGACATGTCATTTACACATAGACAACACAAGTGTCAAATGACACACACACACATATTAAATACTTTACACATCACGATGACATGTCAATAATTAATCATGATCTTTAAACTTATAACACCCATGCACAATCACATTATGAAATAAACACAATATAATGGGGTTTTGAATCTTCCAAAGATTCACGTTGGCTTTACCACGTTCACATAGGTTTAAACCTTGTTTCCCTGAATAATCTCCATGGTTCAGCTTTCCTGCACACTCAACTTAATGTCAGTAGCCCAATGAAACAATATAGAAATACATGCAGATGAGTGCAAAATAATCCAATATCACTTAATTGCATCAACATATTCAGTTATCTTCCATCTAATCTTTTCCATAAAATATTCAAAACATTGAAATATCAAGATATGTATAACATTAATCTTTCTAATCATAACAAAATTATCATTCTAAATACCATCACAATCCTTGTCTATCATAACAATGAAACATTGAGGTCATATCTATTAAATCATTAAAACATGTAAAATGGATCTTAGTATATATGTCATAAGTGAAAATCACTATTGTGTAGACTTGTTACTAGTATCCTTCCAAATCAATTGACCTAAGTAATATTTCTAACTATGTCCTTTTTATCTCGTTATGAGGTGTGTGTGCCCCTAGGGTTAATTTTCTCATGCCATTGAATGTTTCTAATTTATGTCATCATATTTTAAAACCAATCTATGAGTGTAACCATTATGTTTTGTTAACATTTGATCTATACTCATTATTACTTCTTACAAGAGTGAAAGTTAATTCATCTCCCCTAAGTGTCTAGTAAATCATACCTTGAATCTCATGACTAGGTTCTCAAATTGAACATGTCGAGTTTCACTTTCCATGTGGTCCTATCTTACCGACCTAATATTACTAGATAGGGTATCAATCTTATAATAATCAAAATCTTCATCAGTCTCTAATAGGATCTTGTAAATCATTATTAGTAATAAAATTTTTAATCATAACTTAATTGACTTCTAATCATATTTATTTCATTGAGATCCATAATAGGGTACTAGTGTGGGCCTTACACACTTTAGTATACATTATCATCTTTAATCTTACAAGCATAACATGTCTCAACTCAACTTACATACAAAACTTCAAAAATTCAAAATTTTGTAATCACTTAGATACCTCAAAATTTGATAACTCCTCTTGAGTTCATATGTCTATTCTGTATCCAAAATTGGGTACTCCTATTGAGTAAACGTGTCTCTTCTGATACACTTTGACTTCAATGTCATGTTTTGCTAATACTCTTTCATTTGATACTTCCTTGTATTCTCTTATTCTCCCCCTATTTGTCATTCTCTATTGCTCCCAAAATTAATATCTCCCCCATTCTCTTATTTCATTCTCAAAAATATGTCTCCCCCTTTATCTTATTCTCCTACTCTTTCTTTCTCTCCCCCAAAAATATATATCTCCCCCTTTTTTTGACACTTATGTCAATGGTTTATACATTGATTGTGTGTTTTTCTAGAAAAGATTTATGGACATCTAATATCATCTTAAGAGTTGCATCCTAGCTCTCACATGCTACATCCAATGACTTGATTTGGATTGCAAGCTTGACAATAAGGTGAACTAGACCATCTAAGGTAGAAAGATTGGGGTCTTTGTTCATTAGGATTTTAGCATAGCCTAGCTCTTTGTGCAATATTTCCATATGGGGGGTAAGGGTTGCTTGGATGCTAGTTAGTTTGGCCTTTATGTTGGCCTCATCTACTATCAATACAACTAATTGACTCTATGTTTGAAGCAATGTCCTAAAATGCTTCTCACTCTAAGTTGGATTCATTGGTAGTCTTGCACTTGATGCATAAATTTGGCTCTCTAGACTCAGAATGTGACTTTTGGTCTCTTGGGTGAAGAGTTTTGGATTCCATAATTTTGTGTACAATGAGAATATGTTCTCAAGTACCTTCTTCACATCCTCAACCTTAGTTTCCAATGAAACTTGTGTTAGTGCTATATCACTAGATATTTTCTCATTCACTTTGTTTTGGAACTTCTTTTCTGACCATTCAAGTAATCTGGCATTTGTATCTAGGTATTCATTATTGACCTTCTCCACTATATCTGTTAGTTGATGCATTAGTGTCTTGGTCTCATCTAGAGTTGGTAGACTAAATGCATCTAAAAAGATTTCTTTTATGTCTTGAAGTGCTTGCTTTTGCCTATGCTCCCTTCTAAGCATTTCTTGATGCTTTTTCCTTGCTAGGGCCTACTATAATATGCCCATTTGTTCTATTGTCATGTTATCAAAATCAAACTTTGGTGAAATTATCTCTTCATCAAGGCTCACATCTCCATATTGAATTACTTCTTCAGCCTTTGATGAACTTGGGCTTAGCACTAAGATCTGTAATGGAGTAGCATTTGTGCTTGGCTTTTGAAGAGTATGACTTGATGGAGTGCCAAATACTAGTAAGGTTACCAGGGCTTGGATGGTAGTTTTCTCCTTTAGTTGTGGTGTCATCTCACTCTCTTCAGGCTTTCCTTGTTTTGCCACAATGACCTAACTTTCACCCTATCCTTGTGCAGTAGGTGCAGATAAGTCTAACTAACATGTTTCTATAGTAGCAACTTGTGCTTCCACTGTGCTCTTCTTTACAATATCAATCTTGGCAATTGTATCAACCTTATTTGATATGGCTTCTACTATCTTTACCAAAGGTTGTACATTAGTGACTAGAGGGATGATATAAGGTGGTTCTTGTGGATTCACCTTTTCCTCTACAACATTAGTCGTTGACTATTGTAGGTCATCCACACTAACCAAAATAGGATTGTCACAAAGTTTGGCCTACAGTATAGATAGATCTAAGATCTTCTTCAAATCATCTTTAGTAAGGGGATTAATGTTTTGAGTTGATAGATTAGAAACATCCTTAGAAGTCTCACTTGTGACATGTGGAGGACTGACACTTAGTAATTTTGTGTCTTGCACACTCTATTATTTTGGCTGCCTAGGTTTAGTTATTGCCTTGTCATCTTCTTGCATTTCTGTTCCTCCTCCAATAGTGTCACCTCTATCATCATCTTCTTCTCCATCATTTACTTCAATGGGTCCTTCCCCTCCTTCCTTTATTGTTGTGAAAGTAAGTTTCCACATCTGAGTGGTCATCTTGACAACATCCTCAATGTTGTTTTGCAAAATGTTAAAGACTTTGTATTTAGGTACAAACCTAAATGCATACTTCTTCATAGCCTTAGCAATTTGTGCCTTTATTAATTCTAGCATCACTTGGGATAAAGATATTTCTCTTATTTATTTCTCCAAGTTTAGACAATATTACCATTTTTTCTCAACTTTATCATATATACTTTTAGGTATTGAGTTGGAAATCTCTAGTAGAGTTGTCTTGAATTTTTCCATCATGCATATATGGCCTCCTCCACTTGATTTCTCTACTTTACCCAATTTATCAAAATCAACATGACCAAATCCTGATAAGTCTACACTATTTCTAATATTTTCACATAGATTATCAAGATCTGAAAGAGGATTATGACTCACCACCTTAAATTGGTTGTTGTAGTTTGATTCTATTTTCTGTTCATCAGACTCCACTTGTACCACATACTTTCTTCTTGGTCTCTTTTATTCTTAACCTCCTTGTTCTATTTGTTTTGTTGTTTCCTTGGCCTTTTGTGTAGTTGCATGTGTCTTGGCTCTTGTAGTAGGTGTAGTGGGCTTAGCTTCCTTGGTTTAACAATTTTCTTAGCCCTTGCCATAGGTTGTGCCTTCCTTGACTTGGTAGGAGTAGGTGATTCCTTGACTTCTTCTTCCTCAATACCTTTAGTCTCCTCCTCTTCTTGATCTTTTCCGATGCCTTGTGTCAAAGCTAGAGGTACTTGTGCTTGGTTTTCTTCTTCCTCTTCATCCTCTTCTTCTTCTTCTTCCTCCTCCTTGACACCCTCTTCGAACTTAGCTTTCAACTTCTTTACTATCTTCTCCTTTTTCCTCAAAGTTGAAGCAATCTTCAATTCCATGGTAATTTTGGACTTTACCATCTCATAGTTTCCAAATACCTTTGCACTTTTATCTACCTCTTCTAATAGTAAAGTTGTGATGGTTGTAGAGGCTTCATCCACGTCTATTTCATAACCAAGTGGCCTCAACCATTTTACTCTTGGTGTAGTAGCTAGCATAAATGTATAGTCAGCATCCACAAGAAAACAAATGTCATCATAGTTTTTTTCAACTAAGGATATTGGTATTCTTAATCTTTCCTTCATGGACTTCTTGAAGTCTTCAAAATAGCTTGTCATTAGAGATTCAAAATTCTCTCCTAATTGCTCAATATACTCACCAATCTGCACAGCTACTAATCTGTTGGTTTTCCATCACATAGTGCCAAATGAGGGGAATGTGTTTTGCACATAAAATAATATACAAATCAAAATTGAACCAAATTTGCACTATGCACTCTTAGTTTTCCTGATTGCTCCAAGGTTCTCCATCAATTGTTGCAATTGTAGCTCTGTTTATCATATGTATGATCTTTCTTTACAATCTTATATCCCACATCCACAGCTATATAGGGCACATTGTTTAATCTACTAGATTGATAGAACTTGTGTGATATCACTCTTATAGCAAAATCAATCAATGGATCAGTGATTGTATCTATTGTCATGCCTCTCTTGTTCTAGATAGCTCTAGTATTCATTTCAATCACCTCCTTAGAATCACCTTTTAGTGTCTTAGGCCAATCTAGAATTGGTAACCAATAACCCTATGGATTATTCTCTTAGTTATTTTAATAGGTCCATTGACAAGCCATAATGAACCGTCATGGATTCAGCTAAGCACTACCCTTATCCACTCTGTCTTGAATACATTTGGAAAATCTAGGGCTCGTATTAATCCCTTTCTCTCAATGATTTTGAACTCTTCCTTCAAAACACCATTATCAAAAAGTTTTTTATATGCATCCCTAAACTTCATGTCACCAATTCTACCGATCTTGAAGTTGTAGCACCTTCTTACATCTTGCACCATTATATCATTTAGATAAATCATTGATAATGCACTAGAAAGGTCTTGCTTATACAAAATGTTAGGAATGGCTTTGAAAATAGGTTGCTTGACCTCATTACTTACTAAATAAATATTCAAAACTTCCTTCCCTTCTTGTTGGAATTAACAACTGGGAAGATTTACTTCTGAGAGAGGGGGGGGAGTGGGGGGTGAATTAGAAGTAACTAACTTTAACCCTTTCAAATCCTTTTAACTAAAACCATTCACATGCATCTAATTTATCTAACAAACATGAAATTAAAGACATGTATGAAAATAGATAACACACAAATTTGGTAACCCACAAACCCTCCAAAATGAGAAGGTAAAAATGGGGTGGGGATGACACCCACAAAATATCATTGCAACAATATGTAATTGTTCAAGGTTACAATGTTTGACCACTTCCAATGGTTTGCCCTATGAAAGGCCTATCCTATTAAAGACTTTACACCCTGTAAAAAGTGACCTAGTTAAACGATTTCACTACCCTGCTAAAAGTAGGCCTGGTTAAAGGACTTTACTACATTCACTTAGAATGCGACCCTTCTAAAGGATTTACAAATGGCTACTAGACCAACCTAAGTCCATATAATTTCCATAACTAATACAATTGCTAGAGAGTATTAGAAAGTCTTTGACGTAATAGGTTTGCAATATTCAATTGCTGATTCCAAATCCTTGTTCTACTCTTACTAATCTGATCCTTGTTTGATCTGATATGTCACTCTACAATGTTTTGATACTCTATTCTTCAACAACTAGATTCTACTATGCTGTTCTGTTCTTCACTAAGTCTTTTTACCCTTTCTACACTTCACCATAGTTCACCCATACACTTCTTTCTTGCATAATGAGGTTTTGTTCTCCTTTTAAAGATTTCAAAGACTTAGGGTTAGGTATGAATCTATGATCAAAATTAAATCTTCATTTCTCACTTATTTCTTGCACTTTTCCTATTGTTTGCATGCTTTCTGCATTGTTCTTATTGGCTACATGTTGATTACATAGGTAATGAAAAATATTTGATCTTATCTTCAAGATCCTTCAAGATTCATCCCATGTTAGCTCCAAAAACATTTTACATCTAGGTTTGTGAAGGAACAAACTCATATGCTGATTCTATGTTACTTGGTGTATACTAGTTGCTAATGCTTGACACATATAGGAAAACTAGGTTACTCGACCCCTATAGTAATTTTATTTCACTCGACATCTATAGTGACTCAACATCTATACTTTGCTCCACACTTGAACCTTACTTAGCACCTAAAGATTGCTCGGCACCTGAAGTTCACTCAACACCTATTGAACTTTCTAGCTCGACATACATTGTAGTTTGACTTCTATATTATACTTGGCATCAACTGAAGAATTGGTTAAGTATATTGACACTCAATTGTCAAAACCAATCTGAGACCAACAATCTCTCGCTTTGACATGAGTAGCAAAAACACTTAACTAGACATTATAAATCTGATCTTTATGAGTATACTACATATTTTGTTCGGCATATGTACAAGACTTCAAAAACTTATTCAAAATTTTTGTATACCTCAAAATCTTGTAACTCCCCTAGAGCTAATGTGCTATATCCTTTCTTGTAACCAAAATTCTTATGTTGAATGTGTCTCATGCTAATACTTTTTTCCTTGTCTAGACGTTGTATCTATTTGTACCTTATTTCTACTCCCTATACTCTGTATCTATTCCCTTTTCACATCTACTTGCAATTTTGCATCCTTTTGGCTTTATTACTTCCTTAAAATGTGAATTTGAATATGTCCCCCTTTGGATATTCTTTATTACTTCCATCAAAGAATGCATTATGTAACCATTCTTATTCACATCTTCTACAAAACATTATATCTACGCATTCTTATTAGATGTAATAATGAATTATATCCCCCATGAATATATTTCTCCCCCTTTTTTGACACTTATGTCAAAAGGTCCTAAGGATAAATAAAATATTTTGCTAAATTTTTTTTTTTACCTCCACAAGCATCTTGAGAGAAGCATCCCAATTATCTAAAGCAATCTCCAATGACTTGTGCTAGATGGTTGTCTCTACTGCAAGATGTACAAGTCCTTCGAGAGTAGAAAGATTAGGGTCTTTCTTTAGAACATTTTCTACACAGGCCTGCTCCTTATGGAGTACTTCTAGATGTGGGGTAATGGAAGATTGAATTTGCATCAATTTGGCCTTAATATTGGGCTCTTCTACTATCAATATAGCTAATTATTTTTGTGTGTGAAGTGTAGCTACAAAATGTTTCTCACTCTAAGTTGGATCTTTGGGAAGCTAAGTGTTGGAAATATTTAGATTTCATTCCAAGCTCAGTATCCTTTGGCTAGTTTCTTGTGTGAAATATGAGGAATCACACATCTTGTTTTACAGTGAGAATACATTCTCAAGTACTTTATTCACTTTTTCAATCTTCTTTGCTAATTCAACTTGTGAAAGTTATATTTCACTTGATATTTTCTCATTTACTTTCATTTGAAACTTCTTTTCTAACCATTCTAATAATTTAACATTAGTTTCTAGGTCCTCATTCTCTACCTGGTCCACAATGTTGGACAATTGCTCCATGATGGACTGGGTTTCATCAGGTACTTGCAAGCTGGATGCATCAAGAAATATTTCTTTGATTTCCACTAGTGCTTGCTTTTTCCTAAACTCATTTATGAGTATTTCATGTTTGTTCCTCCTCTCTAGTTCCTCTTGCACTTCATTTATCTATTTTGGGTTCATGGTTCTTGAGTCATAACTGGGTATGACTATTTCTTTATCAAGTGTAGGGTCTCCATAGTGAAGTACCCTTGCAACCTTGGTAGAGCTCGAGCCTAGTGCTAAAATCTACAATGGTATTGCATCAGTGCTCAACTTCTTATTAGGAGTCCCCGAGGTAGGAAAGTTCACTAATGTTTGTATTGCCTCCTGCTCCTTAGGGGTTTTCACTTCTTCTTTCTCCTCTTCTCTACTGCTTTGATCAATAATGATAATTTGTGGAGGTGTACCTTGACTTTGTGTAGTAGGAACATCTTGCCCTAGTTGTTCCTTTTTTTGCTCCTCAATAGTTGTTGTAATGCCCCACTTGGAGATCCTTGGAACAAGGATTCAATTCAAGCCAAGATAATTTTTTTTTACAAGCATGAATGCACATGATAACATCATACATGGATCAGAAAGATCACAATGAAAGACATCACCACAATCCCAGCAACCAATCAATCTCCGAATGCCACTACCAAAATGACACACACAAACAAAAGCCAACAATGACCACACACATGATGAGGGCTTAAAGAAACAACCACTCATCAACAAAACACCAAGCTGGGGTAAAATGCAAAATCCTAAAATTTGGCTAAGTCTAAAATCCCAAAGCCCTAAAATTTGGCTAAGTCTAAATTTTTGAAGCCTTGAAATTTCCTAGAATCTTTATCTTATCTTGGAGAGGTCTGAAACCTATCTCAAAAGATTCATTGCATATATTAAAATATATCTTAAGTATAAGAAATTACTTAAACAATATATTTTAAACCACTAAGAAAGACTATTTTGAATAGGAAAGGTGTGAAATCCAATAAGGTGTCCAAAACCAACTTTTCAAACCTTCCTTGACCAACCCTAACTTCCCCTTGTTTCTCATGCAAGAAAGCGCATTGGTCTCAAGTTTTGCATAAGACTTTGCATGACTACACACAAGAAAGTGCATGGCTTTGTGACAGGATTCACTGCATAGCATGTGAGGATTTGCATCCCTGCATGAGGAAATACATTCTCACATGAGGAAGTACATTCTCGCATGAGGAAGTACATTCTCACACTAGGAACTACCTTTTCACGTGAGAAAACACATCAACGCGATAAAAGAACATAAATAAAAAAGCACAAAAGCATGAAAACCTCCAAACTGGGGAGTACCAGATCCACGTAAATCGAGGAATAAACACTCGAGTGCATAAACATCAAGAAAGAAGAACATCTATCCATCTAAACCATAGCAATAAAAAAAAACTAAATGCAACATCATAGTGTATAGAAATAACATCACAATAACTAAACAACCAAACTAAGTATGTGGTTCCTCCCAACTATCAATAACATCATAAGACCATCATAGATCCTAGCCATCCTCCATGCATAACATCCCAAGCCACTGACCATATCATCGGTACTATTGTAATAGGGACGTCACTACTAAAACATGCTGCAATATAAGCATAAGGAAATCTAACATGCTAGTAGTAAAGCATAAGATAATCATACAAGTAGATAACATCACCTATCTCATGCTAATCATCATAATAAGTAAATATGTCATGAAATAAACTAACATCATCAAAACATGATACCCAAGCATTCCAATGAAAGCATAAATCACAAGGAAGCATACTCTAAAACCCCAAGTACCAAGTGAAAACATCTAGCAATGGTCGCACTAGGACAAAAGATCACCTCTGTAAATCGGTCCCTAGTAGTGGTGTAGGTAGCTACACCTCCCAACCATGTGGCACCTATAGGTCCACACCCACCATGCTGATAGAGATAAAGATCCAACCACAAACACACATAAAACATGACATCCATGGCTAACAATCACGCTAGACAATATGATGGCTATAACCAAGAACCTAAGACAATATATGCAAGGAGTAAAGGTCCTAGTCTGACAATCAATAAGCTACTAAGTAGGGGTTGACATTGTCGAGAGTCACTTGGCATCGACAAGCCCAAGCTTAGATCACGTGTCCTCAAACTTAAATGGGTGCTCACATATTGTGCCCTCAAACTTAATCGAGTACTCATACATTTTATTATCTTAAGTTCTATTACCATTCACACATTTTATTTAGTTATCACTTATATAAAACTTCCTCTGCCAACCCATGGTGCCATGATCATTGAGTTGCAAGATAGAAGCCCCCTCCAGATGCTACCCTACCCTACCCATGCTCATCCTCTGATAAGTGCCTATGGGCATGCATACTCCCATCCCAACCCCAACAATCATAAATTTTGGAAGTACCATGAAAGATTGGGCCTCGTAAGTCACTTGACAAATGTACATGCACGTACTCGTGCGTGGTGCACCACCATCATGAAGATCATAAAACAAGGACTAGATGAGAACAAAATGCAAAATAAAACACCCAACCGAAAGCAACTTGAGAGGACATATTCTACACAATCCCAAAGCCAATAAAACCATACATCATGAAATCACTCGATTGGCCTCAATCTGAGAGTATGGATTCTACAAGAATCCCAATGATGTAATGAGATCAAAAACCATGAACTCACTCAATCGACCTCAATTTAGGAGTATGGATTCTACATGAATCCCAATGATGCAACGAGACCAAACATCATGAACTCACTCAACCGGCCTCAATTTGGGAGTATGGATTCTACATGAATCCTAGTGTCCATAAAACAAAAGCAAAGGTCCAAAAGAAACCATAACACCAGGTATAAAATCACTCAACCAAACACAAAGTTAGGAGTACAGATGTGACACACATCCCAATGCAAACATAAAAGTACTACAAAGGTCTGACTGATATCCAAACAGATAATCTAGGTCCATGACCCAACTCATGTCAAGAAAACTTGAGAAAATAGGGTGGCATGCAAAATGAGGTGAAAATCCCCAAATTTGTAAAAACTTCAAAATTAAAAATCATTTGGCCTTTAGGTACAAAAACCCCAAAAATTCAAAAATAATCAAGTTCGGACACCGTATACAAAAACAACTAGCATAATAGCATAAAACACCAAACCCTCATCCCAAAATATAGGGAAATATTCATACCCACCCAATCGGGTAGAACTAGCATATAGGAATGGAGGGAAACACTAGTTCTTAGCCTCCAAACAAATGGCTACCAAAAATAGAAGTAGAAACAAAGTCAAAAAAATAAAATAGGAAAGCCCTACCTCACAGCCAAAAGGGAAAAATGGGAATCTAAACCATAAAATAAACAACCCACAGAAGTAGCTAAAAATTGCGGCAATCCAAGGTTTCCCTGAGCTAGATCCAATGAGCTTAACCTCACGATGATCCCACACCCGTAGCTCTCACAATGAACAAAACAGTAAATCCTTACGAAGACAATTTTGGGTTTTACTCTCCAACTTTCTAATTTGAAAGTGAGAAGTTAGGAAATAAATTCCTTTTTGGATATTTATTCACTATTTGAGTGAATAATCAATTAGGGCAAATAACTAGCCAACCTAGTTAAACCCTGAATCAACCTAAATGAAAATAGGCTATTCCTATAAATAGGAATTCATCTATGGAAAAGCTACTAGAAATTAAAATAAATCAATTAAAAATCCTGAATACTCAAAAACACATAAATTTCCTTAACAACTTTTGCGACAAAGCGAACTTCTAAATGCACAGACACACTCACTGGTCTGATCACATAATGCAAATGAGTTCAGATATAATAATCACCAAAAGGTTTAAAAGAAACATTTAATCAAGGATATGTTGACCATATAGGGATGACATTGGTAAAATATGAATGGCTGAATCACTAACTCCATGTGCCACTGCCAGGGATATAAATCCTACACACTAAATAATGCAATCAAGTGTAATTACATATAATAACATAGCCAAAGCAATAAATGAATTAAATCACCTAATTTAACCATTCATTTAATAATATTAAAATAATCTATTTACATCACTCATGTTCACATAAAGCATAATAACGCTGGAATGAAGTAAATAACCATAGCATTAAATCCATCACATAACATAATCAATGATATGTCCATATACCAGATAACTAGATATCATCATAAAACACACTGTCATCTCAAAATGGCATCATCATGCAATATAATCAACTGAATAGCATAGTAGTCTAACATCTATGATACTGAAATCAAAGTATAACATAAGTAACAAATATCTCTTAGATCAAAATATAACAAGGTAAATTTCCACAACACATAACCAAATAATCCAAATGGACAATCCATTTCTAATCATTTAAGCATTTAATAAAGACAGTTTACACAACATTAAAAAGGCACTTAAAACACATAAACAAACATAGTCATAAACATGACTAACCATTGCTATAGGAACCTAGTCCAGTGTAGCATGGTAATAGTTCATAGTGCAATATCTACACACATCTCAAGGTAATCACAAAACAACCTCATGATACCACATTGATCCTGGTAAGCACTGGCACAAACCTCAGTGAACCATAAATCATATCATAATCTCATAAATTAGTCAAAGCATAATCAAGGAAATTGATATAGAAAGATATATCAAATCAACTCTACGGTGTAGACCACTCATGGTCACAATCATGATCCCATCTCAAGGAGAGATCAACAGGGTTGCATCCATCAGAATGACTCACATAAGTCAAATGGGAGAGGTACTATGGTTGTTATCACTTTTATTATAGAATCAACCTTAGCAATATTGTCTTGTTCTTCTTTCTCTTTGGGTTGATCTGCTGTAGCTGTGGGAGGTTGTGTAGATTGTTCTTGTGTGCTTTCTTTTTCCCTTTTTATCTTTTCTACAACTTTTTGCAACTCATCAACACTCACCAAAACTAGATTTGTACAAAGTTGTGCTTGCAATGTAGATTGGTGAAGGACCTTCTTGAGATCCTTTGTAGTTAAAGGATTGATGTTCTCACTTGATGTGTTAGGAACATCCTTTACAATTACTATTTCTACAGGTGTTGTGTGTGGAGGACTTGGTGGTGATAGTTGGGTGTCTTGGACACTCTACTCTTCCTACTATTCCTCACCATATGTCTTCTCCACTATCTCCTCTTCTGTCTCTTTTTCCTCTTCATCATCTTTTTCTTTTTCTCCTTCTTCTTCATCATTTTTTCCTTCAAAAGGGTCTTCCTACCCTTCTTGCATAGTTGTCAATCCATATATTAGTTTGCACATTTGTGTGGACTTTTGGACAACATTTTCTATTTGATTTTGAAAAATTTTGAAGGCTCTATATTTGGGTGCAAATTTTCTCCCATGCTTCTTACTAGCCTTTGTTATTTGACCATTAGTAAGGTTTGAAATTACATGAGCCAATTTAGACTCTCTTATTTCCTTCTCCATTTTGAGATAGTAATGCCATTTATTCTCAAGTAATTAGCTTAGCTCCTTAGGCATTGAATTATCTAGTTCAAGTGGGGTGGTCTTGAACTCAGCCATCATAGTGTAGATGGATTCTTCCAATATATTTTGTTGTTCCTTTGAAAGCTTATTGAAATCTATGGTCTTTAGACTAGTTAAATTTGCATTAATCTCTAATATTATTGAAAATGTTTTCCAATTTATATGTGGTAGAATGGCTTACCAATCTGAATTGTTCTTCATCGGACTCCATTCTCTCTTTCTCTGATTCAGGAGGTGCAACATATTTTCTTCTTTTCTTCTACTCTGTAAGTCCTTCTTGTTCTATTTCTTTCTATTTTTCTTTCTCTTTTTCCCCTTGAGTTGTATCCCTGGTGTCAGCCCTTGTAGTTGACATAGCTGGGCTTGGCTTTGTAACCTTCTTTTTTCCCTTGGGCTATGTAGTTGGCTATTTTTGAGCTTTTCTATGATTTGGCTTAGCCTTTGGTGCTTCCTACTTGGAACCTTCCTCCTTATTTGCATCTTCTCCCATTCCTTTGATTAAGGCAAGTGGCCCTTGATCCAATTCTTCTTCATCACCCTCAGCATCTTCATCTTCTTCTTCTGCTTCTTCTGCAGTACCTTCCCCAAATTTAGCTTTCAACTTCTGAACAAGCTTGTCCTTCTTTTCCAAAGTGGAGGTAGTCTTCAACTCCATATCCACTTTTGATCTCACCAGATCATAAGTTCCAAAATGTGGTGCATCCTTGTCAACTTCCTTTGCCAATAATGCAGTTATTGCTGCCGATGCTTCATCTATGTTTATTTCATACCCAAGAGGTCTCAACCATCTCACTCTTTGTATGGTAGCTTATATGTATGTATAGTCTATATCTACAAGAAAACATACATCATTTACATGTTTCTCTACTAAGGAAACTGGAATTCTAAGCCTTTGCTTCATTGTCTTCTTAAAGTCCTCAAAATAACTAGTCATCAAGGTCTCAAAATTAGCTCCCATCTGCTCTATGTATTCATTGACTTGAGCTATGATTAACCTATTAGTTTTCCATGCCACTTTGCCAAAACAAGGAAATTCATTCTAAACATAAAAGAAAATAAATATGAAAATGGCACTAAATTTGCATTGGGCTCCCTTTTTTCTCCTGATTGCTGCTAGATTTTCATTGATCTGTCGTAGTTGCAGCTTTGCGAGATCATATGTATGATCCTTTTTCACCAATTTGTATCCTACATATACTATAATATAAGGCCCACTGTTGAGTCTACTATATTGGTAGATTTTGTGTGCAATGACCCTAACTACAAATTCAACTAGAGGGTCTTGGATAGTGTCAGTTGTCATCCCTCTCTTATTCCATTTTGCACCTATGTTTTTCTCATTTGCCTCCGTAGAATCACTTCTAACGGTCTTCAGTCGATCTAGGGTTGGGTACCCTATCACTCTATGAAGATTTCTCTCTATAATTTTTATAGGACCATCCTCCAACCATAAACTACCATCATGCATTCTACTCAACACTAGTCTAATTAATTCAGTTTTGAAAATGGTGGGAAATTTTATGGCTCACGTTAAACCCTTCCTCTGAACAATTTTGTACACTTCCTTCAATACTCCATTAAAACATAGTTTCTTATATGCCTCCCTCATTTCCATGTCACTTGTGGCTCCAATCTTTCAATTATAGTATTTCATTACATCATGAACCATTACAACCTTAGGGGGTATGAAGGATAGGGCTTCAACTAAGTCATTCTTGTATGCAACTTCAGGTATTGGATGGAAATTGGGATATCTAACCTCTTTGGACATTAATTGGACTTCAAATGATTCCTTCTCCTGAGTTTTTCTATAACTAGAAGCCATTTTACACAATCTAGGGTTTTAAAATGAAGACAACACAAAAGAAAACACAAAACTAGGTAGCTTGGCAAAATCATAAATACCTTGAAATTGATGGATTCATGTTTGGAATGCTATTGAAATCTTCTTATACATTGGTTTCTCTACTTTGGATTCACTCTGTGCTCTTTCTCATCTATTCTCTTTGTTTGCAATGAGGAAAAATGATTGAAAATATGATAATATACCCTATTTTAATCATATTTAATGCTTAGTGCATCTATAGTTGTCCACTCAACTTTTGAAGAATTCTACATTACTCAGCTTCCACTGGAGTATTACTTACTCAGCTTCAAGTGAGATTTCTTCTTCACTTAGCTTCCTCTACCAACTCGGCTCCTACAGTCTTGCCAATAAACTTAGCTTGTACTAGATTTTTACTCGGCATCTGAGGGCAACTCGACAATACTTGTGAAATCTTGAATTTTTAACTTTGCATCATTTTTTATGCTAATCTATTCTTTTTAAGTACTTTCTTTTCTAAGAAATGATGTATGATAAAACTTTTTAAATTAGTCCCTTATGCCTTCTCTTGCTTAGTTTGATGAAGTGTGATCACTTGACCTATTAAGTGAAGTGATCCCATCATTTTATGTGCTACTCCCATCTTTCTTCTTCCATGTCTTGTTCATTTCTCCTTTGACGTGTTCAACATCTACCTTCTCTTTTCCTTTTTTATTCTTTGTGTTGGGTTCCTTTGACTTTGTTAAGAAATTCTTGCTGATATGACCAATCTTCAAGCAACTAAAACATGTGGTTTGGCTCAACCATCTGCTGTAGTTCCCTTTAAAATGTGTCCTTATGCAATTTTTAGGAATGTGTCCATATTCTTGACAGTAATGACAACTATACCTACTGTTGTAGTCCCAATTGTAGTGATGCCCATGGTTACCTTCCCTTGTTGCCTGATTTGATGTCCACATAGGCTTTGATCTGCACTCAAAAGATCTATGTCCATGCTTCTTGCAATTGTAGTAGTGACCTTAAAATTTTGGTGTTTGATAGTCCTAGTCCTATAGTTATGTGCTTGATGTCCTTGCTTTTTACACTTATGACAATAACTTGCATTCTTAGGCTTTTCATGCTGATGGGCATTTTTTCTCCTACATACATTAGAGGTATGTCCCTTTTTACCATAGAAGTGACAAGTAGGTTTAGTGTTCTTACCTTTGTTACTCCTTTCTTTTGCAGTCTTGGATGACTCTCCTTGTTTAGTGCTAATGTAACCTAGTCTTAGAGTGTCATTGCTAGCCCTTGGTGATTTTAGTAGTTGCTTAAAGTACTTGATGGCTTCATTGGGTTTGTTGAAGCTTTCTGCAATCTCTTTCTCTCTTTTCAAGTCATTTTGTAGTTGTTCATTTTGCATCTTTAGTGTAGAGATTTCAATATCCTTGACATTTAGTTCATGATGTGCATTCATCATCTGAATTAGGGTGTCTAGCTGCATGGTTGAGATTCTTGCAAGCTCAATTGAATTTTCTTCTAGTCTATTGGAAAGGTTTCTCTTTTCTTCTTCTAGCATAGCCTTGTCTTCGATGGCTCTTTTCTTCTGTCCAGTCACCTCACAAAGCCTCATGGCTTGTGATTATTGTTGAAGTTTGAGTGTTCTAATTTCTTTTGCTTGAGCTCTATTCTTCTCCATTAGGTATGCTATTGCTACATCAAACTCTTTGGAATCTCCATTTGAAAATAGATTTGAGGTGTCAATCTCCTTGTACTATGTGTCATTCTCAGCTATGGTAATATCTCTTCTTCCTTTTAAATATTTTCTCAGTTCTCCTCTAACTTCTTCCAAAGCATGTAAAGCAAGTTGTAATTAAATTGTTTGATTCTCTGTGATCTTCCCAAGTTTGTAGACTTCCATTTCTAGATCTTTTCTCCAAGCTATAAGGCTCCTTCTTGTGAGAACTTAGCTCTGATACCAATTGTTGGAATTAACAAGTGGGAAGATTTACTTCTTAGAGCGGGGGGTGGGGGGGGGGGGGGGTGGGTGAATCAAAAGTAACTAACTTTAACCCTTTCAAATCCTTTTAATTGAAACCATTCACATGCATCTAATTTATCTAACAAACATGAAAGTAAAGACATGCATGAAAATAGATAACACACAGATTTGGTAACCCAGAAACCCTCCAAAATGAGAAGGTAAAACTAGGGCGGGGATGATAGCCACAAAATATCATTGCAACAATGTGTAACTATTCAGGGTTATAATGTTTCACCACTTCCAATGGCCTGCCGTATGAAAGGCCTATCCTATTAAAGACTTCACACCCTGTAAAAAGTGACCTAGTTAAAGGATTTCATGACCCTACTAAAAGTAGGCCTAGTTAAAGGACTTTAGTACATTCACTTAGAATGCCACCCTATTAAAGGATTTACGAATGGCTACTAGGCCAACCTAGGTTCATAGAATTTCCATATATAATAAATTTGCTAGAGAGTATTAGAAAGTCTTTGACTTGATAGGTTTGCAATCTTCAATTGCTGATTCCAGATCCTTGTTTAGCTCTTACTAGTCTGATCCTTGCTTGATCTGATATGTTACTCTATGATGTTCTGATACTCTGTTCTTCAACAACTAGATTCTATTATGCTACTCTATTCTTCACTAAGTCTTTTTACATTTTTGCACTTCGCTATAGTTCACTCATACACTTCTTTCTTTCATATCCTCTCTCTTGTATAATGCGGCTTTGTTCTCCTTTTAAAGATTTTGAAGACTTAGGGATAGGTATGAATCTATGATCAATATTAAATCTTCATTTCTCACTTATTTCTTTTAGGTTTCGTATTGGTTGCATGCTTTCTACATTTTTCTTATTGGGTGCATGTTGATTACATAGGTAATGTGAAAGATTCAATCTTATCTTCAAGATCCTTCAAGATTCATCCCATGTCGGCTCAAAAAATGGTTTACATCTAGGTTTGTGAAGGAAAAAACTCATATGTCTATGTTACTCGACACATACTAGTTGCTGATGGTTGGAAGATATAGGAAAACTAGCTCACTTGGCTCCTATAGTAATTTTGTTTCACTCAACATCTATAGTGGCTCAACATCTATACTTTGCTTGGCACCTAAAGATTGCTCGTCACCTAAAGTTCACTTGGCACCTATTGAACTTTTTGGCTTGACATACATTGTAGTTCGACTTCTATATTATACTTGGCATCAACTAAAAAATTGGTTACGTGTATTGATAGTAAATTGTCAAAACCACTCTGAGGCCAACAATCTCCCCCTTTGACATGAGTGGCAAAAAAACTTAACTAGACATTATAAATCTGATCTTTATGAGTATACTACATATTCTATTTGGCATATGTACAAGACTTCAAAAACTTATTCAAAATTTTTGTATACCTCAAAATCTTGTAACTCCCCTGGAGCTGATGTGCCATCTCCATTCTTGTAACAAAAATTCTTGTGCTAAATGTGTCTCATGTTGATACTTTTTGCCTTGTCTACACTCTATATTAGTTTGTACCTTGTTTTTGCTCCCTATACTCTATATCTATTCCCTTTTCACATCCACTTATAGTTTTTCATCCTTTTGGCTTCATTACTTCCTTAAAATATGAATTTGAATATCTCTCCCTTTGTATATTCTTTATTACTTCCATCAAAGAATGTATTATGTAACCATTCTTATTCACATCTTCCCCAAAACATTATATCTACCCATTCATATTAGATGTAATAATGAATTATATCCCCCATGAGTCTATTTCTCCCCCTTTTTTGACAATTATGTCAAAGGGTCCTAAGGATAAATATAATATTTTGCTAAAAATGTTTTGTTTACCTCCATAATCATCTTGAGAGAAGCATCCCAATTATCTAAAGCAATCTCCAATGACTTGTGTTGGATGGCTGTCTCTGCTGCAAGATATACAAGGCCTTTGAGAGTAGAAATATTAGGGTCTTTCTTTAGAACATTTTCTCCATAGGCCTACTCCTTATGGAGTACTTCCAGATGTGGGGTAATGGAATATTGAATTTGCATCAATTTGGCTTTAATATTGGCCTCTTCTGCTGTCAATACAACTAATTTTTTTTGTGTGTTAAGCATAGCTGCAAAATGCTTCTCACTCTAAGCTAGATCTTTGGGTAACTAACTGCTAAAAATATTTAGATTTTGTTCCAAGCTCAGTATCCTTTGGCTAGTTTCCTATGTGAAATATGAGGAATCACACAACTTGTTGTATAGTGAGAATACATTCTCAAGTACTTTCTTAACTTTTTCAATCTTTTTTGCCAATTCAACTTGTGAAAGTGCTATTTCATTTGATATTTTCTCATTTACTTTCATTTGAAACTTCTTTTTTGACCATTCTAAAAATTTAACATTAGTTTATAGGTCCTCATTCTGTACCTAGTCCACAATGTTGGACAATTTCTCCATGATGGGCTGGGTTTCATCAGGTACTTCCAGGCTGAATGCATCAAGAAATATTTCTTTGATTTCCACCAGTACTTGCTTTTACCTAAACTCATTCTTAGTATTTCTTGTTTCTTCCTCTTCTCTAGTGCCTCTTGCACTTCATTTATCTATTGTAGGTTCATGGTTCTTGAGTCATAACTGGGTATGACTATTTCTTCATGAAGTGCAAGGTATCCATAGTGAAGTACCCTTGCAACCTTGGTAGAGCTCGAGCCTGGTGCTGAAATCTACAATGGTATTGCATCAGTGCTCAGCTTTCTATTAGGAGTCTCTGAGGTAGGCAAGTTGACTAATGTTTGTATTGCCTCCTACTCCTTAGGGGTTTTTACTTCTTCTTTATCCTCTTCTCTACTGCCTTGATCAATAAAGATAATTTGTGGAGGTGCACCTTGAGTTTGTATAGTAGGAACATCTTGCGCTATTTTTTCCTTTGCTTGCTCCTTGGTAGTTGTTGTCACTTTTATTGTAGAATCAACCTTAGTAATTTTGTCTTGTTCTTCTTGCTCTTTGGGTTGATTTGCTATAGGTGTGGGAGGTTGTGTAGATTGTTCTTGTGTGCTTTCCTTTTTCCTTGTTATCTCTGTTACAACTTTCTACAACTCATCAACACTCAGCAAAACTAGATTTGTAAAGAGTTGTGCTTGCAATGTAGATTGGTGAAGGATCTTCTTGAGATCCTCTATAGTGAAAGAATTGTTGTTCTAACCTGAGGTATTAGAAGCATCCTTTATAATTACTATGTTTGTAGGCATTTTGTGTGGAGGACTTCGTGGTGGTAGTTGGGTGTCTTGAACACTCTACTCTTCCACCTGTTCCTCACCATATGTCTTCTCCACTGTCTCCTTTTCTATCTCTTTTTCCTCTTCCTCATTTTTTATTTTTCTACTTCTTTTTCATCATTTTTTGCTTCAAAAGTGTCTTCCTACCCTTCTTTTATAGTTTTCAATCCATATATTAGTTTCCACATTTGTGTGGAATTTTGGACAACATCTTCTATTTGATTCTACAAAATCTGAAGGCTCTATATTTGGGTTCAAATTTGCTCCCATGTTTCTTACTAGCATTTGTTATTTGACCTTTAGTAAGGTTTGGAATTACATGAGCCAATGTAGACTCTCTTATTTTCCTTTCCATTTTCAGACAGTAATGCCATTTATTCTCAACTAATGAGCTTAGCTCCTTAGGCATTGAATTATCTAGTTCAAGTGGGGTGGTCTTGAACTCAGCCATCATAGTGTAGATAGAATCTTCCACTATGTTTTGTTGTTCCTTTGACAACTTATTGAAATCTACGGTCTTTAGACTAGTTAAATCTACCTTATCTCTAATATTATTGCAAATGTTTTCCAATTTAGATGTGGTAGAATGACTTACCAATTTCAATTGTTCTTCATCAGACCCTGTTCTCTCTTTGTTTGATTTAGGAGGTGCAACATAATTTCTTCTTTTCTTCTACTCTGTAGGTCCTTCTTGTTCTATTGCCTTATATTTTTCCTGCTATTTTGCCCCTTGAGTTGTAGCCTTGGTGTTAGCCCTTGTAGTTGGCTTAGCTAAGCTTGGCTTTCTAGCCTTCCTCTTTCCCTTGGGCTATGTAGTTGGCTATTTTTTAGCTTTTCTCTTCTTTGGCTCAGCCTTTGATGCTTCTTGCTCAACACCTTCCTCCTTATCTACATATTCTCCCATTCCTTGGGTTAAGTCAAGTGGCCCTTGATCTTGTTCTTCTTCATCACCCGTCAAATCTTCATCTTCTTCTTTTGCTTCTTCTATAGTACCTTCCCCAAATTTAGCTTTTGGCTTCTTAACAAGCTTGTCCTTCCTTTTCAAAGTGGAGGCAATCTTCAACTCCATATCCACTTTTTATCTCACCACATTATAAGTTCCAAAATGTGGTGCATCCTTGTCAACTTCCTCTGCCAATAATGTAGTTATTGCTACTGATGCTTCATCTATGTTTATTTCATACCCAAGAGGTCTCAACCATCTCACTCTTGGTATGGTAGCTTGTATATATGTATAGTCTATATCTACAAGAAAACATACATCATTTACATGTTTCTCTACTAAGGAATTTGGAATTCTAAGCCTTTTCTTCTTTATAAAATCCTCAAAATAACTAGTCATCAAGGTCTCAAAATTAGCTCCCATTTGCTCAATGTATTCATTGACTTGAGCTATGATTAACCGATTAGTTTTCCATGCCACTTTGCCAAAACAAGGAAATTCATTCTAAAAATAAAAGAAAATAGATATAAAAATGGCACCAAATTTGCATTGGACTCCCTTTGTTCTCCTAATTGCTACTAGATTTTTATTGATCTGTTGTAGGTGCAACTCTACGAGATCATATGTATGATCCTTCTTCACCAATTTGTATCCTAAATCTACTGCAATACAAGGCACACTATTGAGTCTACTAGACTAGTATAATTTGTGTGCAATGAACCTAACTACAAAGTCAACTAGAAGGTCTTGGTTAGTGTTAGTTTTCATCCCTCTCTTATTCCATTTTGCACCTATGTTTTTCTCAATTGCCTCCTTAGACTCACTTCTAAGGGTCCTCGGCTGATCTAGGGTTGGGTATCTTGTCACTCTATGAAAATTTCTCTTTGTGATTTTTATAGGACCATCCTCCAACCATATACTACCATCATGCATTCTACTCAACACTACTATAATCCATTTAGTCTTGAAAATTGTGGGGAATTCTAGGGCTCGTGTTAAACCCTTCCTCTCAATAATTTTGTACTCTTCCTTCAATACTCCATTATCACACAATTTCTCATGTGCCTCCCTCATTTCCATGTCACCTATGGCTCTAATCTTTCAATTATAACATTTCCTTACATCTTGAACCATTACAACCTTAGGGGGTATTACAGATATGGCTCCAATTGAGTCGTTCTTATATGCAACTTTAGATATTGGACAAAAATATGGTTATCTGACCTCTTTGGACACTAATTGGACTTCAAATGATTCCTTCTCCTAAGTTTTTCTAGAACTGAAAGCCATTTTACAAAATCTAGGGTTTTAACATGTAGAAAACATGAAACTATGTAGCTTGGCATAGTCATAAATACCTTGAAATCAATGGAATCATGCTTGGAATGCTATTGAAATCTTCTTATACATTGGTTTCTCTACCTTGGATTTGCTTTTCACTCTTTGTCATCTCTACTCTTTGTTCATGATGAGGAAAATAATTGAAAATATGATAATATACCCTATTTTCATCACATTTAATGCTTAGTGCATTTAAAGGTATCCACTTAGCTTCTGAAGGATTCTACATTACTTGGCTTTCACTAGAGTTTTACTTACTCGACTTCAACTGAGATTTCTTCTTCACTCAGCTTCCTCTACCAACTCGGCTACTATAGTCTTGACAATCAACTTAGGTTGTACTAAATTTTTACGTGACATCTAAGGGTAACTCGGTAATACTTGTGGAATCTTGAATTTTTAACTTTGCATCTTTGTGCACACTCATCTATTCTTTTTTGGTACTTTCTTTTCTAGGAACTAATGTATGATAAAACTTTGTAAATTAGTACCTTATCCCTTCTCTTGCTTAGTTTGATGAAGTGTCACCACTTGACCTATGTTGGAGTTATTTCTTATAAAGAACATATCAGGTAGATTTAAACTTGGTACCAAGAAACAAAGACCAGTGACAAGCCTAATGATGGGCTAAATAATATGTTTAGCAAGGCTACATCTTAGTTCTAGACCAATTAACAGAGTCATCAAGACTCACTTCACTTTAGGCTCTGCTAAGCCAAGGTGGGAAAACCTAAGGGATATCATCTTATTAACTTGATACTCTTCTATGCAAGACTATCCCCTATAGCAGAAATGGTCAATATTCTTCTTCAATTTGCTGACAATTTTCTTGATTATAGAAGCCAACTACAATCAAAGAAAGAAACAAAAAAAAAGCCATGACCCACAATTCTAGCTCTTCAATACATAAAATGGGAAATTGATATTCATTTAAAGATTTGATTTTCTTAGCATAACCTAGGTATGCAACAATAGAGAACATGTATCCTTCAAGTTGACCAGTCCCTTATCCATTGGGCACTAACTAAACCTTCACATACAAATGGATACCTGAAGTATACTCATATATTCAGATATTTGATCTATCTATTTGACTTGCAAATAGACATCAATCTTCATGACAAATCTCATACTTATGGTAATATCCTCCTGGTGTAACCCACAACCCTATCAGTATAAACAAGCATTTACTTGGCTTCTTTGTTCCAACAAAAAGTTTATCTTAACATACAATCTGAAAGGATTGCAACTGAGTTCAAGCTCCTAGTTCTAAAACACAAAAGATTGCAAATAATAGAAGAAGGAGATGAGAATTAGAATGAAACTAAATAAACGAAGCTCTTGCATTAATTTCCTTGAAACCAACACATCATCTGCATATCAAAATTTAGAAAATACACAAAGAACTGACTGTGACATATGAATGCTTCAAAAGAAATACAATACTGATGTTCATATCAGAGGAACACTAGGAAAATTGGTATCACAACTATCAGGAAATTCTCTAACTCTGGAACTAGATTGGTCTCACAATCCTCAGAAAATCTCCAAAAAATTGGAACCCTTTACAATGAGCAGACAAGGAAGATATATAGGAGAGAAGATATTCAAGAAATATAATCTAGAAATGACATCTGTCCCAATGAGAATGTCTTCAATTTGAAGTTGCTAAAACTGATCATCCTTCAACTACCTACAATTGAACTCATAAATGAAGCCAAAATATCTGATATAATTCCACTTTAATAATCTGCAAAATATCCTATGGAGAAAATATCAGGACTGCATTACAAAATGTACTAGAACTTCAAAATCTGATTTTTACTTGTCATATCAGTTTTGCCGTGAAATTCACTTGTGTTGTTGGCAAGAATAAAATTGCTTCCACCACCTTCAAAAACATTCAATTCATCCTTCAAATTGTTGGAGAAGTCAAATTAGATGAAAATATATCTATATCTGATTGCAATTTCATCTGCAACATTAAAATTGCACAATTCACTATGAAGCCCCCAAAATTTTAAAAAAACCTCCAGTAGCTATTATTGGCTGACACCTACACAAAATCTGACTTCAAAAATGGAAAATTCACTCTTTTCCAGTTTTGACGGTATATTACACTATACATTTTGGATGAAAAATGACCCCCTCAAAACCATTTTGAAAAATATGCCTCCCGGACTGAACAAAGCATATTTAAAATTGAAAAATTTAAAAAAGCTTATATAGTCAAACTATTCAAATATTTCAACTTTAAAATCTAAGCGTTGGAGAATCATTTGAAATTTGATATTTAAATCATTTTCTTCTTTCTCTCCTCCCCCTTTTCCACATGTTGATCTCAGATTTGCTGCTCATCACTCCGACGAGCCCCTTGATGATTGGGGACACATGTCATCAAATTGCTACCTCGCTATGCATAACTTTCATAGATCTTTCTATAGCGAGTTAGCTATAACCACTAATTTTTCTTTGATCCTGTGGTAGACATTTGATACAATCCTTAAGAGAACAATGGTGGGTCCCTCACTCACTACCTCGCTATACATAACTTTTGAGCACCATTCAATAGTGAGTTAGTGAGTATCATTGATTTATGCTTGATTTGACAATTTATAATCATTGACATGTTCTATGCATGGGGGTGGGTCCAAGATACTGCTGTCGCTGAGCTGTCCTAACATGTTGGCACACATATATATTATTTAATTTCCAATGACATCATTGTCATTTTTAGGCATGTCGCTACCTTGCTACTAACGAGAATCACAAACTTCCCAGTAGCGACATAGCAAGCTCCAGCAAAGTCAAAGCTTTCAGCCTATAAATGCTAAGTAGGATGCCAACATGTCATTTAATCTACACCACTCATTTCTAATGAGTCACTTGTTCAGGGCCCATCTCTTTTAAAATTTCCATTACATCACAACCTTCTAACCAGTCACTACCTCGCTACCGAAAAAACACTAACTTCCCGACTAGCAAGATAGTGACTCCCGACGGATTCATAATTTTGGTGATGGATAACACAAAACACATTGATTGAAAATTCATCAATCAATATTGGTGTCAAAGAAGGTGGTCATGCATATTTATGAACTTGCATGAGAATTTCTACAATCGCATTAGTTTTTTAAAAAAAGGTTGCCACTTCCTTTAAAATCTGGGCACTTGCTATGTCACTACCAGCAGGTCACATGGATTTTTTGATAGTGACTTAGCGAGTCACCAGAGAAATGTCAATTCTAGTGACACCATTTGTGAATTCCTCCTCATGTTTCCTTTCTAAAACTAACAGTCCTGGGAGATAGCACGTGAACCTAATGCACCCTTTTCCAATGCTAGACTTCATTCTTCAGTACCATAACAAAGTTCTCTAATGGTCGCTACATCGCTATAGGAAACAACCTCACAACTTTTTATAGTGAGTGTGTAACATCCAGTTATCCTAACAAGATCCAACGACGAGATAAGATTTTTCAAAAGGACTCAACAATGACCTCGACATAGGTGGGAAAGTGTATTCAGTTGCTGTTAAGACTTTCATGCCATAATGAGATTTAAAAGGTAAGACCTAGGGTTGTCCATAGTTTTTAAAAGATATTAGAAATACAAGACCAAAACCCTAAAATGCTAGAACATAACAAAAGAACTCACATTTGATTTTTCACTATGATTCCAAGAAAAAATTAATATGTAAAAATTAGACCAACAGTGGCTCTGTCTAGGGATGATAGACTACTTGAGTCTATGCAAGAATTCAAAATATTTGGGAGAGTAGACCACATAATTGGTATAAAAATGACAACTTCTTCAGAAAGCACATAACAACACACATAAATAAGAAGCCAGACACCAAACTATATAGAGAGACTATTTACATGGATTTATAAAATATGCAGAATGTACAGGAAAACCAAGAACCCTAAAACTATTGTTCATGGAAAATAGATACTTTTTAAGAAAAGTACCTCTTCAAGAATTTTCCATGAACTGGTAATTCTAGAATACCTCCAGTGAAATCCTTCAAAAAATATGAATCTTCTCCACTTTTATCACAAATGTTATATGGGCTAACCCAGATTGGGTCAAATTTACCATGCTTTCCTTTATCTTCCACTCTAGCATTCCACATCAGTACCATGTCACCTATTTCAAATTTCCTTTCAGTGGCTTTTTTGTCATATAAGTGCTTCAATTATGATTTTAACTTGGCATTTTGAATAGAAGACTCTCTCCTTGTTTCTTCTAGTTGAAAAATATCATCCATTCTAAGTTGCATCTCATCAATGATATCATCTTCATACAATTGAACAAATCTATACATCTCTTTGAGGTTATTTTGTGGAAGTCTAGCCTATATACCATAGACCAGATCAAATGGGGCACATCTAATGGCCTTCTTCATAGTAAACCTATTAGCCCATAGAGCTAATGGAAACTTTGAATCCCATGCCTTCTTGTTTTCCCCTGGAATTCTTTTGATAACCTTTAGTATATTCTTATTGCTTGATTCTGCCTAACCATTCCCTTGAGGATGATAGGGTGATGATGTGTACTCTATAATGCCATATTTTTCACAATTTTTGTTTATATTCCTCTGATCTAAAACACATGGAATTATCAGTTACAATCTTTTGAGGACATCGAAACCTAATTATAATATTATTCAGGATGAAATTGATCACCACCTTACTTGTTGCATTCCTAGTAGGGATTGCCTCAACCCACTTGGTGAAATAATCAATAGCTACCAAGATCCAAGAATGACCTCCACTAGACTTGTTTGTGATCTCACCTATAAAATCAATTCCCCACTGTTGAAAAGGTGCCTGCACTTCAACTAGTCTTAATGGAAAATTCCCAGAGAATTTTAACTTTCCACTAAACCTTTGACAAGCATCACAAACTTTTACAAACTCATGAGTATCCCTGAAGAGTTTAGGCCACCAAAAACCAGCCCTAAGAATTTTATGAGTAGTAGTTTTAGCCATATAATGTCCTCCACACACACCTTCATGCATGTCTTTCAAAATTCTTTTAGACTTAATCTCATCCAAGCACTTTAAAAGTATCCCTTCCATATTTCTCCACCACAATTGACCTTGCACTATAACATACCTTATAGCCTGCAACTTGAGGGATCTTTTTTGGTTATTTGTTAGCCCTAGTGGAGATTTCATGTTTTGTAGATAATAAATTATGTCTCTATACCAATTAGAGATACCCATGTCATAAATATTGTCCCTGCAACTATCATCAAGTTGATTAATTTGGTTTGCCTCTAGGTTAACTTTTGTCATCAACTTGGCCAAACCTTGAACCCTGACTAATTTAGTAATCTGAATATCAATGTTAAACTCTTGTATCCTATTAATCCATCTACATCTTTTGCTAGATACCTCTTGCTGTGAAAAGATGTCCTTCATAGTAGTAGTAGGAACAAAAGAAATGACAGTAGCTCCCATTAAGTAACATCTAAAAGCCTTAACTCCTTTCACTAGTGCATATGTCTATTTCTCATTGATGTCATACTTAAGCTCTACTACTTGTAAAGACTTGTTGAAGAATGCAATAGGCAGCTCATAACCCTCCTCATTTTTCTATAACAATACTGTAGCAACAATGTGAAATGAGGTAAAAGAAAATATGTGCATTGGTTTGTCATAATCTGGAGCTCTGAGAATAGGGGCATCTTTACTAGCTTGCTTAATCTTTTGAAATGCAATACTGGGTTCACTATCCCATTTTATCTCAGATCCTTTCTTTAGCATTCTTGATATGGGCCTACTAACCTCTGCAAAATTTGTCACAAATCTCCTAAGAAAATTCTGTCCAAAGAATGACTGAATGACTTTAACACTCTTGGGTTTTTAAATCCTATCTATTGCTTCTACCCTTTTAGGGTTAATCCTTACTCCATGCTTGCCAACTAGATGTCCTAACAATTTTCCTTCAGTGACACCAAAGTTACATTTCCTTGGATTTAAAGATATTCCATATTTAAGGACCCTAATAAATATCTTTTCTAAGTGCATACAATGATCATTTTCATCCTTGGAGTAAGTAGTAAGGTCATCCTGATATACAACTAGAAATTTTTCAATAATATTAGTAAAAGCAACATCCATGGCCCTTTGAAAAGTAGCCCCAACATTGGTAAGCCCAAATGGCATCTTGACATAAACATAAGTACCCCATGGAGTAGTGAAAGCAGTCTTAAACTGCTTTGATTCTTTGTCAACTACTTGATTATATCCTGAAAACCCATCCATCATGGACATGAATTCTGAACCAATGACTCTTTGCAACATGGCTTCCATATTGGGTAAACCATAATTATATTTTAAGGAAGATATGCTTAGATTCCTGAAATCAACACATAACCTTATATCTCCATTTCCTTCCTAATAGGAACTAAATTAAATACCCAAGAAGAATGTCAGATAGGTTTTATAATCCTAGCATCTCTTAACTTGATCAATTCTTCTTGCATTTGGGGCCCAAGGTTGGGTTTATTGGCTTTTGTTTTTGTCTAAAACGGTTAGCATCTAGTTTCAAAGGGACTTCATGTTGAAAGAGATATTCTCTATAGGCCCTTAGATCATCATATGACCATGCAAACACATGTCTATACTTCTTTATCAGGTCTATTAGATCTTTCCTAATTTTAGGAGGCAATTTCTTACCAATATATACCTTTTTAGGTGTTTCCTGGGTTCCCAAGTTCACCTCTTCTAAATCCTTGGCATTATATCCATTAGTGTCCATTTGTGACCTATCTTGCTTGTCAAAAATAGTTTCTAAAACAACTAGACCCTTTGGGATTTTATTTGTCTTCAATTGCACAACTTCCTACCCAAAAACAATATCTTTTCCATCTACATTTTCTACATAAGCTGCATAATCAATTTCTTGTCCTGACAACATATGGTCAAAATTCAAAAATCTCAGAATATCCTTATCATCTTCAAACACTTGCCAATTCTGAACATTATCAGGGATAGAAGGTATAGTTTGAATCTCAATTTTAGACACACTAGCAAATGTGATATCATCAGGTTTTATTGCTATGTTTGCTAGTAAATCTTCCATTTTATTATTTGTCCTATCTTTCCAAATTATCCCAAATGCATCAAAATATTTGATCATGTCCCACACTGCATTTCTATACTATTTTAATCTTTTATTCTTTAACACATAAGCATTTCTTACTTGGGATACCACCAACTCAGAATCTCCTACAACATGTAAACACTTTATGCCATGCTTATGAGCTAATCTAAGACCTAATAACAAAGCCTCATATTCTGTGATATTGTTAGTACAAGGGAAACTTAAAGTAAAGGAGAATTTGTATGTAACCCCTGCTAGAGATATCAACAAAATGCCTGCAATGGATCCATCTTTGCAGCATGCACCATCAAAAAATATAGTCCACAGATCACCCTTGTCTATTTTTGTGTCAACTTCCATTTCCATTTGAGATTTATGCTTAGATTTTTTCAAAGTCAAGACCACAGTTTTGAACGCATTAATATTTGTATCCACAAAATTTGTCATGTTGTCTCCTACATCTTCCTCTATCATGTATATACTCTTAGGCTCCTTATTGACCTTTATACAATTCCCCTCAATATTAAAAGTAGCAAATGCCAAATCACACTATAGACTCCCACCCATAGTAGCATTGTACTTTCTTGATAATAACATGCCATACTGAGGTGGAATATCAACAACCAATACACTCATAGTAAGTTCTTTGTCAAGGTAAGCTATTAATCTATATGGAAAAGAGTTTATAGTGCCTATGCTTGTCACTTCTCTTATATCCATAACACAACATCTTCCTTGAGTTGTATCCACTTTTAAGCCTAATTCCTTCATTATTTCGAAAGGCATCACAGTGTTGGAAGCACCATAATCAATTATGCAAATTTTTAATGTTTTACTATTTACTATAATGTTTAAGAAAAATGGTTCAACATTTCCTAAACACTGATTTACAAAATTATCCAAAAAAAATTGAGGAATTTGAGACACAACTCCTTCAACTTCATTAGCCTTTACCTTTTCTTTGCTGCTTTCTTTGTGACTGTGAGTTTCATTACAATCCTGACTTTTACATCAGTATTTCCCAACCATGCTATAACCTTATTTTTGTAAGCAAAAAAATGCTTAATACCAAGATGACATTACTCACACAATCTAAAGACCAGCCAATTCTTATTAAAAATTGTATATGCAAATCCTTTGGGCCCAACTTCAACAAAACCAAGGGTGGTTTTCTACTATTCTGGCTCTGCAAAACTAGGGTGGGTATACCTAGGGATGATTCAAGACTAGGAAAACTATATGAGGATTATTTTAGTTTCATTCCGATTCTCGTCTCAAATCCTCAAATACATACACAATTCTTGATAACTTGAGAAACACATCCCATATAACAGATATGGCCAAAAATTCTTCTATAGATCTGCAGGTGTTCTCAACAATAGTGGCTAACTGAAGCTAAAACATTCCATGCACACAAGTACAAGCCAACTTTTAAGATCTACAAGAAATAAAAGTAAAATTGATTTAATTCTGCATTTTTGACAATCATTTGTGACATATTTCTCTTTTAGTTGGATCAAATTTGATTAGTGCCTAATCCATTGGGGTTCATAGTCTAGTAAAAATTTCTAGATATAATTTGTTGCCTTACAACAAATTTCATCAACAATTCTTATCATAATTCATAATTCAAAATCCTTTCCACTTCTACAACAACCTTATCAAATTCATCAAAGCTTTTGCTTAATCCATTGAACTAATAGCAGTGATGAACAGCTATACAACCTAACTAAATTGCATTCAATTGCACAAGCCTTTACTCATACAACATCAAGATAACCAAGTAATCAAAAGGAGACAAAGTTCAGTAAGAACTGATATGGGGACAACTCATAATTTGTATTCATTTTCCTTGAAAATTGTATACAATTTACAGTAAATTCAGAAAGACCTTCAGAAAGAAACACAACTCATTCTATATTCATGTATTCTCAAGATCTGATAGAGAAAATACACCACCATTTAAAAAAAAAATAATGGACCAAAAATAGACTAAGTATCACTTAGAAAAGTAGAATTCAGACCATTTCTCTAGCCCTAGAATCTCACTTATATAGTGTGAGATGCAACAAGCTTCAAGCTAAGAGAAAATGACAAGTGTCCTTTACAAGAAGAAGATACACACATTTGTCTGAAAAGAAAAGAAATTAATAGGAAGTTATGTGAACCATATATTCTCTTGTGGGCTTCCATCTATCACCTCCTTTTGCTGATTTAGCTCCAACTGTGATTCTGTCATATATGTAACTGCTAAGCTTGTCCCTGACAAAATCTATTCTGATGATTGCAAACTGACTTGAACCCATGGGTTTTACCATCATCACGGTACTGGGAGAAACACCCTTACTTCCCACTCTTTTCTGATTAACACAACTCCTTAAGATAATGGGATTAACCCTTAAGAAACAATACTCGAGTATGGAAACAATGTGGCTGTCAAATACAACAAAATGAGTAATTTCTGCTTAGCCAACCATGTTTGCATCCAAAACCAGATTTCAAACAAAATTTGTCACCTACTGACACAAAAAGACATGCACTAACAAAAAGTCAAAGGGGCTACTCGCATGCAGCCCATGGGTATAAGGTCTTCTTCACCTTCTCTAAAAACTCTACACAGGGTCCTACATACTTTTGCTACCATGGCATTGAAGTGTGCCATCTTGAAAATTTCCTTAGATAAAGGTGTTACTGCTAACAAGATTTTTATTTTATCAAGTCTATTCTTTGCTCCCCTCATTACCTTAGTAGCTTGATCACAACCCATAAACACACCTAGGATTAATAGTCTTCCTCGATCAAAATTCCACATACTGACATGTGAGGCACACAACTTCCTCTCTGCAATCCACCTTTCAAACAAACTTATACTAATTCAAGATGAAGAAACACTAGGGATCCAATTACTCTTGTTATGTAATCCCTCTGCTATCCACAATCTAAGAGTTAGTGAATTCTTTGGAGCCATTTCTACTATACTGTGTAAGACTGCAACACTTGAGATACTAAAGTAAAATATGCACTTGGAAATCTCTTATCTATAGTTCTTTTATGCTGTTTGGCACTCATGCCAAAATCTACACAATCCTTTGAGTAAATGATCCTATTCAAAAAAGACTTCAAATCTTTATTCACATAGGGTACAACTGAGAAAATCTTATAAGTTACACCCTATTTTTTCCTTTCACATGCAAAACTTTTCATATCTCATTAATATGCAAAGTGTCACCACCTTTAGTATTTAAACCTGTGTCGTCGATCTTTGAAATCATATGATTAAGGAATGAAAACTAGGCTGACTCAATGTTCCTTTTAGCATGTTGGTAGTCAAACCAATAAACTGCCTCTATTTGTATCTTTTCCTTCAAAGCTGGAATTTCAAACTAGGCCCACGTATGACCAAGGACACGTGTCATCGACTCGCTAACTCGCTATACTTATCTTTCGAGCACCTTTCCAGAGCAAGCTAGCGATAACCACTGATCTTGCTTTGATCGTATGGTAGATATTTTAAATAACTTTTAAGAAAACAATGGTGGGTCCCTCACTCGTTAACTTGATATACTTATTCATCACACATCTCTTCATAGTGAATTAATGAGCACCGTCAATCAATACTTGATCTTACGGACAAAAATTTACTGCATAGTGGTGGGCCATTGGTCACTAACTCGCTATACCTAACTTTCAATCATTTTTCCATAGCGAATTAATAATGGCCTTTGATCCTAGTTTGATCTAACGATCATAATTCTTTGTGTGCTTTATACCTGGGGAGTGGGTCCATGCATTGCTATTGCTGAGATGGCTGAACATGCTGGCATACATATTTACTCTTTTTTTTTGACCTTTTAATGACATCACACGTTCTTGGCCTTGCTGTGCTTGTGACTTTTAGGCAAGTCGCCACATCGCTACTAGCAAAACACTAAATATCCAGGTAGTGACCTCTCGATAAATAGATGCTGAGAAATAAAGCTCCATTTGCACAGAAATAAAACCAAAGTCTATACAAGATTTTCTTTAGTATCCTCAAAATCACTTTTAGTTATAAAAGAACGCCATGTTTTGCAATGATCGGGCCGTAAGTGGTGTTATTTCGGCTAGCAATATAGTGACCTTTGATGGATTTTCAGTTTTGATGATAGAAAATAAAACATACATTGATTGAAAACCCTACCAATTAATGCTGGTGTTAGAGAAGGTGGCCGTGCACATTTATAATACTGCATGGGAACTTCCATGGTCATATCAACCTATTTAAAATAACATTACCTTTTTGCAAAATCTGAGCATTCGCTATGTCACCATCGGCAAGTCGCATGGAGTTTTTTGATAGCAACTTAGCAAATTATCGAAAAAAAATGGGTGGTAGTGACACCATTCATAGTTTTCTTCACGTGTATTAATTCTTAAAATTGACAAGCTTGGGATACAATACATGCCAAAATTTACCTCATGTTAACATAATTCTTGATGCTGGATTTCACTTTTTAGTATCACATACATGTGTCATCAATCTCGCTAACTTGCTATATGTAACAATCGATCATTTTTCCATAGCGAGTTAACAATGATCGCCGATTCAAAAGGATCTGACGGTGGGGTAAAACTTCTTTCACAAGGATTGAACAACGAACTCAACACGGGCAAGAAAAGAATATTCACTTATCCTCCTATTTTTAAAAAAATTTTGTGCTAGGGAAAAAAAAATTAAAAGGAAAGGGAGACAGGGTTTTAACAAAAATTTTCAAAGGTTGACAAAAATATGACTTAGCTAGAAATCCTGTTCACCAATAATGGAGACAATCTGAATTTTCTATTCCTTGACAGAGGAATTTTATCATGCAACAATTCAGACCAACAATTTCAATGCTCAAGAATTCTTAGCAATTTAGACAAAGGAACCTTAACAATAATGTGAGACAAAACAACAAACATATCTATGGAAGAACCAAAAGGATTATCATTAGTCACATTCCCTTTCTCATCTTGTTTATCCAAAATGTTCAGAGCATTTTGATGATTCTTATCATGTTTTGTGATGATCTTTGATACATTCTTGTCTATTTTTCTAGGGATATTATTTGAGAACTCCACATCTTTAGGATTTCCTCCTTTCTTTTGTTCCCACCTTCTATTAGTAATTTTAACCTTCTCAACAGGAGCTTCTTTAGGTTTCCCAATTTCACCCTTCTTAGGATCAACCCCCTTTATGAAGATACTAGCTACTTTATTACTCTCATCTTTCTGAGCCATGTTTCTAGTCTGAACCTAAGCTATCATATTGGCAGTAATTTGATGAATTTCTTCCCTAGAAGGTTTTCTCAGTGTTACTTCTTCCTTTGCATTTACCATGTTACACAAATTGTCTTCCAGATCACTCTCATTAGAAAATACTTGTTGTTGTATGACATTTTGAAATTGTCTTTGGTCATATAAATCTCTGTAATAGTCTCCATAGTCAGAATAATGTGATTCAAACATATTGCATCCTACATCATCATTATTTTCTTCCTACTCATGACAATTTTCTACTATAGCTTGATTTCCTAGGAATGACAATGCTACTGCACAAGATTCAAGGGAATGGGGTAATTGACATGCAAAACACCATGTAGGTTCAGCAACAAACTCAGGATCATCTACCAAATTTATAGAAATTTTTGACAAAGGATCAGGGGTCACCTTGTTGTTGTTGTTCTTGGGAGGAGGGATACTAGGCTGACCACGTTCTAGGTAGTATTGTAAGGGAAATTTTGTAGCCTATTTTGTCTATTGAAATTTGATTGATAAGGGACCCTATTATTAGTGGGGTTCCTATCATTCTTCATCTGAGGAAGATTTAGACCTTTTATAGCATTTAGAATCTGACTCATTTCACTAGGCTCTTACCTTTTTCCTCCTATGGCTTTATTTTCTTCCTTTCTATTCCCCTTATTCCCAAATAACCTAGGATCATCTCTTTTGCTTTCTAATGTCCCTAAAATCCTCAAATTATTTTCTATATTAATGACAATCCTGAAAGCATCTCTTAAGGTCCTAGGCTCTTCATCCCTAAGTTGGTATGCCATTTTACCATCAAAAGCATTCAGATAAGTGATAAGACATACCTTGTCATCAATTTGCATGGCTTGCATTAGCTTGTACATCCTTTTCTGAAAACTAGTGTTAAATTCAGTAACAAATTCATTAGGAAACCTCTTAATATTATTAAATTCACTCAAGATATAGCTCTAATTTTTCTTGTCACCATATTGCTCTTTGAAAAAATACTCTATATCTTTCCAATCAACAATAGACAATTCAAGAAGTCTCTTGAACCATTCTCTAGCATCTTCTATTAATGATTGAACAAACAACTTCATAATGACATCTTCAACTTCAACCTCATAATCACTCATCATATCAAGAAAACTCCTTAAATGGTCTTCACAGGAGATAACATTATTTCCATCAAATTTAGGCAATCTTTTCCTCATTTCTTGTGGGATGGGGTTTGGAAAACTAGGGATTCCATTAAAACATATTTTCCTATAGCCTTCTAATTGAACAGGTCTCCTTTGTAAATCAATCTTGGGGTGATTAGCATTTTCTTTCTTAGTATTACTTATAGTATTACTATTGCTAGCATCACCAACATATTTGTTAAGATCTACTTTCTATGAAGATAAAGACAAGAAATAAATAGGCACCTTAGTAGTATTTTGATTCACATAATTAGATCTACCATCATCTTTAGGCATAGCTGCAGATTGCTTCTTGGTAATTTCTAGGAATTTGATCTTACTGTTCATCTCAGCTATAGCAGCCTCACTTTCTGCAATCTCCAATCTCTTGGCTAAAGCATCCCTTTCATTTCTTCTCTTTTCCAATTCAATATCAGAAAGTGACATGGAATCATGGATTTGAACTATCTTTATTAGCTCATTGATCGTAATACCAATCTCATTTTTTTTTCCTTTGTCCTTAGCACCTGCAATAGGTTCCACATTTTTTATTCTATTGTTATCAACTTCTAGAGTAGTATAGTTCCTAATTTTCTATATTATAGGTCCCTCTAGATTCATTTTCTGAGTTTTCAACAAATTTTGCTCTTGCCTCTTAAGTTGTTCAACTTGTTCTACCATCTTAGGCTGCCCAGAATTAGCTACTATCTCATTTGCCTTCTTTAGGGCAGCAATTTGCCTAAGTAAATCTTGTTTTTCTTCATAAGCCTTTATGACCTTTTCTTCCCTTTCTTTCCTAAATCTCCTATTAATAGCTTCTTTCTCAGCAAGCTGTGCTCTCAAAATTTCATTCTCATCAAGATTAGGGATAGTGAACTCAAATCTAGATGTTTTCTCATCATTGAAACTTTCAGGCTCTAAGTGTCTAGGTCTCACCTTTTCAGGGGAATAATCTAACATGAAATGATTTGTGCTACGCTAGAAAATATTGTTACTAGTCCTATCCTCCAAAATAAATGCATGTGGTTTCACAACCTTTTCCTGACATATCATCTCAAGGGTATTATAGAAATCATCATCAGACAATATTGGGTGAGATCTCAGAATTTTGGAGAAAGGCACCCTTTCAATAGCAGAATGGTGAGCATTATCTTTCCCTACTAGTTGCTCCTATGAATAGCTTCCTTTCTACATCTAATTTCCCTTCACAACCCAATTTTGTCTTCCTTTAGGAGGGGGATTAGTTTGTAATTTGATTCCTAGGTTTTTGCTCACTTTTGCTTGTGTATTTCTTTTATTTTCCATAATTTGGGACAACAATTTTCAAGAAACTGACACTGGTTAACTTTTTGAGTTTCCACCCACCCTATTAGAATGGGAATAAATTTGCTGAGTGGATTATCACAATTACTCAACTTAATAGTTTCAAGATAAATGTAAACAACTTTCAGACCCAAGGGAATCTTCTCATGAAATATTTGCAACTCTACACAAGGGGACATGAATATCTAATAATTCACTATTTATGGCAACACTAAATGTAATTCCCCAGTAGAGTCACCATTTTTTTGGAGTTCTTTCTTGTAAAGAACATATCAAGTAGATTTAAACCTAATACCAAGAAACAAAGACTAGGGACAAGCCTAAGGATGAGCTAAATCCTATGTTCAGCAAGGCTACATCTTAGTTCTAGACCAATTAACGGAGTCATTAGGACTCACTTTAATTTAGGCTCTGCTAAGCCAAGGTGTAAAAGCCTAAGGGATACCATCTTATTAATTTGATACTCTTCTATGCAAGACTATCCCCTATAGAAAAAATGGTCAATATTCTTCTTCAATTTGCTGGCAATTTTCTTGATTATAGAAGCCAACTACAATCAAAGAAAGAAACAACAAATAAGCCATGACCCACAATTCTAGCTCTTCAATACATAAAATGGGAAATTGATATTCATTTAAAGATTTGATTTTCTTAGCATAACCCGGGTATGCAACAACATAGAACATGTATACTTCAAGTTGACTAGTCCCTTATCCATTGGGCACCAACTAAACCTTCACATACAAATGGATACCTGAAGTATACTCATATATTCAGATATTTGATCTATCTATTTGACTTGCAAATAGACATCAATCTTCATGACAACTCTCATACTTATGGTAATATCCTCCTGGTGTAACCCACAACCCTATCAGTATAAACAAGCATTTACTTGGCTTCTTTGTTGCAACAACAAGTTTATCCTAACATACAATATGAAAGGATTACAATTGAGTTCAAGCTCTTAGTTGTTAAAGATAAAAGATTGCAAATAATAGAAGAAGGAGATGAGAATCAGAATGAAACTAAAGAAATGAAGCTCTTGCATTAATTTCCTTGAAACCAACACATCATCTGCATATCAAAATTCAGAAAATACACAAAGAACTGATTGTGACATATGAATGCTTCAAAATAAATACAATACTTATGTTCATATCAGAGGAACACTAGGAAAATTGGTATCACAACTATTAGGAAATTATTTAACTTTGGAACTAGATTGGTCTCACAATCCTCAAAAAATCTCCAAAAAATTGGAACCCTTTACAATGAGCAGACAAGGAAGATATATAGGAGATAAGATATTCAGGAAATATAATCTGGAAATGAAATCTGTCCCACTAAGAATGTCTTTAATCTGAAGTTGCTAAAACTAATCATCCTTCAACTACTTGCAATTGAACTCATAAATGATGCCAAAATATCTGATATAATTCCACTTTAATAATCTGCAAAATATGCTATGGAGAAAATATCAAGACTACATTACAAACTATACTAGAACTTCAAAATCTAATTTTTACTTGTCATATCAATTTTGCCATGAAATTCACTTGGGTTGTTGGCAAGAATACAATTGCTTCCACCACCTTCAAAAACATTCAATTCATCCTTCAAATTGTTGGAGAAGTCAAATCAGATGAAAATATATCTATATCTGATTGCAATTTCATCTGCAACATTAAAATTGCACAATTCACTGTGAAGCCCCCAAAATCAAAACAACCTCCTGTAGCTATTACTAGTTGACACCTACACAAAATTTGACTTCAAAAATGGAAAATTCACTCTTTTCTAGTTTCAACGGTATATTACACTATACATTTTGGATGAAAAATGCCCGCCCCAGAAACCATTTTGAAAAATATGCCTCTTGGACTGAACAGAGCATATTTAAAATTGAAAAATTTAAAAAAGCTCATATAGTCAAACTATTCAAATATTTCAATTTTAAAATTTGAGCATTGGAGAATCATTTGAAATTTCATTTTTAAATCATTTTCTTCTTTCTCTTCTCCCCCTTTGCCACATGCCAATCTCAAATTTGTTGCTCATCACACCGATGGACCCCTCATGACTGGGGACATGTGTCATCAAATCACTACCTCGCTATGCATAACTTTTGCATGTCTTTCTATAGTGAGTTAGCGATAACCACTGATTTTGCTTTGATCCTGTGGTAGACATTTGATACAACCCTTAATGGAACAATGGTGGCTCCCTCACTCGCTACCTCGCTATACATAACTTTTGAGCACCTTTTTATAGCGAGTTAGTGAGTATCCTCGATTTATGCTCGATTTGATGATTTAGAATCATTGACATGTTCTATTCATGGGGGTGGGTCCAAGATACTGCTATCACTAAGCTGGCCTAACATGTTGGCACACGTATATATTATTTAATTTCCAATGACATCATTTTTCCTTGACTCTACCGTGTTTGTCATTTTCAGGAATGTCGCTACCTTGCTACTGATGGGAATCACAAACTTCCCAGTAGTGACATAGCAAGCTCCGACAGAGTCAAAAATTTTGGCCTATAAATGCTAAGTAGGATGCCAACGTGTCATTTAATCGACACAACTCATTTCTGACGACTCACTTGTTTGGGGCCCATCGCTTTTAAAATTTCCATTACATCACAACCTTCTGACTAGTCACTACCTCACTACCAGAAAAACACTAACTTCTCGACTAGCGAGATAGTGACTCCCAACAGATTCATAATTTTGGTGATAGAGAACACAAAACACATTGATTGAAAATTCATCAATCAATACTGGTGTCAAAGAAGGTGGTCATGCATATTTATGTACTTGCATAAGAATTTTTGCGATCACATTAGTTTTTTAAAAAAAGGTGTCCACTTCCTTTAAAATCTAGGCACTCGCTATATCGCTACTGGCATGTCGCATAGATTTTTTGATAGGGACTTAGCAAGTCACTAGAGAAACCTCAATTTTGATGACACCATTTGCAAATTCCTCCTTGTGCGCCCTTTCTGACATTGACAATCCTAAGAGATAGCACATGACCCTAATGCACCCTTTTACAGTGCTAGACTTCATTCTTTAGTACCGTAACAAAGTTCTCTGATGGTTGCTACATCACTACAAGAAACAACCTCACAAATTTTTATAGTGAGTATGCGACATCCGTTGATCCTAACAAGATCCAATAGTGGGATAAGATTTTTCAAAAGGAATCAACAATGACCTTGACATAGGTGGGAAAGAATATTCAGTTGCTGTTAAGACTTTCATGCTAGAATAAGATTTAAAAGGTAAGACCTAGGGTTTTTACATAGTTTTTAAAAGATATCAGAGATACAAGACCAAAACCCTAAAACCCTAGAACCTAACAAAAGAACTCACATCTAATTTTTTCACCATGATTCTAAGAAAAATTAATATGTAAAAATCAGATCAACAACCTATTAGGTGAAGTGATCCCTTCATTTGGTGTGCTACTCCCATGTTTCTTCTTCCATGTCTTGTTCATTTCTCCTTTGATGCGTTCAACATCTACCTTCTCTTTTCCTTTGTCATTCTTTGAGTTGGGTGCCTTTGAATTTACTGGGAAATTCCTACTAACATGACTTGTCTTCAAGCAACTAAAACATGTGGTTTGGCTGAACCATTTTCTATTGTTCCCTCTAAAATGTTTCCTTATACAATTTTTAGGAATGTTTCCATATTCCTGATAGTAATGGCAGCTATACCTAGTGTTGTAGTCCCAATCGTAGTGATAACCATGGTTACCTTCCCTTGCTGCTTGATTTGATGTCCACATAGGCTTTGATTTGCAATCAAAAGCTCTATGTCCATACTTCTTGCAATTATAGTAGTGACCTTCAAATTTTGGTGTTCTAATTGTCCTATTCCTACAATTATGTGCTTGATGTCATTTCTTTTTACACTTATGACAATAACTTGCATTTTTAGGCTTGTCATGCTGATGGGCATTTTTGCTCTTGCATACATTAGAGGTATGTCCCTTTTTACCACAAAAATGGCAAGTAGGTTTAGTGTTCTTATGTTTGTTACTGCTTTCTTTTGTAGTCTTGGATGACTCTCCTTGTTCAGTGCTGATGTAACCTAGTCTTGAAGTGTCATTGCTAGCCCTTGGTGATTTTGGTAGTTGGTAAAAGTACTTGATGGCCTCATTGGGTTTGTTGAAGCTTTCTAGAATCTCCTTCTCTCTTTTCAGGTCATTTTGCATCTTTAGTGTAGAGATTTCAATATCCTTGATATTTAGTTCATGATGTCCATTCATCATTTGGCTTAAGGTGTCTAGTTGCATGCTTGAGATTCTTGAAAGCTCAATTGTCTTCCAGTTTGTTGCCAAGGTTTCTCTTTTCTTCTTCTAACACAGCCTTGTCTTCAAGGGCTCTTTTCTTCTATTTAGTCACCTCATAAAGCATCATGGCTTGTGATTCTTGTTGAAGTTTGAGTGTTTTGATTTCTTCTACTTGAGCTCTATTCTTCTCCATCAGGTTTGCTATTGCTGCAGCAACCTCTTTGGAATCTCCATTTGAAAACAGATTTGAGGTGTCAATCTCCTTGTACTGTGTATTATTCTCAGCTATTGCAATCTCTCTTCTTCTTTTTAAGGATTTTCTTAGTTCTCTAACTTCTTCCAATGCATGTAGAGCAAGTATTATGTCAATTTCTCAATTCTCTATGAGCTTCCCAAGTTTGTAGACTTTCATTTCTAGATCTTTTCTCCAAGCTATAAGGCTCCTTGTGAGAACTTGGCTCTGATACCAATTGTTGGAATTAACAAGTGGGAATATTTACTTCTGAGAGGGGGGGAGGGGGGGGGGGGTGAATCAGAAGTAAGTAACTTTAATCCTTTCAAATCCTTTTAACTAAAACCATTCACATGCATCTAATTTATCTAATAAAAATGAAAGTAAAGATATGCATGAAAATAGGTAACACACAAATTTGGTAACCCAAAAACCCTCCAAAATAAGAAGGTAAAACTGGGGTGGGGATGAGACCCACAAAATATCATTGCAACAATGTGTAATTGATGGGGACACAACCCAAGCATAGAATGGACACAACAGGAAAGGGAAAATTTTATTAACTGTGTAAATATGGTAATACATTTAGTATAGAGAAATAGACTTCAAAACATGCCCTATGGGCTTACAATAGCATAAATCTGGAGATAAATTCTCCTCCCAGTACCTTCTCTCAAACTCCACTCCAAAATGCCTTTTATAATGCCAAAAATGTTTTTAAATGGACCTTGGAGGGTTAAGGATTAGGAATACATTCTAGAAAGTGCTAGTAGGCATCCATCGACCAAATAGAAGGCTCTAGAAGTTGCATTAGAAGTCAGCGCAAAATTAGAAGAATCAAGAAATGGTAACCGAACTTTCAAGAGGCATAACTTTTGAACTGTAGCTCCGATTGATGAACCGTTTACATTTCCAGAAAGCTCTCAAAGTGCTCTATAGCCTAATGGACAAGATTCACTCATCCCACCTTTTTTTGGCCCTATTCAAGGTCATTTAATGCCCCTAACCTAACTTTGAAGCATTCTTAAGATGTCTCTAGAAATTGAAAAACTGTGATAACTTTAAAATCATGGGGCCTTTTGACCTGATTCTTTTTTTGGAATGCTCTAAATTACAATTACATTCATCCAACCAATTTACACCTTCTAGTTCACCAAAATGATGGCTCAATTACATACTCCTATTTTTCTACATTTACATGTATCCCAAGGTGATTAAAACTCTATCTTAGAACACTAATAGTGGAACTGTGAGAGTTGGAACCTTTATTTGACCCAAATGGGTATCTAGAAATGAAAACAAATGAAACAAAAACTAAGTACATTTTTTTGGGTGACACAAGATTTCCCTTATACGTCTAGATGCTCCTACATTAGTAGCTGTTCATGGTTACAATGTTTGACCACTTCCAATGGTCTACCCTATGAAAGGCCTATCCTATTAAAGACTTTACAACCTATAAAAAGTGACCTGGTTAAAGGATTTCACTACCCTACTAAAAGTAGGCCTAGTTGAAGGACTTTAGTATATTCACTTGGAATGTGACCCTTCTAAAGGATTTAAAAATGGGTACTAGGCCAACCTAAGTCCATAGAATTTCCATATCTAATACAATTGCTAGAAATTATTAGAAAGTCTTTGACCTAATAGCTTTGCAATCTTCAATTGCTGATTCTAGATCCTTATTTTGCTCTTACTAATATGATCCTTGCTTGATCTAATATGTCACTCTACAATGTTCTTATACTCTATTCAACAACTAGATTCTACTATGCTACTCTATTCTTTACTAAGTCTTTTTACCCTTCTACACTTTGCTATAGTTCACCGATACACTTCTTTCTTGCATATCCTCTCTCTTGCTTAGGGTTAGGTATGAATCTACAATCAATACTAAATCTTCATTTCCTGCTTATTTCTTGCACTTTTCCTATTGGTTGCATGCCTTCTACATTTTTTTTATTGGTTGCATTTTGATTACATAGGTAATCCAAAAGATTTGATGTTATCTTCAAGATCGTTTGGGATTCATCCCATGTCAACTCCAACAATGGTTTACATCTAAGTTTGTGAAGGAACAAACTCATATGCTGATTCTTTGTTACTTGACACATACTAGTTGCTGATGCTTGACACATTTAGGAAAACTAGCTCACTCAGCTCCTATAGTAATTTTGTTTCACTCGGCATCTGTAGTGACTTTTCATCTATACTTTGCTTGACACTTGAACTTTGTTTGCCACCTAAGGATTGCTTGGCACCTAAAGTTCAGTCGACACCTATTGAACTTTCTAGCTTAGCATACATTGTAGTTCAATTTTTGTATTATACTCGTAATAAACTAAATAATTGGTTAAATGTATTGACACTCAATTGTCAAAACCAATTTAAGACCAACACTTCTACATTCTTCAAACTAGACGCCATAATGAGAAAGTAGGGTTTACAAAATTTTAAACTACGTAGCTTGACTCTTGATAAATAACTTGTGAAATCTAAAAAATTAGCATAGAATCACTACTTAGATCTTTTTGCAATTGCTTGGATTTATTCTAGATCAACTTCTACTCTCCTTGCACTTTCCCAAATTTGAAATGATGAAAAATGAGCTAAAATTGATCAAATACCCTTGAAAACCTTGCAATTAATGTTGAGTACTTACATAGCTATAAGCTCAGCATCAACCTATTTTATGCTCACTTGACATCCATTGACATTTCCATCACTTGACAACCACTATGAGATCAACTTCAACTAGCCAGACTGCTAGTTTGGCATCTTCTAATTTCACTCAGCACATATAGGAAATATTAAATGCTTGGCAACAACATGAAAAACTCAAAGATTTACCTTGAATTTCTAACAATATCTTGCATCTTTATTCATGCTAATGTAGTCCTTTGAGTACTAGCTTCCTTTGGAATTGATGTATGATATAAATTTTAAATATTAGTCCCACATACCTTTTGATTGCCTAGTTTGATGAGGTGTGATCACCTAAGCCATTAGGTGAAGTGATCCCTTCTCCATTTGATGTGCTACAATAATCCTTTCTCTTCCATGTCCTATTCATCTCATCTCTGATGTGTTCAACATCTGCGTTGTCTTTTCCTTTATCAAATTCACAACTTGGTGGCTTTGACCTAGTTGGCACTAATACATTTGGCATCGATTTGTGATAGCTATGTATCGCAATTACGACAGAAATGTGTCGCCATTGCGATAGTAATAGACATCATTATTTTTTAGTCACAAATTATGACATCTATCCTATACCGTTACAATTATGACACCTACCCATCACTATGCAACCACTTTAATGTGACATCAACCCTGTCACAATTCTTGTGGCCAACGTCACAATTGTGATGGAAACCTTGGTAATTGTAACAATAGTTGGTGTCATAGCTACAACAACCCCATCACAATTCTTGTGGTAGACATTGTAATTGTGATGGAAACCCTGGCAATTGCGACAACAGATGGTGTCACAGCTACAGAAACCCCGTCGCAATGCTTGTGGTTGACGTCACAATTATGACAGATACAAAGAAAAACAAATTTTTTTTTTCCTTAGTTCAATCCTAATAGCAATATCACAAGTATCTAGTACTCTAGGTGTTTCATACCTTTGTTTTTGTATCCACTATTTTATATGGCTCTATTGTGAACTAAAACATTCTTGTAGTTTGCTTGACCCAAATACTTATAATTCTTCTTTGTGACTGGCATGTCAAATTAGAAGACATCATTGGAAAATTTGGTTTCGAAATGGATCGAAAAACTATGGGTGTTATAGTGTGTGGACTAGAAGCAGGAAAGTGTAGCATCAGCTTGCACGAGTCACACTTCCTTATTAGGTTTCAAATCCTCTGCTGCACTAGATTTTCACTCCATCAGTTACACTCTATAGTCAATTCTTCTCACAAGATTTGAATTCCTGCCCGCTTTTCTTTCTCAAATGCACCTATGTATGCAAAAAAAAAATTATACTTTGAACATTCACCATACTTCATGAATTTTCCTATATCATGTCCAATAATTCATAGACCCCACACAATATTTTCCTCTTTACCAAACTCTATAGTTTGCTTGAGTACTATGTAACTTTTATGTAATGAATTTAATAAGAATGATATACTTTGAGCCATTCTGGAGGTTTTAACTTTTTTCTTTGTGCAACAGCTGAGCATTCTCACAAATGTATTGAGAATTAAAAATAAAAATAAATTTCAAGATTATGGAAGATTTTGGATGATGTCAAAATACTAAGAATAGGTGCCAATTATTTGGATAAATATGTAATAAATTTTTATGTTCACAACATTAGAAAAAAATTAAACACATAAACAAGGGACACAGATCTCCTTTTGCTCTGTACAAACATTTGATAATAAAAATAATGTGTATTCCATATCTATTTTTAATTGGATTAAGAAGCAAAGTTAACAACATTGTTATAGCAGAATCATAGTAGCATCATGAACAAAATAACTATAGCAACAACATTACAGCAGGAGGAGAAAAGCCCAAAGGAAACTAAGAGCCAAGGTAAAAAGGATAAGCCTTGAACTGAAAGTACCAATAAAGGCAAGGAAGGAAGGACTATAGGTAACAAACAAGATCCTCTGAAGGATAATGTCATAGAGAGGGAATTAAGGAAGGATGGGGATCTTCCTGATAAAAAATTAGGAAGAATTGTAGGATGCCCAAGATTGTGAATTGGATAAACATATGGTGAATTTTCCTAATGTGGACCAGAATGTTGGTGATTTGGAAGGAAGGCTTTGATGTTGTGGGGGAAAAGGATTTAGTCAGGGCTCCAAAAGACACTAGGATTGAAGAAATTAATACTGAGCAGGCTAACTATGTCATTGATGCTCCTAATGATATGGCTAGGGAGGTACGAGAGGGCAATCTTGAATTTCTTCACAAAGCTAAATTGCAGGCTGATATATCCCTAATGGTTGACAGTTGGATTTATAATGAGGTGAATTTTTTGAAAAGGATGGCTATGAATTTGTAGGCTAGCCTAGTGAAAGAGAAAAATAAAAGGATGGAACTAGAAGCCAAGGTTGGTGACATTCTAGGTAAACTTTTGGATTATGAGGCCAAACTTCACTAGCTTATCAAAAATAGTGAGTAGAATATGAATATGGTGACTTCTAGTCTCTATGTTACTACTGCAAGTCTAGGTAAGAGAAGTGCGAAAGAAATTGTGTCCCTTTCTAGTATCTCTTTCAGTGGAGGTCCTAGTAAGCATACCAGGTTGAGCACAAAGAAGGCAATTGAGGCAACTCCTAGTTTGATTGTGAAGGAATCTATTGAAGAAGTGGCTAGCCTTGGGAGGAACTTGGCTAAGGCTATGAAAGAGCTAGCCTAGTATTGTGTTGCTTCTTTTTGTCTTTTTGATTGTTTTGTCCTACTCATCCTCTGTGTGGTTATTGGTCTTTGGTTTTGGTCTCTGGTCATGTTTGCTAGTCCCTATGTTTTGCATAGTATGTAGGTGTCTACTCTAATGGAGTTTTGATATAATTTTTACTATATTAATTATTGAGGTTTCAAGTCCTTGTAAAACTTGTGCTTTTCTACTGCTTTGATACCATGGACTTGTTGGCTATATTTTGATAGAGTTTGTATGGGGTTTCGGGTCCCTCCAAAACCTGTTTTAACATGAATCCAAAGCAACATTACAATGGTATTAGAAAGAAAATGTATTTACACATTCATCACATTTGTATTCATTATAAGCACAATAGACATATATATCAATGAGGCAACTATGGATGTGCAACTTCTATTATAAACCTAAAGTTGGAAGAAAGGAGTAGCATAATGTTACATGAGTGTTAAAGCACTTCCCAACTACCAGTCAATTGAAAACCCCTACTTCTTGTGCCTTTTCATCCTTCTATTGGAGAGGTAAGTAGAGAAGAATCTAAAATGTATCATGTTGTAGTTGGCTTAACTCTATCTTGTAACTATGCTTGGAGATTTTGGCTTGCAGATTAGTTACAACATAATGAAAGGATGATACTAGCCAAGTCACTAGAGCTAGCAAATTGGAGCCTATTTGAATTTCTAATTCCAGTGGGAGAAATGAGTGGGACAAGAGGCCTGACATCAAATCTTCCCAACATTTTTAATAACGGCAAGCCTGCAAGAGTCATAAATCATATTATATGTATGAGATGATCTAGGAATAGTGGATTTCTATCACCATGTGAAATGGAAGAGAGCTGAAATGAGAGTTTTAGCAATCTCACACAAGAAAAAAGTCAAAAATAATTTGTTAAATCTTCTTCTTCCCCAAAAAAGGGGCAACATGGGGTTGGAATGAGGAATTTAAGACAAGATCTGACTGGAAGTTTGGGTTGAAGGAGTTTCTAAGCAGAAAATTGTGATTGGACATCAGCTTTAGTTTTCTAGATTTGAAGACTAAATGGAGGTTTTAAGGGCAGTCCATAACAATCTCACACAAGAACAAAATAAAAAGAAATGTTTTAAATAGTCTTCTTCCCCACAAAAGGGACAACATGGGGTTAATACAATGCCCAAATATTACCAATTAACACTACTCAAATAAGAATGAGATTCAATTAAGTCTTACATAGATTTGAAATTACTTGTGAAGAAATTCTGAAGTCCCCCTTCTGAAGAAATTACTTGCTGCCCTTCTTTGACTCATTGTGGTAAAATGCTCTACGCAATACATCTTGCAGTGCAACAAAAACCCGTGCGTGAAATTAAAATTCTTAGTTAGGCACAAGAAAATGAGTTACAATGATTACTCAATGTCTACAATCATCAATCCCTTCACCTTAGCTAACATGTCAATTCTTACCCCAAACTCTTTCTTGCCAATGTCTATTTATGCACATATGGGTACGCCACGATAGTATATGCTTCCTCAAGAGGTAAGAAATATTCCGCATAGAAAAACAACCAACCAAGTTCTATGAAGGGAGCCCTGAAAAACAAATAATCTAAGTGTTCATTTCAAAAGCTCACCATCCCTTCCAAAAGCCACCCCCTCTAGATTTTGACCTCCCTATACCCAGCTAGAGAACCACTCTACGGATGGACAACCCTATTTACATTTATAAAAATTAATTATAAAATTGTTAAGATTGAAACAACATATAATGATTTTTGTTTATGGGCTAAATATGATGATATGGAATCTTTTAGAAATATCAGATTTCCACAATCCATTAAAATTACAATGACAATGATTAGTTTTTGAATTAGATTATCTTTGCATCTTTAGCATTACTCATTACAATTATAATGATTAGTTTCTGAATTACAATAACCTATCATCAGAATGAAAGAGAGATCACTGAATGTGATTCAAAACATTAATATTAAAAATATAAATACAATCTAATCCACAAGCTAATGATTGTAAATAAAAATTTGTCATCAATAAATCATTGAAATAAAGATTTAAAAGTTCATGCAAGTTATATAAGATGGTGTGATCAACATGTTTGATTTCTTGAGATTGATTTGGAAGGAGCCACTAGCAAAAATAGGGTAGCTTGAACAAATGGTTCCTTTGGTAAATTCTCATAGTTGATGAGATACTATTGTTAAGAATGTTGATGTACTTAGCTTCTTTTTAATTTTAGGCTTTGGAAAACCCCATGCCAGAAGGAAGCTTACCTTGAAGTTATGACTAGAGTCCATTTCAATAATTTCAATTGCTAATGAAGTAAGCATTGTATATGCATTGTCATTTCAATAATTTCAATTACTAATCAAGTAATCTCAAAAGAAAAAACATGAGAAACAGAGATAGGTTTGATAGAAAATTTTGGATCACAATAGGAGTAGAAAAATACAAATATATAAATAAAAATCAAGAAACAGGGAAATGTAAATGTAGGAGGAGAAGTTACGGATAGAATAATGATTAGTATTTGCATTAATTTGAACTTGTTCAAATCTATATGAATTAGCTTACAGTTTTTGATATAGACATTCTACCTCGAGAGAAGACATTTTAATTGAAAATTTCATTGTATGTTGCAATTAGAATGTTTTTAAAGAGAAATGCCATTCTGAAAATCAGATTTACCATACTTCTATTACATCTCTCTCTGGCCTATTCTTTGGTTTTTCTAAATACTAGATTTACCATATTTGTGTTTACATCTATCTAACCAGATCAACTAGCAATCTGGGTACTTATTATCTTCAGGGCTCCTTCAAAAATATAGAACTAGGCATCATGAGTGATCACACAATAGTCATTCTTGAGAGATACTTCCATTACATACAAGTCATGACCATAAATAAAATGATAAATAATAGCATAGTTAGTGGCAGTTTCCAGTTGAAAAGGTTTAGTGTCTTCAACTCTAGAATTGGCTTGGTAATTTACTTTTAGTTTTCTTCTTTAAGTTATTCGGCTTTGCTTGTAGGTAGGAAAATTTTAACATTAAAAGAATCCTTCAGCTTTAACATTAAGTTCTTCAACTTTGCTTGATAGGTTTAATGACTTCCTAAGAAACTGTAATACTGAAATTTTGTTCTCTTTTCTCCTTTGTATTCTTATTTTCAATATTCTTTTCCTTTTCTGTAAGAATGAGGGACAAATTTTGAAGGTGAATCAAGCCTTTGAACACATATTTTTCTCATTCTCTAGTTGAGGAAAATGTGTGAGTAAATCATGTACACAATATAAATATATTTAATTAGTCAGGTCTATAGGAACTTCCCAATTGATCATTCCTTCAATGATCTATCTATTTCTGACAAGCATTAGATGAGAGAAGTCAGTTTCATTTAAAAAACATTGGGCAGTCCATTTGAATGCCCATGTTTAACTATCTTGTAATTGGATATTACAGAAGTACACGATACTTTAATAGTCTGGACAAGACAATTCATGTGCCTTGTTATGCTTCGATAGTCTAGACTCTGGATCATACAGTTTACATGTCTTCTGTAAGATTTCATAATTACTTTAGTAGTTACACATTTTTTCAAAAGCTCCCATTTTGGCAATTGCCTTTTTCTTTTATTGATTTTTTTAAAATGATGGAATTCAAATAGTTCACTTGCTACCAGTCTATAGTTAAGAAGTTCCTACCTCATCTACAGTGGTAGTAAGAATTTGCCCATACCTGCCCTTACTAACACTGTAGAAATTTTAAAAAATAATATACTTTTCTACTTGGATAAGGAAAATTGAGCATGAAGATAATACTTACCTTAACCATAATACTGCACTGTCAACCTATTCCCACCCATTCATAAGTTTTCCCATCAAAATAGTGCATAGTTTTAATACCTTCACAAGAAAAAACAATAATGACATTAGGACTAGATTTGTATACTGCTTAAACAATCCATGATACAAAAAAGTGGAAATCAAAGTACGGTTTGTGATTTTTTCTGAAGATTGAACTCTCCAATTTAGGCTTAGTTACAATGAGGTGAGATGCTGAGTATGACATTTGTGGCCCTGATTATATTATTCATAATCTTTCTTGTCTTTTCAAAATTCGATGAGCATTCTATATTATTTGTCACAACCCATTTTATTAACTCATTATGTGAATAAAAAATTGATTATTAACTAACTATTTATCTATGTGCATTTGATGTTTCGATACAATGAACTAAATGTGATGACACTAAATACAAATTTATGTCAATTAGTAGTTTATTATTTTATGAATATCCATGACTTGATATCTTGTTAGTCTAAATCTTTTCCATAGGTCCTCCTATTCGAATAATTTATAAATAAGATTGGTAAAATTGATTGTGTTTTGCAAATCATATATAGGCAATATTTTAATTATTTCTATTGACTTGAATTATGATCTTTTGATTCTGATATTGTCTAACTACAATCTATTGGCATGAGGTGGATGCTAGTCAATCTTTTTCCCCTCTCGCTTGTTGAGTTAGGAATCATTTGGAAAAGGGAGGCTGATCATGATAGTGAGGAAATTGTACTGTAAATTTTAAGAACTTGTACACATGCATCAATCATAAGTTGATTGTATGATAATGTAGGGTAGACACACAAAGGTTTTCTCAAGTGTCATCACAAGTATCTATACTCTCATTTCCTTTCTATTGTTGCATGAGATCTGATGAAACATAGGGACTCATTGTTTCCCTAGTTAATTATGATAATCATATCATTGGCGATAGTACAGTCCCAAGACAGTGCTGAGATCCAAGGATGCAATAAAAAAGCTACAAGTTTAGAACTTCATGACAGTTCAAAGCATGAAGCCTTAGATGCATAGGACAATAGTCTAAACATAGGACAAAATAGAGAAATATTTAGTATCTTATTGAGCTTCACTTTGTTTTGAGAATAGTTTAATATTCTCTACTAAACAGGGCCAACCATGTGAACATGGAAGCTCATTTGGCCCCACCCCCCTCCCCCTAACATCACTCTACATTCCCCATTAACGTCTAACATTCACTCATTCTTTCAACCATTAATAAAATATAAAATTCAATCAATATCACATGATAACATTCAATCAATATCACATGATAACATTCATTAACACATTAGATTCATTAACATGCAACGTTCATCAATATTCTACATTAACACATAATTCATGAACATTCATTAGCACATAATTAAATTCATTGAGACATAAAATCCAGTCATTATCAATTAAGGTATGTAGATGACAATCATTTCTTTCTATTTCTTTTTTCTATGTAAGCTCTAAGATGAGCATCAGTGTCATCATCAATTCCCCCCTCATCAGTTGTTCTGTTCTCTATTCTTGATGATCTCAAATTCCTATGCTATTGCAAAGGGGTGTCCTCTGCAATAACAAATAAAAGAGTTAAATTAAAAATAATTTATTATAATTGTTACAAGTATTTAATTATTTTAAATAACATAATTGTGGTGCTCTTTACCTGATCTGACCACATCATTTTGTCTGGACTCAACATCAACATGCTCATGAACATCGACCCCTTGATCCTCTACAACTACTATACAAAATGTTACGTTAATCCAAACACCAATTGCAATTACATATAAAAAATTTAATAGCAAATTTATACCTCCACCACTGGGATGCACATCATGCGAACATTCAGCATCCACAGATTGTGTAGAAGGATTGTCAGGCTGCATTCCAACATCCTACACATTGTTATCATTGCTTGCTTAAAATAGATATACTCATTTTATATTGGAACTTAACATCAAATAGACTAATTGGTAAAGTATTCAATTTGAAATAAATTTCATTTAGCTTATTTACCTTTGGCTTAGATGCATCATTATTATAACCTTCCACATTGATTTTAGCTCTTGCCATTCAGCCATGGCTCTATAGCCTTGTTGGAAGCCAATTCTCTTATTCTCTTTTGTGAGGCATATGTTGAACTCTAAGCCCTACATTTTTGCACGGTATGGTGAATTTTACTTGCATTGTTTCATCAACCAATGGAGGGTAGTTAAAATATCAAAAGGGAATGGTAAATAGTTAGCAAGGTTTCCAACCCTTGTTACACCTTATTTTGGTCATGTTGAAGTTATTCTAAACTATCTTTGGTGTTTGGGAGTCCTAGAGGATCCAATTGCATTCTTGGTTGGGTGTGTAGAATAAAGGTCAAGTGCTGCAATCTGCCCTGTGACTGGTAACAAAAAGTTTTCCTTAGACCTAATTTTTTTTGGGTTGTGTTGATGTTTGTTTTGGTTTCCATTTATGTTAGAGGGTTGGAGTAGTCCAAAACACTTGGTGTTAAGGTTGGGTGTATGAGGCCTTGAATGGTACAAGGGAGAAGTAACTAGTATGCAGCCTTATGTGATGAGTTGGGTCCATGAATTAAAGGAGCAATTGTAATAGCAGATTAGTTCCTTGTTTGAAGGTGAATCAAGGCTTGAATTTTCTTATGGAGAATAGAGGATTGGGGTAATAACTTTAATTGCTTAGTTGTTCCAAGGTGCTAGGAGTTTGTTGATTCTTCCAAAATGTGTTACTTTGCATCATATATTGGTATGGAGGAACACTGAGATCCAAGTTGAGGATCGGGAGCATAGACAAGCTAGTCTATCCTAGAATTTCTCATCACATTATATAAAAAATTGATACAAGTTTTCATTTACTAATACTTACAACTCGTGGTTGAAGTTTCAAAAAACCACCAGAGCCAAGCTTGTGTGTCTCATGCTTTTCTAGTCTTTCCTTTGTTACCTTTGATGTGTCAAGCAATCTATGGAAAGTTTGAAATATGTTAGATAGTATGAATATAGAGGATAATTAGTGCATAATTACATTCTCAACAGTATCACATACCTTGTTGTACTCTCTACTGGTGTAATATTATTTTTCTTTTCAGCTTTATACTTTCCATCCAAAATCAGAGCTTGCCACTTAGCCTTAGGAACATAGGGCAGACACTCGTACTTGGGGTTATCCCATAATTTTTTTTTGATACTAGTCCCTAATATAGTTCAAACATAAACCAGCTTTTTTAAGGAGCTTATTTCTCTCGAATGCACGAGGTCCAAAGAGTTCGGTCATGCTCTCTATAAGATCATCCTTCAACGATTTGTCTTTGTTATTCCACCTTTTAAGTAAAAAAAAACATGTTACACTCATAAATGAAATGAAGCTACCTTTAATATAGTTCAAGAAATGGATGAAAAGGAAAACTATCCTAGAAATGATATGAAATCAAAATAGTGGTTTGGGGTTTTAGTTAGGATATGATGTTCCACCAAGTATGCAGGGTGGGCCCGAATATTCGCAAACACTCATCACCTAGTTTTCTCCAAAAAACATCATTCCCTACAAAATAATCATGGGATCATTAGTCGATGAAGAGTGATCAAAAATTAAATTACTATTATATCACTATAGAATAATAATAGCTTTAAAGTCCCTGGAACTTTGGCTACTTTTAATGGAATGCCTTCATCGTCACTGACGATCAATATGACATCCTTCACTGTTCCCATACTAGGAACATAGGAACATCCAGGAAATGATGTTGTAGCTCCTATTGTAAAAAGTTTCATAAGTTTCATAAGTCTTTGTCACGAAGCATAAAAGAACAAATGATAATTGATGTTAAAAAGTTGTAAAAAAAAACTATTTGCTGCTGTCATAAGAGAGAAAAAGTGGGATTTGTGTACCAGTAGATGGTGCAATAGTCGATGCCTGTAAACTACATGTTGTCGACTTAGTGGTTGGAAAGAGATTTGTGGTTGTCCTAGATGGAGGAAACATCATCATAGATATAGTTGATCTGAAGCTGAAGAATAAAATTGTTAGAGCATGCATAAATATAGAACGCGTGGACTAGCATGGACAAGATTGTTAGAGCATTAAAAAAAAGGATTGTTCGAGCATGTATTGTCAATGATTATGATCATTCCTATATATATTCAGTGGAAAACACAAGTGGGGAATGGAACATGCGATCTACCTGAACCACCTACAACACCATGGGAATGGGGCTCAAAATCACACAAAAAACTCTATAAAGGAAATGCATCCATATTTTAATTAATGCCATAAAAGAGCATAACATAAAAACCATTATTGAACTCTTGTTATAATTAAATCATTAATACTTACTTTTAAGGTTTTAGAGGTGTGCAACAATTCAGATCCCCTATCTTTTATTTCCTAAGTAGTAGGCTTTATGGATGCCAAACATATAATTTCTCTGCCAATTTTCTTTAGCACCTTTTTAATTGAACCAAAAGGGTCATTGGTCTCTGCTAAATCAATATAGAAAGGGTCCTCCTCAGGGAGGCTCTATTGAGGGACTGCAGGTTCTTTTCCCTCCCTCTGACCACTGGCCCTCTATAACAACAATAGTATTAGTATTATCAAAATTACTCCAAAACAATGAAGAAAATAACATTAAAAAAATAACATTATTCTTCTATCTAGTTTGCACAATTACAATGAGTTTTACCTGCTCATGTGTAGACGACACAGGAAGATTGCCAACATCCCCTCCAGGAGGTTGCTCCATATTGTGCCCCTGTGTCAAAGATCAAGTATAAAAATGTTAGCCAAAAATTTATTGACTAAATGGTATGTTGGAGTCATTGATTAGAAGTTGGTTTAATAGTATGTACCACCGCCATGATAGTAGCCTCATTTGTATCTATGCAGTTCAAATTGTAATCAATAAGAAGCTCCTCCCTTACACATATTGATTTTATCGCATAGATGAATACACAATTTCCCTCGTGGGCCTCAAATATGCAATTGGGTTGCTTTATAGTTGACCCAGGTCATGTACTATTTATAAAACCCACAATATTCCCTAGTTCTTTTGGCCTTCCATCAATGTATATAGCCACAATTTTACTTTGATTATTGTCTTGCTATTGTATATAATTTGCTGAGAGGGCATACCTATGCATACTTTTTTTATATTGAACAATATGCATCCAACTCTTGTAATCGTAACATGGTCCAACATACTCCATCAATTCAAAAACTTTGTTGTAAGACACCTTTATGCCATCCATGGAAAATAGGCCCAAACCATGTAATGATGATGGTGCTATGTGATATATCCTCTCGTTAACACAAAAATTAGTGTTTACTGGAGGAAGTTCCTTGGGTACCCAATGTTTCTGTAGATGTTGGTACCTCAAGGGCACCTCGATGTCACCTTTTGTATCATCATCATAAGAACATGAACCCACTTGAGCAAGGAAAAATTTCATGCATTTATTGAATTTCCTTCTAGTCCTTTGACCTCTAGTTAATCTCCCTATTCTAGATAAACTGCATGTCTCACTTTCCTCTTCTATTCCTCTATTTCCCTCACTCGAGGAAGACACTTCTGAAAAATACCTATTCATTGGTAACTACAAATGGGAGAGATCTTAGAAGACATCAATCTTACTATTGATAAGTATATTAAATAGATTGTAAGGAGTATTAATTTATACCTATCGATCCATGAGATTATGCAGGATGCTCCTGAAAGGGGTTTAGTTTCCTACAAATGTAATTCAATTGTCATGAGCATAGTCACATCATAATCATAATCACATCCATCATAAGCATCACATAAAAATTAAAAACATTAAAAGTTACACAATATAACACTTAAATCAGGCTCACATTATAAGCCTACTAGGGAAGTAGGCCTAGTGAAGGGCTAAAACTAGGTTTTTGTATCATTTGATGAGTTGAGGGCTTAGTCACCTTGGGGACATGCTATTTGAAGTTGTTTGATGTGTGTGGAGGTGGAGGAAACACCTAGTTAAGGTGAAGTCAAGTTTGGAGCCTATTGAGGCATTGTGAGCATTTGATAGTTTGTTGATTAGATTGCTTGGATGAATCCATTGGATGGATTGAGGGACATTCATTGGATTATTCCAGAGATGTAGAACCTAAGGTGGCATAAGGATTTGGTGTGCACTCTGATAGGTTATGGATTTGGCTTGGATCAAGGAGAGGGATCTTATAAAGATGCTTGGTTGGTGTTGTGAGAACACTATGGAAGTCCCTCTTGTTATGAATGATTGCAAGTCCACCTAGGGTCTCTACATGACCTATAGAGGTAGAATTATTAACCAAAAAAATTGGGTAAGCACTTATATAATGTTTTCCCTATGAATTTTATTCTAGATACAACTCCCTTTTATAGATATTTAATGAATTCCCTTTTCTAAACTAAACACTTACAAATGCAACTCCTTTTTATAGATATTTAATGAATTCCCTTTTCTAAACTAAACACTTACAAATGCTTTTGACCTGAGAGAAAATAAGGCTCAATAAATTTATGCATCAATATGTGTTTTAAATAGTTTTATTTAATTAATTTAGATTAATAGTTAATTTAGATTAGTAGTATTCTATTTGTAGTTGAAACTTGTAGCTCTTAAATAGATAATGAATAAACTATGTAACCATAAAAGACAAATATATTTCTATCAAGAAATGAATATTAAATAGATTAAGGATTGATGGCATACCTCTAAATTTCATCATCATCATCCTCATCATCATCATCATCATCATCATCCTCGTCATCATCATCATTGTCATCATCATCATCATCCTCGCCATCATCATCGTCATCATCATCATCATCATCATCGTCATTGTCATCATCGTCATCATCAACATCATCATCATCAACATCAACATCATCTTCATCATCATCATTAGTAGTAGCATCATCGTCATCATCATCATATTCTTCTTCTTCATGAAAATTTGTGTCAGGAACATCATCCAATAACTGTCGATCATGATCACCATCTACATCATCTTCTACTTCTTCAGTATCTTCTTCTTCCATCGCATTATACTTTATTGGCCTTCCTCTTAGTTCATGTCTAACAACAAATGACCAACCCAATTTATGTGGAACCTCTAAGTAAAATACCTGCTCACATTGGCTTGGAAGAACATAGGGCTCATCCCTAACTGGCTCAAATGACCCTATATTAACCATTGTAAATCCATTATCATGTTAAATAATAGTTCTATTAGGATCATTTGGATTAAGTTGTAGCCTATACCATTTGACAACGAAGAGTACTAATTTGAAGGAACTAAAGTCAAACTCAAGTATATCATCCAAAATTCCACAGTATCAATTTCAGACTCTCGAAGATGTAAGTCATTTCTAGATGAAATATTAGTCACTTGAAAGACTGCAGTTATTCTTGAATCACAAGTGTTCTTCGTGTCATCCAACACTTTGACGCAAAATTTTTGACCATTACAGAACATAGCCTTGTGGTGTTTAACCTGCAATAATATGTGAAACATGTCAAAATTATTGTATCGTGAGTTGATAAACATACGGGTGATTTATAAATTTGTACATACCTAGAAATCTCTTGAACCATGTGCTAAATCTATTTCCATTTGCATAACATTGGAATCTCAATTATGATGAGCTTCTTTAATCAATGAAGATACACCTTCCCATGTTAATGTGTGACTATAATGTTGACATCATTCAATCCATACTGTCATCCAATCAAGATTGTTTGCAATATACAAATGTAGTGCATCCCACTCTCGAGCACCTGTACAAAAAAAAATAGACAAATTACAACTGATTTATTTTGAAGATTAAAAAATAATTTATTACAATAACATCTTATAATTTATTACCTCTCACTTTCCTCAATGTACCTTTCCCCATCAAGTACTCCCCTTCTAATTTTTTAAAAGGCTCAAGATCCCAAATGCGATCTACATGAATATTTGATGCAAACTGATGCAGGAGCATCCAGAGGTATAAGGGCAATCCTATGTCACCCAAAAAAATGTACTTAGACTTAGTTTCTGTTTCATGTCTTTACATTTTTGGATACCTATTTGGCACAAATAAAGGTTCCAACTCTCATAGTTCAACTATCAATGCGTTTGAAAATCTCAAAAAAAGAGAGCATGTATTTGGGCCATCATTTCGGTAAACTAGAAGGTGTGAATCGACCAGATGAATGTAATCATGATGAATCAGGTCAATAGGCCCCACGGTTTGAAAGTTATTGCAATTTTTTGGGTTTTGGAGACCTCCTAAGAATGCTTCAAAGTTAGGTTTGGGGCATTAAATGACCTCAAAAAGGGTCAAAAATGGGGGACGAGAAAAGCTTGTCCATAGGGCTATAGAGCGCTTTGAGAGCTTTCCAAAAATGTAAACAGTTCGTCAATCGGAGCTACGATTCAAAAGTTATGCCTCCCGGAAGTTCGGTTACCATTTCTGGATTCTTCTAGATTTGCACTGACTTCTAACGTAGCTTTCAGAACCTTTTATTTCGTCGGTGGATGCCTACTAGCACTTTCTAGAATGTACTCCTAGTCCTTAACCCTCCGGGGTCTATTTAAGGAGATTTCTGGCATTGTAAAAGGCAGTTCGGAGTGGAGTTTGAGAGGAGGTGCTAAAAGGAGAAATATTCTCCAGATTTATGCTATTGTAAGCCCTTAGGGCATGTTCTGAAGTTTATTTTCTCTGTACTATTTGTACTAGCTTATTTTCTCAGTTAATATAATTTTCCCTTTTCTGTTGTGTCCATTTTGTTCTTGGGTTGTGTTCCCATCAAGTGGTATCAGAGCCTAGTTTTCTTGAGTGTGTAGATAGAGCGCCGACTGTGAGGCAGTTTGCACTAGGACTGTGTGGTTGTGGGTTTGAGTTAGAAGATGCCTCCACGAAGAGAGCATGGCAGAAGGGCTAGAGCTATTGATCCTGAGGAGGTTAGAGCCCTCTAGAGGTAGGTACAAGCATTGCAAGAGGAGCTTCGTAGAGGAGCAAATGTTGCCATAGGTGAAAATAGTGAGGATGACAATGAAGAGGAAGTAATGGGACCAGAAGAGGAAGTTGATGGGGAAGTTCTGAATCCTGTAGAGGAAAGGCTTTTTAGGGCCATTACTAAGTTTGGGAAAAGACCTACAATTGAAGTGGGTATATTTTCAGGAAATCTGAAACCAGATGAGTTGATCGATTGGATCAATGAACTGGAAGAATACTTTGAGTATGAGGATATAAGGGACCCAGATAGGGTTAAGTTTGCAAAGGCCAAACTGAAAGGCCATGCCAAAATTTGGTGGCAAGAGGTTCAACTGGAAAGACTTAGAAGAGGAAAGGAGAAGATCACAAGATGGGATCGCATGGTGGACAAATTGAAGAATTAGTTCATTCTTGTGGACTACGAGCTTGATTTGTTTAAGAAGATGCATGGGTTAAAGCAAGCAGGAAGATCAGTCCAAGAATATACAGAGGAGTTTTACCGACTCTTGATTAGAGCAAGGCATGCAAAAGCAAATAAGGAGAAGGTTTCTCGTTATATCAGTGGGTTGCGACCTAGCATCCATGAGGAATTAAGTCTGGTAAGAATGACCAGCATTGAAGAAGCATACCAGTTTGCCCTACGAGTTGAAGAGAAGCTGAGTAAAAGGTTTGAAGGAAGACAAAGAGGGGGTGATCAAGGAGGAAGGGGAAGCAGTAGATCATCTGGAGGCCACAATGAAACCCAAAAGAAAAATGAAGATGTGGGTACTAGCAGAAACCAAAGGAATGAGGGTTTCAACCGCTCCCATGATCAAGACTTTGGAAATCAAAGAGGAAGAGGTAGAGGATGTGGACAAGGAAGAGGAGGCTTCCGTAGTACCTGTTTCCATTGCAATGAAGAAGGTCATCGTGCCTTTGAATGCCCTCAACGACAAGGAAGGACAGATAGGAGAGCTGAGGGCCAAGCTAGGGTTGCTCATGTGGATGAGGATGCACAATCATCACATTCAGAGGATGCAAAAAGAGGAGAGACCTTGGTAAATGAGAGAGTCCTACTAAGTGGTGAGAATGAACCAGGACAACAGATGATTTTTTTCTGTACCAGATGCAAGTGTGAGGATAAATGTTGTGATGTGATCATTGATGGTGGTAGCACTGACAACTTGGTATCAGAAGAGATGGTCTCTAAGCTGAAGCTCAAGAGGGAGAAACATCCCCAGCCCTATCGAATTTCTTGGGTAAAAGATGATCATAAGGTCCTGGTAAGTGAACAATCATTAGTAAAATTCAAAATTGGGAGTTACCATGATGAAGTTCTCTGTGATGTTATTTCGATGGATGTTTGCCATCTATTGTTGGGTAGACCATGGCAGTTTGATAGACATGCAATACATGATGGACATGCAAACACATACTCTTTGACAAAGGATGGAGTTTGCCACAAATTGAAGCCCATGAAAAAGGAAGGTGAAAAGGTATGTAGCAGTGCTAGGATTTCTCTTGTTGAGGGAAGGAAGTTTTTAGATGGCATGAAACATCAGCATATATGCTATGCTTTGATTCCTAGGAAAGATAAAGAAGGTAGCAGTGAAATACCATTTGAAGTTTCAGATTTACTAGGGGAATTTGGAGATATTATCTTTGATAATGTTCCAGATGGATTGCCACCAGTAAGGAAAATCAGTCATCAGATAGATCTGATTCCAGGAGCTAGTTTGCCTAACAAGGCTGCTCACAGGATGACTCCTACTGAAATAGAGGAGCTAAATAGACAGGTTCAGGAGCTGTTGAGGAAGGGCTTGATTCGAGAGAGCCTGAGTCCATGTGCAGTACCTACAGTACTTGCACCAAAGAAGGATGGAGTGTGGAGGATGTGTACAGATTCTCAAGCTATAAATAGGATAACCATCAAGTATCGGTTTCCTTTACCAAGGATGGATGATCTTATGGATTTCTTGAGTGGAGCTCAGTACTTCACAAAGATATATCTAAAGAGTGGCTATCATCAGATACAGATTTGAGAAGGAGATGAGTGGAAAATAGCCTTCAAGACCAAGGAGGGTCTTTATGAGTGGTTAGTCATGCCCTTTGGATTGACAAAAACCCCAAGCACCTTCATGCGGCTCATGAATGAGGTACTTAAGAAGTTCTTGGGAAAATTTGTTATTGTCTATTTGGATGATATTTTAATTTTCAGCAAGACTTTGGAAGAACATTTACTGCATATTCCTAGTGTCCTTGAAAGGCTAAGGGAAGAGAAACTATTAATTAATCTAAAGAAGTGTGTCTTTGCAAAAAGGGAGTTAGTCTATTTGGGATTTGTTATATCACCTGAAGGTCTCAAAATGGATCTAGAGAAGGTAAAAGCCATCTTGGAATGGCCTACTCCAAGGTCTGCTACTGAGGTAAGATCATTTCATGGTCTGGTTAGTTTTTACAGGAAGTTTATTAAGAATTTCAGTGGCATATGTGCACCCCTAATTGATACAATAAGAGGGGATAGAAAAGAGTTCAAATGGACTGCAGCAGCTATGAGAAGTTTTGAATTGCTAAAGAAGAAGGTGACTGAACAACCTGTGTTTGCAATTCCAGATTTTAGAAAAGTATTCCAGGTGGATTGTGATGCTAGTGGTAGCGCTATTGGGGCTGTATTAAGCCAAGAAGGTAAGCCTATTGCATATTTTAGTGAAAAATTGAATGATGCAAAGAAGAAGTATTTTGTTTATGATCAAGAGTTATATGCAATAGTTCAGGCCTTAAAGAAATGGAGGCATTATTTATTGCCAAAGGAATTTGTTTTGTATACTGATCATCAGGCATTACAGTACCTAAATAGCCAAGGTAAATTGAATCAGCGGCATATGAAGTGGGTAGAATTCTTGCAAAGTTATACATTTTTGTTGAAGCATAGAAGTGGAAAATCTAACAGGGTTGCAGATGCACTAAGTAGGAGACAGTTGTTGCTTACAGCAATGTAGGTTGAAGTAGTTGGGTTTGATGAACTCAAGAATTTGTACCCCAAGGATCCTAATTTTGCTGAAGCATGGAAAGCTTGTAAAGAACCTGTTGCTGTAGATAGAACCAAGTGGTTAGACTATTTGATTTAGGATGACATGTTGTTCAAAGGTAGTCAATTGTGCATTCCAAGGAGTTCCATGAGGGAAAATATAATTAAGGAGAAACACAGTGGAGGGATGGCAGGACATTTTGGTCGGGATAAGACCATTTCAATTCTTAGAGAACATTATTTTTGGCCTCAAATTATATAGGATGTGAAGAAGTTTGTACAGAGTTTCCAGGTTTGTCAAGTTGCCAAGGGGTTTAGTCAAAATACTGGCCTATATCAGCGATTGCCTATTCCATCAAGGCCATGGGAGGACATAAGTATGGATTTTGTTCTTGGATTGCCAAGGACACAAAGGGGTAATGACTCAGTATTCGTGGTGGTTGATAGGTTCTCCAAAATGGCACATTTCATTCCTTGCCACAAAACTCATGATGCTATCCATATTGCAGACTTGTTTTTCAAAGAGGTGGTAAGACTACATGGTCTTCCAAGGAGTATAGTTTCTGATAGAGATACTAAATTTGTGGGGTATTTCTGGAGGACATTGTGGAAAAAGTTGAGAACAGACTTGAAATTCAGTTCCACGCATCACCCACAGACTGATGGCCAAACAGAAGTGGTAAATAGAAGTCTGGGCAATTTGATGAGATGTTTAGTTGGAGATAAGCCCAAGGGATGGGATTTGATTCTACCACAGGCAGAGTTTGCTTATAATAACTTTGTAAATAGGAGTACTAGAAAATCACCATTTCAAATTGTATATGGGAATAGCCCAAGGACTGCACCAGAATTGAGGAATATAGAACAAGGGGAGAGGACAAGTGCTAAAGCTAAGGAATTTGCTGAACACATCAAGCGTCTACATGAGGAGGTTCAAGCACACATTATCAAGATGAATCAAGAGTATAAAGCTAGGGCTGATCAAAGGAGAAGACATAAGGAATTCCAAGTAGGGGATCTAGTCATGGTGCACTTACGAAAAGAAAGATTTCTAGTTGGTACTTACAACAAGTTGAAAATGAAAAAATTTTGCCCCTACAAAGTTCTGAAGAAACATGACTCAGGAAATGCATATGAGGTGGAGCTGCCAGATGGTATTCACATTTCTCCCATTTTCAACATTGCAGATTTAACAGAGTATCATGATGATGGTGCAAAGGAGGAGCTGGTTTTAGAGCCATGTCCAATTCCTGCTTCTAAGAAGGAGGAGATAGAAGACATTCTAGATCATCGTGTGGGTAGGAGTACCAGAAATAGGCAGTATGAAGAGTATTTGGTCAAATGGAAAGGACAGCCAATCAAGGACTCAACTTGGATTTCAGCAGTTGAGGTTTCCCATTTGGGATTTCCTCTACCATCCATAAAGTGACAGGGTCACTTTTCAATCTACCCTGGGTGTCTGATGTAGGAGCATCCAGAGGTATAAGGGCAATCCTGTGTCACCCAAAAAAATGTACTTAGACTTAGTTTCTATTTCATGTCTTTACATTTTTGGATATCCATTTGGCTCAAATAAAGGTTCCAACTCTCATAGTTCAACTATCAGTGCGTTTGAAAATCTTGAAAAAATAGGAGCATGTATTTGGGCCATCATTTTGGTAAACTAGAAGGTGTGAATCGGCCAGATGAATGTAATCATGATTTAGAGCATTCCAAAAAAAGAATCAGGTCAATAGGCCCCACGGTTTGAAAGTTATTGCAATTTTTTGAGCTTTGGAGACCTCCTAAGAATGCTTCAAAGTCAAGTTTGGGGCATTAAATGACCTCAAAAAGGGTCAAAAATGGGGGACAAGCAAAGCTTGTCCATAGGGCTATAGAGCGCTTCGAGAGCTTTCCGAAAATGTAAATGGTTCGTCAATCGGAGCTACGGTTCAAAAGTTATGCCTCCCAAAAGTTCGGTTACTGTTTCTGGATTCTTCTAGATTTGCACCGACTTCTAACGCAGCTTCCAAAACCTTCTATTTCATCGGTGGATGCCTACTAGCACTTTCTAGAATGTACTCCTAGTCCTTAACCCTCCGGGGTCTATTTAAGGAGATTTATGACATTGTAAAAGGCAGTTCGGAGTGGAGTTTGAGAGGAGGTGCTAAAAGGAGAAATATTCTCCAGAGTTATGCTATTGTAAGCCCTTAGGGCATGTTCTAAAGTTTATTTTCTTTGTACTATTTGTACTAGCTTATTTTCTTAGTTAATATAATTTTCCCTTTTCTGTTGTGTCCATTCTGTTCTTGGGTTGTGTTCCCATCACAAACTTAGTAAGATATTTAGTAATGTACACCATAGTCTAGTATACCATATATCCTTCTACCATAGAACCCTCAGGATGCGCTCTTTGTCGAACCAAAGCCTTCAAAGATTTCAAGTGCCTCTCAACCATCCACATTGACCTAGTGTGTATAGGTCCACACAATTCAATCTCCTCAACTAGGTGTATGAGGTAGTGTTCCTGTGCATTGAAAAAAGTTGGAGGTAGACACTTTTGCATTTCACACAGTAAATGAGGAATTCTTCTCTTCCAATAGTTTATATCTTCTTTATGGATTTCTTTAGATGACAACCACCTATATTAAGAGATTCAATTCACAAAAAATATATAGATACGAGACTTTACAAAATAATATACAATAGATTACATAGCAAGAAAAACAAATTGTGAATATAATAAATATATACAACAAATTGAACAGATATTACTGCTTACCTCATGTATTTTCCAAGATTGTATATCACTTCTTTGATGTTATTGTTGAAGTGCTTTCGGAGAGATAGAGGAAGCACGTACTGCAGTAATTATAAACCAATCATTTCATTGTTTTCTAACATAATATAATGAACAATACACGTAGTTTATGAATATATTGTAAATACAGAAGAACATAACTTACCTTGATGAAAGTATGCCAATCATGTGTTTTGAGCCCTAGCCCAAATTCACTTTTTTTTGATATGAGATTGTTTATGTTTGCAACAAATCTTGTGGGAAATTGAATTTTTCATATGACTTCTTTTATGGCATCACTTTGCTACTCCATTAATAACCAAGGAAGGGCACTTATATTAATTTGATCTCTGTTGCTATTTGAGTGAATGAAATTCTTCAATGGATGATTGGATTCATGAATGTCATTACAAATTTTGACAATTTTTTCTTTGTCACACCTTCCATCCAATATTTTCCACAATGTCTCTGTTATATTCTTTCCAATATGCATAGTATCAAACAAATGCACAATTTGTAAGTGCTCATAGTAGGACAACCTACTAAATTGTCTGGGATAGCTTTTTAGTCCCTTTGGAAGGTTGTCAGTACTGCCTTGATGACCTTCACGATCATCAATTACACAATTAGTAAACAAAAATCACAATAGAAATATATAAATTACAAACATAAACCATTAGGCGGAACAAAATTACCTCGATGATTAATTCTATTATATTCCAACTTCCATAGGCAAGGTGTCATTCTTCGTGGCTTTGATGTAGTCTCTTCTTTCCCGTTGAAAATATGTTTTTTCATACTTTGATACTTATGATTTCTATGGAGGAAGTGTCTGCACTCATCAAACACCTACTTTCCTAAACTTTTTGAATGACAAGATTTCATCTTTGGACCACAAACTGGACATGCAAAATTTCCCTTTGCTTGAAGACCTACAAGATAATGATATAATTGGATTATTAAATATGTTGATTTTTATAATTAGAATGATCATGTGCAACTTGAATTCACTATAACATAACACAAAAATGTGTTAGCCCTAGGGCATCATGTATTGTCCATGCAAGTATTGCATGGAATTGAAATTGTCTTTGTCCTATTGGTCTAGACACATCATACATAGTGACACCATTCCATAACTCCACCAACTCATCAATAAGAGGCTCAATATATACATTCATATCTTTTACTTGATATTTACCTACTTGAATGAACAATACCATTACATAATTATTGTGACCATTTTACTGCAAGATTTGTAAGTACATGTAAATTAATAACTATCAAATGATAAGATACTTGGAACAATCATTGTCAACATAATGTGCTCCCTCTTTATTGACATCCATGGAGGAATTTTATTGTTGATAACAAAAATAGGCCACATTGAGTAAATAGATCTCATCTCTCCAAATGGATTGACATCGTCCGCTGCCAATGAAAGCCCGAGATTATGAGATTCTTCTTTGAATTGTTGCCACTTTTCCTCTATGTGCATAAATGCCAAACCATCAGGAAGGATTAAAATAATGTCATCTCAACTTCTATTGCATGCATGATAATCCATAAATTGAGCCAAGCTATTGCACCTAAATAATTGTCACATTTGTGGAATAATGAGGATCTAATGAAGAACCTTTTGAGGCACCTTTTTTGTTAGTTGATATGTTCGATATCTACTCGTATGACATATAGGGCATTGTGTTGCAAATTCATATTCTTTATAATATATAATATGATCATCAGGACAAGCATGTATTGCTTCATACTCCATTCCAATATTTTTCATAACAGTAGATAGTTCTTGATATGAGCGAGGTAGAATATTTGTTGGCGGTAATAGAAACTCACCTATCAATCTACAACAAAAAATATAAGTTGTTAATATAAACAATATTAGTGGTACATTATTCACCCTTTTTTAACTATAAAGACATATATGACATACCTTAACATACGTGACATTTTTATGTTGGATAAACCATTCATAACCTTCAAGTTCAAAAACAACAATACAACAGAGAGAAGAGTTGTTTGGGAGTCTTTATATAGGGGCTTGTATGCCTTCTCAAGTAGAGGTCCATCAAGGCTATAATCATCATCATGATTAGATTCACTTGGACTAAATGTTTTATGGATCAATGTATTTATACCATCATCTTCAATTGTGTTTTCTGGTGCATGATCGTCACCTACTATGGGATCATTATCTTCACCTTGGATATTCACACCTCCATGTTCCTCCACTTCAAAAACCATATTCTTCAGATTGTTGTGGTTCATATCATGTACTTCCTTGGAGAGATCAACCTATATAAAATTGATTAACATAAATAAACCATGATAATCAACTCATCATCAAGTGATTTCATATGTATATAAATTCTTAAAATGATATAAGGAACAACTTACTAGTGGATGATAGTCATGCCCCCCTTTAATGTGACTATTCTCCCTACAATGTCTCTTAACTATTTTGATTAGTAGTCTTCTATGGTTTAAGCCCTTACAAATTTTGCAAGAACAATAACATTTTCCATCACCTTTTCTTTTCAAGTTAGACCACAATCTAGCGATTGTCTCCCTATTTTGTTCTTCACTTATATTATCTGACATGATCGTTCTTCGTAGGAAGCAAAAATTGGGCTATGAAAACTTTGGTCTACAACTTTCAAAAACTAAGAAAAACTGTCAAAAGTACACAAATCTTCTTAGACCTAGCTAAATACTTTAATATTTTAAAAATACTTTCTTTGACTTTATTCCTAAGACATTTAACCCAATCACCTTTTATAACATTCAGTCAATTGCTCTAGGCAAATTTGTGGATAAGATTATTTGTAAAAATTTGACCAACCGCCTGAACGTCTTATTTCAAGAGACCTTACAAAATTAAGCCACTAAAAGCAATTTCAAAATAGATAAGCTAAAAGTCTAGTTAAAATATACATTAGATCAAAAAATATACAATTTTCATACCCGAGCGTGTGGCTATAACTCATGCAATGGCCTTCTTGCTTAGCTGTAGAAGCTCTCCAACAATCAAATTATACAAGCTACAAGGCCTAAGAAAAATTTCAAAACATATAAGCGACAAGGCAAGACATATTACATGACATGGCAAAAGGAACAAAATTTACAAGCTTTAGCAAGATATATTAAACGACATCATAGTGCTAGAGAGATCACAATTATATGAGTCAAACATAGTCATGAAAAAGCACATAAATTAGTTATTATATGCAATTAAAATATATATAGTTAGATAGGGACATCCATAGGGTATATTGAAAATGGAGCAATGAGATTTGGTGGGGGTGAAATAGGTGGCCAAACACAAAGGAACACCACAGCAGTGGCAGATGCAGACGAGATGGATCGATATTGGGCAATGTCAGTGGGGTTGTGTTTTGGAGTTGGATTTGCCAATGTGATTGCAATGTTGTGCTTTCACCTAAAATCAAGGTACAAGTGTTTTACTTTGATGGATAGTTTTATCCAATATCTTTTTGAATGCTGAATTCATGAAGGTTTTATGTTGGTCCTGATGTATTTGAATTTTTATATTTAACTTCTTACATACAGTTAGAAGTCCTACGAAGTAGTTGTTATATGGGTTGAACTGATTCTTCCTCTCCTTTATTTTATTGACCAAATTTCTCAAAATTAACTATTCACATATTGCATTTGATTCCAGTTTTCCCTAAATGCTTTCAATTGAAAATTAAAGATATAACATTTTGTTAACAATCAAGATAATTCTGCGTAATTAGATTTTATTCAAGAAGCAACTTCTTATCACTTTGAAAGGTTACCAATATTTGGTGGATCTACACAATAAAATATATAATTCTTGCATAATTTTGATAATGAGTAGAATGTATGTGAGAATTTAAAAATACATTTCAATTTCCCCAGATACATATTCTTGATAGAATCTTCTTAACAGTTTGCATTTCAAGAGTACAAACATAAGAGCTTATTTGTACTAAATTAAATATGATTAATGTTGTTTGTTGATATTCTTTCTGCTGAAAATTGTTTTTGAGCTTTGGTTAGCAATCTATAGCAATGTATTACAAAGATTACAAGAAGTAAAACATGGAGGCTCTTCAATATATTTCCAGTGATGCAAAATTTGCAACTGTCTTGTTAACTGGCTCTATTCCGTTATCTATATGCCTTGCCAATAATATTTTAGTATTTGTGGACTTTTCAAAGAATGCACTAAGTTATGTCACTCCTACAAATCTGGTTAGATGTTCTCAATTGAGAATTTTGAATTTGACTCAAAATTATTTCAAAGGTGGGGTACTAGAAGAGTTAGGGAATCTTCCTGTACTTGAGACACTAAATCTGAGTAAAGAAAAAATTGCAAGCTATTATTCCTCCTCCAATTGAAAATTGAACAAAACTTCAAGTATTTGACTTGCAAAAAAAAATTCAAGGGTATATCTCAATTTGGATTTGAGAACTAGCAGAGTTATGATTTCTTAGCTTGTCTTTTAATGAGTTGTAAAAAATTCTCTCACCAAAGTTGTTTACGTTCAAGAATCTTCAAATTCTAGATTAATCTCATAATAATTTATGAGGACTAATTCTTGAGAGTTCAAGGATGTTGAATGATACAGAAAATGTGACACAAAGTGAAAAGAAAAGCTATCTCTATCTTCATCCAAGAACTTGATCATTACCACCATTTTCATTGTAAACTATCCCTTTCTGGCCTCTATAAACCTCTTATTTCTGAATCTTTCATCAAACCACCAAAAATGACATGTACTTGGTGCCTTAATCCTCAGTAGTCCACTCTTCTTTTCACCCAAATTTACCCCAATTCTTGGAATGGACTTTGCAAAAAGCTCCTCCATTCCACCCAATGCCCAACTGCAGAGCCCATACCATGATCTTGGAATGGATGTGGGTGTTTGTTTTGTGATGTTTCTCAACTTGGTGGAATAGCTCCCTTAGCAAAAGAAAAACACTCTCCATTAATTTATTGTCCATAAAATTGAACATTTTATCAACCCTAGTCTTCTTACTCTTCCCATGATAAGAATTTTGTTGCTTGGTGCAAGTGAGAGTGAAAGCAATTTCCATCACTCCAATTGCAAAAAGCATCTCAAACAACAATGTGGTTACCAAATCTAGCTTGTATCGAGGATTCAATTATGGGGGCACACAAGAAAAACATTCTCAATCATTATCAACCTAATTGATGCTACTTACATGGTACTTCTAGCAAGGATCACCAAGAACTCCCATCACATCACTATCGTTGCTTGCATACCTCATTAAATGGATGAAGTTGGTGGTGGCCAATAAAAGAAAGGAAAGAAATAATCACAATGGATGAAGTTGGTAGTGTCCAATCAGACATGGTGTTGACCTCTTTATTGCCTTGTCTTCTCAAATGTGATAATTTGGAGTCATCCAGGGAAGCTAATTTTGCATTAATTTGATCTATGTAGTTCTACAAGTTCTAAGCCGCCATGTCCCTTTTATTATTGCATTTACAATGATTTGTGAATCACCCTCAACATGAAGTTTTCTAGCTCCTAGCTACTTTGCTACTCATACTGCTGAGATAGTAGCCTCTAGCTTCGAAACATGCTTTCTACCATCTAAATCATACTCCATGATCCATCATCAGGATGAAAGAGTTCAATGAACCAAAAATTGGATCATGGTGTATGATTTGAAACGTTAATTATAAAAATAATGTTACACAATCAAATTCCAGAAACATATAACTATAGAATTCAATGTGGATTGTGGAAGCCTGCTATCTTTGATTAGAAATATACTTATGAGCTTTACATTCATTTACTTTTTTCAAAGTTTACCTCAATTATATTTTATTCAATTTGTTGCATATATGCATCTGATTAATTATTTGGACATCTTGCAACAAAAAAAAATGTTTAGTTTACATAAGATGACTTTTGTTCAATGGATTGATATGCATTTAGATTATTGGTATATGATTTATGTGCTAAGGAGAGATCAAGGGTTTTTCTATTCATCATTTTATGGCAATACTAAATAAGGATAACTATGAACCTTGAAAAAATAGTTGCTTGAAACATCTTAAGTTTCTTTATCTTTTGTATTATCTTTATAGACTTATACCAGAACCAACTATACCTAGGACACAATCAACATGGGGAACTAATATCAACCATTTTGTAAGACTAATTAATTCCAATGTTGATTCAGACATTGTGTGTTGTATTAGACCTTCATTACCCATTCACGCTTGGACCATAAATCTCTCCATTCCCAAATAATCTTGGTACAAATTGCCTCATTTCCCTTGATTGTTAATGTTTGCCCAGAAGTAAGGATAAATAGCAAAAAAGAACACAAAAAAGGTACAAAAGACACAAGACATTTATTCTAGGAGAACACTTTGGCTTGAAGGGAAAGACCCAACCACACTAGGAAAATATATCTTTTATTGATATAAAAATGTTCGAGTACAATGCTTTCAACTTGATACGTTATCTCAACACACAAAGCAATCACATATATAATTGAGAGACTCTTCATATCACAACCAATGTTCTCTTCAATTTCCAAATACAAGTCTCTTCATATTTCCAAATGCATGACACATGTCACTTCATATAATATTATCTCAAATATCCAACTATAAACAGAATCCATAGGTATTATCTCAATTTCAATACATATAGAAAAATTAGAGATAAAGCTTTCTATCACAGCTAAAATCTTTAACATTGTTTATGCCATAGTTCATTGAAAGAAAAAACAAGTGTGTGATACAATATTTTTAAGGTCAGGTGCATTAATAAGTACAAAAAAATTACATAAAAAAAGCAAAGAGATTGCAATAAATTGGGAGGAAGAAGAAACCAATGAATGCGTACAACTTTATTTGTGAGCATTTACAATAGGTTGCTAGGAGTAACTTAAACCTCACAATTCATCTCTATTGGGATTATGCAAATGCCTATTAATTTCAACAATACCTCTTCATTTCCTTTTGCAATAATATTCTTCCTTATGGAGAAACTTGGTTTCTTTTAAATCAATGTGGTATTTTGTATTGAAACAATGCTTAAAAGTGCATATTAGTTTATGTATTCATGTGTAATCTCAACATTATGTTCTTTATTCCTGAGAGCAATAAAGTGGATAGTTTCTCCAATATTAAGGGAACCATATGAACAATTGATTCTATAGACAGCTAAATTGAAAATTCACAAGTGGTTCTCTCTAGACTCTAATCCTGCATAGCAAAGATCACATTCCTAATCATCTAGTGAATTAGGCATTATATTAATGCTTTTTCCTCTAATATTTTTTAGATCTCATTTGATATTTCCTTTGACATAAGTTTATGGAGTTGTAGTGTGATAGAAAATTGCCTTTAATAGCCCTTCCTTGATATTATTTATTTTTTAAAGCTTGATTGTTCCATTTCTATCAAGTGTTCATGAAAAATAACATATTTACCTTTATCTTTAGACATCTTATCATCACCATGCTACCCAAAAAACAATTCTAGTAAACACTAATGTTGCAAGAGAATTTCAAGTCTACATTGAGGTAAAAATTGACTAGAGATGTCTGACCTAAGATAAGTGTTTGAAAAGAATCAATACAAATCTAAGTTGATTTCTAGGGCATTTAAAGAAGCCAAAAGATGAAACAAGGGAAGTGTGGATACTCACAAAATAATACAAGACCTATGGAGCAAAACTGAGAAAAACCTATGGGGGGTTGGCCTAGGAGGCTTTCCACTCTGTCTACTTCTTTAGTGGCTCCATTGCTCCCCTTCACCAAAAAAACCAAAGCCAACTCAGTCCGAAAATGGCCTCACCTCAAACTTGCTCTAAATCATCCATCCATCTGTCGATATTGCGTCTGGTAGCGAAAAGGGTTCAATATCAAATGAGGTGATGTTGTATAACAAATGATCAATTTTTTTTTTCCCTCTTATATCCTGTTAACGTTGCAATTGCGATGTCGTTGGGCTATAATTGAAAAAAAAAGCCAAAACCACATTACATTTGCCTACCATCACAAATTGACCCCTAATGTATTAGTGTGGACCGTACCTACTAATGTGACTAATCTTCAAATAGCTGAAACATGTGGTTTGAATTGACTTAACCACGTTTGATAGTTACCATTGAAGTGTGTCCTAATACAATTCTTAGGAACATGTCCATATTCTTGACAATAATGACACCTATATCTTGTGTTATAGTCCTAGTTATAAGAGTTACCATTGTTCCTTACCTTTGTTTGCTTGTTTGATGACCACATGGGTTTTGAACTGCATTCAAAAGCTCTATGTCCATACTTCTAATATTTGTAACAATATCCTTCAAATATTTGTCTATGCATGGTCCTAGTTTTGCATTCATGTGCTTGATGACCATGCTCATTGCACTTATGGCAACAAACCATGCTCTTATGATTGACATTTTCATTTGTAGTCTTGCTCCTACACACATTAAAAATATGTCCTTTCTTACCACAATTATGACAAGTAGGTTTGGAGTTCATACCTTTGTTGTTCCTTACTTCTGCATTTTTGGATGACTCTCCTCCTTCAGTACTTTGAATCCTAGTCCAGATGTATCATTATTAGATCTAAGGGATCTCAATAATTGCTCAAAGTATTTGATGGCTTCATTTGGTTTGTTGAAACTTTTAGAAAATTCCTTTTCCCTCTTTAGGTCGCTCTGCAATTGTTCATTTTGCAACTTTAATGTAGTTATCTCAATGTCCTTGACATTCAATTCATAGTTGGCATTCATCATTTGACTTAGAGTATTCAATTGCATGTTGGAAATCTTGGTTAGTTATGATGATTTCTCTTCTAGTTTGTTGGCCAAAACATTTTTGTCTTCTTTAATCATGGCTTTGTCTTCCATGGCTTTCTTCTTTTGTTCAACCACTTCACATAGTAGTATAGCTTGTGATTCTTGCTCTAATTTGAGATTTCTACTTTCCTTGTCTTGGACTCTATTCTTTTCCATTAGATTTGCAACTACTGCATCAAATTCATTGGAGTCACCATTTGCAAATAGCTTAGTAGTGTCTATCTCTTTGTATTGTGTGTCATTCTCTGCAATAGCAATTTCCTTCCTTATCTTCAAGGATTTCCTTAGTTCTTCTCTTGCTTCATTTAGTTGATGTAGAATGAGTTGTATTTCAATCTCCTAGTTCTCAATAGTCTTTCCGAACATGTAGACTTCCATTTCAAGATCTTTCCTCAAAGCTATAAAGTTTCTTTTTTAGAGAATGAGGCTCTGATACCAATTGTTGGAAATACAATAGGAAAGGTAAACTTTTGAGAGGTGGTTGGGGGGGGGGGGGGGGGGTGGTGGATTAGTAGTTTACACTTGAACCCATTAAACTTTCACCACACATCTATCTCATACATTCAATGAGTAAACTAGAATAACATGTAAAACATATAAATCTAAATCATGTAAACATGTAAGAATTCACACACATAACACCAGATATGATTACCTAGAAACCCCCAAGTGAGAAGGTAAAACTGGGGTGCGGATGACACCCACAAATCTTCACTACTACCATAATAAAGTGTATCTAATAAAGGTTACAATATTTTGATCATGAGTCATGATCTACCCTATGAAAGGTCTGCCCTGTTAAAGGCTTACAAAGACTATAAGTCTCACCTTTTTAGAGGATCTCAACACCCTATTAGAAGTGTGCCTTGTTAAAGGACTTTAACTTACAACTAAGTAAGCACTTTGTTAAAGGATTTCATACAGCCTATTAGGACTACTTTCTTAAGAGATTTTGACTAAAATCACCTGTTAGAATGTCTTAGCTTTGATCTTGTGGTTAACACTTGATTCTCGATAACAGATCACCTCTAAACAATGTCTTCTTGATCTTTTTCAATCAGATGTCTCTTTGTTGTATCCTTTTCTCTATCGTTTGTTTTTCTCTAACTGATTCTACAATATTCTTTCACTTCATAACTTCTAAGACACCATGAATGCTCTATTTGCACATGCAAACTTCTTTCTTATCTCCTTCTATTCCTTACACACTCATAGAGAGTTTAGGGTTTCATCCTCCTTAAGAAAACTCAGTGACTTAGAGTTAGTTATGAATTTATAGTTGAGATTAGTCCATTTTTCCACTTAATCCTTCCCATTTTCTAATTGGTTGCATGTAATTTGATGTAGGAGCATCCAGAGGCATAAGGGAAATCCTGTGTCACCAAAAAAAAATGTACTTAGACTTAGTTTCTGTTTCATGTATTTTCATTTTTGGATACCCATTTGGGTCAAATAAAGGTTCCAACTCTCATAGTTCCACTATTAGTGTTCTGGGTTAGAGTTTTTAATCACCTTGGGATACGTATAAATGCCAAAAAAATAGGAGTATGTAATTGAGCCATCATTTTGGTGAACTAGAAGGTGTAAATTGGTTGGATGATTGTCATTGTAATTTAGATCATTCCAAAAAAAGAATTAGGTCAAAAGGCCCCACGGTTTGAAAGTTATCACAATTTTTTGGTTTCTAGAGACATCCTAAGAATGCTTCAAAGTTAGGTTAGGGGCATTAAATGACCTTGAACAGGGCCAAAAAATGGGGGACGAGTGAAGCTGGTCCATAAGGCTATAGAGTGCTTTGAGAGCTTTCCAAAAATGTAAACGATTTGTTAATCGGAGCTATGGTTCAAAAGTTATGCCTCCCAGAAGTTCGGTTACCGTTTTTGGATTCTTCTAATTTTGTGCCGACTTCTAATGCAACTTCTAGAGCCTTCTATTTGTTCGGTGGATGCCAACTAGCACTTTCTAGAATGTATTCCTAATCCTTAACCCTCTGGGGTCTATTTAAGAGCATTTAAAGGCAGTTCGGAGTGGAGTTTGAGAAAAGGTACTGGGAGAAGAATTTATCTCCAGACTTATGCTATTGTAAGCCCATAGGGTATGTTTTGGAGTCTGTTTCTCTACACTAAGTGTACTAGCATATTTTTACAGTTAATAAAATTTTCCCTTTCTTGTTGTGTCCAATCTATGCTTGGGTTGTCTCCCCCATCATAATTGCATAGGGAATCCAACTTGAGATTTGTCCTTATCTCTGAAATATCAAAATTCAATCTTAAGTCAGCTCAAAAATGGTTTACATAGTTGTTTGTGCCTTTACAAAAAAATATGTCAAAACTGTATCACTTGGCATCTAAAGTCTCTGATGCTTGGCATGTACTAATCTTTCTATTGTAGCTTGGCACCTGCATTGCTCAACATCCACTATTTACTTGCCTCCTATGTCACTTGGCATATACATTCTGCTCGACACTTGATTGACTCTGCACATGAGTGGCTTGACACTCACTATGACTCAACATGGTCTATGGTTTGCTTGGCATATGTTACTTGTTTGGCATGAACTAAGTAAATAACTTAAGTGTGTTGACACTCACTTGTCAAAATCAATATGAGATCAACAATATGTTCTCATATATTAAATATGATTTTATATCAAAAGTTTTATTTTAGAATTTTTCTTTCATAGTATTAATGATTGTAGCCTCAATCGGATGATTTCAATCAATGAAATTAAATGTTTGAATGGCCTATCAGCTTTAAAAATTTGATATATATTCTAAATTATTATTATCATGGAGCATTTGTATTATTGATAATAAAGAGAGTGTGTGTGAGAGAGATAGAGAGTGTATTAGATATATGGATACATTATACATACATACATTCAAATAGATTGAAATCACCTGACCAAAGGTACAATTTTTTTATGTATGTATGTAAATATGTATGTATGTATGTATAATGTTTGAATGGCCTATTGGCTTTAAACATTTGATAACTATTCTACACTATTATTATCATGGAACATTAGTATTATTGATAGTAAAGTGTGTGGGTGGGTGTGCATTAGATATATGAGACAACTTAACTCTCACTAGTTATTACAAATAATATTTTTGTAAGGTATTATCACAATTAAATAATGTGATAATAATTTATATATAATTATATATATAATAATACATACATACATACATACATACATACATATATATACCATTATATGTAATATTATAATATATAATAATACATATATATATATATATATATATATATATATAATTATATATAATATATATGTATGTATGTATGTATGTGTGTATGTATTATTATATAAATAATTATTATCACATATTTTAATCATGATAATACCTTAAGAAAATATTATTTGTAATAACTAATGAGAGTTAAAGAGATGTGTGACAATCATGGCAGTGCTCTATAGTTTTTAGGAAACTTTATTGCAAGTTTATTCTTGAGGAGGTGCCAAATTATTTTGACTTCCGAGATTCTCAGGGTAGAGGTGGGGGGTCATCATATGATAAATCAAGGTCACATCATCACCCTAACACGCCTAGGGTTCCCACTACCAAGCCATAGGTGGATCATGTTAGTATTCCTTTTATTATGAAGGAACATGTTGAGGTGGGCATGCTAGGCACAATTAGCATACTAATGTAGAATCTCATAGATTGTGCCTTTCCTTTAGTCTATGATGATCATGGTCAGTCTTGGGGGGTCCATATTTGTCATTCATGTGGATCCCTATGCACATTTGGTACTACCAATAGCGAGGAAAATGATGTTGAATTGATGCATGTTGATTTCCTCAATATGACATTCAAAATTGATACAAAAGAAAATAAAAGTTCATTAAATACACTTGATCATATTTCATTTATAATTAAATCACAACTAAATTAGTATATATTGATAATGATTAATGTAGAGGGAAAGAGTGTGAATGGCAGTAAGCATGTTTCTCCAACCACCTTTTACAATATGTCATCATCTTCATAAGTATTTATTGAATAAATAATTTTAATTAATACATTTAATTATTATGAAATTATATGAATAGTTGTATCATAATTTATTGTTTGTGCAAATTATAATGTTCACTATTGGACCTTTGATGTTCACAATAGAAAAGGAAGGGAATTATGCCACTTTCCTTGAGGTATCTTTATTTAAATGTTAATTTGATTTAATTTTTTATATTTAATTAATAAATGAGTGAATAACTAAATTACTAGACAAACTATAATCAAGGTCTAGAGTCAAAGTGGCCATGGAAGTGATCACATTCCTTTTCCTAGATTTGCATTGACATTATTGATTCCATAGGTAAAATTACAAAGCATTATAATCAACATATCACTTGTACATTCTTATAGGAATGTTTGCCTTATGTGTTATCATAAATGTGTACTAAGCTAATGTTATAGTTTCTACACCATCACCAAAGAACGAAGGACACAATGACACCTTCATTGAGGTACCATTTATTCACTAGTGGTGTCAAAAAAAATACGTAATCTTGATAATTGAATAATTACGATTTTGTTTTATTTCTAACTATTGACATTTGATACTCTTGTTATTGCTCATGAGTCCTTAGATCATGGATTTACAAAATTTGTAGGTTGAGGTATTCAAAGTTTAATTGTTATCTTAATATTTTATATTGAAATTATTAATGATATTCATATATGATTTTAATTACTATTTTTATCATCTTTGTAGGGACTTGTTACTCCTAATCATTAGTATACCCTTGTACAAAGTGACTATTTGTTTGTAGTAAGTGAGTATTCTATTATATATCATCATATATTTCAATTTTGATGTATATTACTGTTAGAATATACAGTCCATTGATATAACTAAGGTGGGGTGAGGGGGGGTGTGAATCAGTTATACAACTATTATGCCAATAATTTTCTTTAAATAATCTTAACAATATGACTAATGTTAACTAAAACCACAACAAGATACTCATACACAATTAATAACATATATGTTAACTAGGGAAAACCCCGACGGGGATGGTACCCACAAGATGCTGTACTAATATAAATATTCCTTAGAGGATAGACCCTGTTAGGAGTCTATTACAACATTTAGTATTTATGAGTCCCTATTGTGAGACTTTTGAATCCCTGTTAGGAGAATCCAACCTTGTTAGGAGTTTTTCCAACCCCATTAGGAGTTGCGGAAGATAGTTGGATAAGATCAAAGAACCCACTATCTAAATGATCTTTGTATTATTGCTTGTAGAATAATATAACTAAAATGTACTTTCTATTTGAATTCTTTAGAATAATTGAGAGGGGTTTGAATTAGTTATCAAAGGTCTAAATGTACAAATAGAACTTTTCATAGCTTAATGAACCCATATTCATAAAACATTTTCATCATGCATGCATCCATTAGATTATGAAATCACTTAAACTTGTAGGTTACTATCAAATCAATTTGTAGAAATGTAAACATGAAACAAAATAGATTTAATAACACATTTGACACAATGTATTGACATGAAAACCCAATTTGGAAAAAACCATTAGTGACATGCTACTCATTCTCACTCTTCTGAACTAATGCTCTATGAAAGGCCAACCTTGTTAAAGGTTACAATGGACACTTTTAAATGTGACCCAGTTAAAGGATTTCAATCACCCTTTTAGAAGTGATCCTTGTTAGAGGACTTTAGATCATTCACTTGGAATGTCACTCGGTTAAAGGATTAACAAATGACTATTAGGTCAACCTTAATCCAAAGGATTTATCCTAGATTGATACAATGATTAGAAAGTAACAGTAAGGCTTGATCTGATAACAACTTACAACTCCATTTGTAGATTACAAAACTCTATTTTAGTCCTCCATTCTGCTTGTCTTTCACACTCTTAAGCTTTGATAGATTGTTCACCCTTCAAGCATCTATACCCTTAATCCTTCTTGCCTTTTTTGCCAATGTAGTCTCTTCTCTCAAGTCACTGAATGAAGCAAATACCCTAGAATCCTTATCTTCGTTAGGTTTTCACACATGGAAACCTTTACTTCTAACCAACCATCTCTATAAATAAAGAATTAAGATCTTTGGTCATTCATTCTCCATCATCCATTTAGGGTTAGGTTAGATTAGGTAGGATTCAATGAATCTACCCTTTATTTCATTTCATTCCCTTCTAGAAACTTCTCCTTCAATCCATTTTCAATTCACCTCAAAAGGGTTCATCTTGAATTTTGTGCCACCAACTCATCAAGCTTATCTTCTATACAGTTCACACAATCAAAGAAATCAAACTTGTTAGCTCAGATTTCTTGAATTCTTAATCTTTCTCATAATTTCGACACTTGATATTAACTAGCTTCTAATGCTCAGTACATACTACATTTCTCAACATGCTCTATCAATTTAATCGACACGAATTAAAGTTTACTAGTGCTTGACATCAACTAAACTTTACTCAGCTTACACTGTGTCACTCAGCTTACACTGAAGTCAACTTTTCTTGGTTCCAACTAATTTTTTGCTCATATAAAATCTTTTCTATGAGCTTGATAGAACCTTTTCCTTTTATTAGACATGGTGCATCATTACCAAACCTTACACTATTTCCACCATAATAATTCAAGGTAATGAACTTACTTTTATCTCCAATCATGTGATGTGAACACCCACTATTAATGATCCATCTATCATTCTTGTTCACACAAGATAGTAGTGCAGTTGCGTCATCCTCATCAAATTCATCCTTCATTGCAACAGACACTACTTCATCATCATGATTGTTAGATCCATCTTTTGTTTCCTCTTCAACAATGTAGCAAGACTTCTTGCCTTTGTCTTTGTAATCTTTGCTATCTTCATCTCTTCTACTTTTGTAATTGTCATCATGTCTATAATTCTTCTTCTTTAGACATCTAGTAGCAATATGACCAACCTTATTGCAATTGAAACACATGATAGGTAACTTACCTTTAAACTTTCCTTTACCTTTGTGAAATCTCCTTGCTAATAGTGCTTCAATTTGATCTACATCTTCCTCATATATATCACTATCATTAGAAACATACTTTTCCTTTTTCTTCTTCTTCTACTTCTTCCTCTCATTAGGTCCCTTTAATGATAGCTTACCTTTGAAAGTAGATTCAATATTTTTAGGCCTGTAATTGTCAAAGTTAGATAGCTCAAATGCAATGAGTCTACCTACCAGACCTTCAAGAATTAGATTATTTCCTGGCATACATCTCAGTTCTTGTATTGTAGAAACTCTAATAGCATATATAGTCAGTAGTGTTCTCAAAACATTTTAAAAGTATAGTATCATCATCTATTTACTAGTAGCTCCTATTATTGCATTAACAACATCTTTTATCCTAGAGCAATATTGAGCAATATTCTCACCTTCTGCATTCTCATATAATCAAACTTACCTTTGAGATTTTTAGCTTTGGCTCTTAGAACATTCTTGTCACCTCCATATATAGTGTGTAGAGCATCTCACATTTTCTTTACACATCAAGACTTTTGATATCATCAAACTTGGCATAGCTTAGGGTAGAGGCAATCTCCAACATTGCTTAGTTGTGTTCTTTCTTCTTTTTTAGATCTTTAGCAATTAGAACTCTAGTAGGATCAGTATGCTCAAAAATAATGGTAGATTGTGCATGATCTCCAAGACCTCCTAGGTTTAGCTTAATTAGACTTTTCCATGTAGGAAAGTCATCTATATTAAGCTTTTGTACTTCTCTTTTTGACATCTTGATCTTTTTTCTTTTAGTACCTTCAAACTAGTCCTCTTAAGTAGATGGCTCTAATACCAATTGTTGGAATTCTCTAGAATAACTAAGGCGGGGGTGGGAGGAGTGAATTAGTTATCCAATGTCTAGATGTACAAGTAAATTTTTTCACAGCTTAATGAATACATATCCATAAAACATTTTCATCATACATGCTTCGATTAGATTATGCAATCACTTAAACTTGTAGGTTACTATCAAATCAATTTGTAGAAGTGTAAACATAAAATATAACAGAATCAAAAACACATTTGACACAATGATTTAACATGGAAACCCAATTTGGGAAAAACCACTAGTAACATGCTATTGATTCTCACTCTTCTAAAGTGATGCCTTGTGAAAGGCCAACCCTATTAAAGGTTACAATGCACACTATTAAATGTGACCCAGTTAAAAGATTTGAATCACCCTATTAGGAGTGAGCCTTGTTAGAGGACTTTAGATCATTCACTTGGAATGTCATGTAGTTAAAGGGTTTACAAATGATTTTTAGGTCAACCTTAATCCAAATGATTTACCCTAGACTGATGCAATTATTAGAAAGTAACATTAGTGCCTAACTTGATAAAAACTTACAACTCCATTTGTAGATTACAGATCTCTATTTCAATCTTCCATTTTGCTTGGCTTTTACACTCTTCAACTTTGATAGCTTATTCACCCTTCAAGAATCAATACCCTTAAGCCTTCTTTCTTTTCTTACCAATGTAGTCTCTTCTCTTAGGTCATTGAATGAAGAAAATACCCTAGACTCCTTGTCTTTCTTAGGCTCTCGCAGATGACAACCTTTTCTTCTAACCAACTATCTCTTTAAATAGAGAATTAAGATATTTTGTCATTCATCCTCCACCATCCATTTTAGGCTTAGGTCAGATTAGGCAGGATTCAATGAATCTACCCCTTATTTTATTTTATTCTCATCTAGAAACTTCTTCTTCAATCCACTTTGAATTCACCTCAAAATGGTTCATCTTGAATTCTGTACCACTAGCCCATCAAGTTTATATTCCACATGGTTCAGACAATCTAAGAAATCAAACTTGTCAACTTAGATTCATCAAATTCTTGATCTTTCTCATAATGCTGACAAAGCATTAACTAGCTTCTAATGCTTGACACATACTATGTTGCTCAACATCCTCTATTAATTCACTCAGCATGAACTAAAGTTTATTGGTGCTCGACATCATCTAAACTTTACTTGGCTTACACTATGTCACTTGGCTTACACTGAAATTGACTTTTCTCAGCTCCAACTTATTTTCTTCTCGGCTTGTACTAAATTTTCTCAGCACCTACTATGCAAAATGTTAAGCTTGGTAGACAAAATTTGTTTAATTTGTTCTTCTGAACTTAATCAGTGTAACCAACCTTTGTAACCTTAAGTAGATTATCAATGTCTTAACTAATTCTTGTACTCCTTTTCATTTCATAATTCAACCTTTCCTCTAGGTGTTATTGTTACCTTATTTGATCAAATCCTCTTCATTAATAAAATAAATGATAGTACATAAATCATATAATCAATTGTCTTACTAGCAACTAGCAGGTCTGACATCAGTGAAAAAATAATGGTTGAAACACATATTCATACTTATGTCAATCTATTTTCAACACTTCCTCTATCTCTATCCTATCAACCAAAGTTTTGTTCCTTCACATCTTGTAACCAGATCTCATACTATGAATCCAATGATCCCTTGAATCACTTACACACATTTAGTAAGCATTCTGCTCCTTCTTGTACTGTGCACTAATACTTTGTATTTCCCTTGATCCTCTAATCCAAGACACCTTATGAATAAGGGAAAAAAAAATTCCTCTATACCTTATCTTCATAATAATTCCTTGAGTTGGCCTTGAGGCTTTTTCAATTAATTAAAATAAGATAACTAATTAATTTACAATTACAATAATACTGTTGGCTCACAGTCTATACAAAAATTCACACATGTGAAACCACATCTTGTGCACACACTATCATCATCACACGAATGTATTCTATCATTATGTGACTATACATATCTTTATTATATCTTAGATGAATGATAGTAATAGATAATTGAAACTCTATTTTCCAATGCTTTGTTTCTACACTGCTTGTAGTAAATCAACTGTAACTTTTGTACACCATTGACTCAAACTTAGTCCTCTTAACCATGTCATCAGAACAACCTCAAGAACATGTCCTCCATTGTGCATCATCTAAAACTTCCTCAACTTTTGTGCATCATAAGATTACTAACTACTATTCTTCTAGTCTTAATAAAATTACTGTTGTGTTGACATAAATGGCAAATACAGTCATGAATGCAACATATCAATACTCTCCAATGCTTAGGATACTCCCCCAATGTAGTATCATCAACATTCATATTAACAATCTCCCCCTTTGGCATTAATGGGAACATAGATGAAAAATATCTAAGCTCCAAGAATACCAAATTGTACTTTGCAACTGTTGCTACTATCATCTTCTCAAATCCTCTTCATCAATCTAAAATCTTCTGGCTATTGCCATGAGTTGTTTATGGTAAACAACTTCCAACACTTTTCTGGTTGTATATCTTTCCCATAGAGATATCCTTCTATGCACTTACATATTTTCTATGCACATACATGATTCTTTCTAAATCTCCCTAAAGAGATAATACTCCCCCATTGACAACTCAACATGTGCTTTTCTCACATTTTCTCTCCCATTACCTAGGAGATGTTTTTCATGTACACATTCTTCTCCCCCATTAACATCAATATAAAAGGTATAAATAAAATTACATAATTGTACTTCTTCCAACCAATTCAAGTGTCCAAAGACACTATTTAATACAAAATACCAAAATACCAAGAGTCCTTAATGACTCAATACATACCAAATGCTCCCCCATATAGGAAGCATCAACATTCAGTCTAGTCTAACCATAGTGCTCTGTATTACTAGACTGATGCACTCACTGCATCATCTTCTTTGAAGTAGGTAGGGGTATAACCCCTAGCATACCTCTCAGGTGCTCAAAAGTATCTTTAGGCAAAGGCTTCATAAAGATATCCACAATTCAATATTTAGTTCTTACATACTCCAACCTTATTTCCCTTTTAGCTTCCTTCTATCTCAAAAAATGATACTTTATGGATATGTTCCTTTTCTTAGAATGCAGTACTTGATTCTTAGACATATTTACTATACTTGTGTCATTACAATGAATGATAATAGGTTCTCTAAATGCAATCTCAATATCCCTCAACATTGTTTTCATCCACATAACTTGATTATAGCTATTTGCTACCGTAACATACTCTACCTCAATTGTACTCTGAGATATATAGTCCTATTTCTTTGTCAACCAAGAAACCTCCTCTAAGAAATAATTCTGCACCACTGGTGCTCTTTCTATCATCCATATTGTCTACCTAATCTACATTAGTATATGTGTACAAAGTGAAGTCACTTGATCTATCATACCAAATTCCATAGTCGGATGTACCCTTCATTGAATATCCTCTTTACTACTGCATAATGATACTCTTTTGGATCAACTTTAAATCTTGAAAAAATCCCAACTACATTTTTTACATCTATTCTAGTGTGAGTTAGATATTGGAATCCTCCTATCATAGATCTATACTTCTTTTGCTCAACTATAGGTGTTTTATCTTTACTAGATAACTTGTGACTAGTTATCATGGGTGTACCAATAGGTTTGCAACTTTATAAACCAAACCTTTTCAACAAGTCTTTTAGACACTTGGTTTATGAAATAAATATCCCATCTCTACTCTACATAATCTGTAATCCTAGGAAAACTTCATTTCTCCTATCATGCTCATTTCAAGTTCATTTTTCATCTCTTTAGCAAACTTATCACTTTCTTTATCATTTCCTCAAAATATTATGTCATCCAAAAATATTACAATGATAAATAAACCATCATCAATTTTCTTAAAATGTAAATTACCATCTATTGTACCTTTGATAAATCCAAGCTTAGAAAAATACATGTCCAACCTTGCATACTAGGTTTTAGGTGCTTGCTTCAGACCATACCATACTTTCTTTAGTCTGCATACAATTTTTTTTTTCTTTTGTTAGAGATAATCTATCAAGTTGCTCAATATAGACTTCTTCTTCAATTTCTCCATTTAGAAAAGTTGACTTGATGTCCATCTAATAAACCTTGAAATTCTTGCTTGCTGCATAAGTCAAGAACATCCTTACTGCTTCCATTCTTTCCATAGGTGCATATGTCTCTTCATAATCTATGCCTTCTTGTTGTGAGTAACCTTTGCGAACAAGTCTAACCTTTTTTCTCACAACTTCTCCTTGCCCATTCATCTTATTTATAAATACCCACTTGGTTCCTATCACGTTCTTCTCTTTAGGTCTAGGAACTAATTCCCATGTCTCATTCTTCACAATTTGATCTATTTCTTTTTTCATAGCTTGCATTTAGAGATCATCTTTATATGCCTCATCTGTTCTCTTAGGTTACACCTAAGAAATTAGACATAATTCCTCATTTTATTCTATTCCTTGTCATCACACCCTTATCCTTGCTCCCAATTATTTTCTCTAGAGGGTGATTCTTTGTCATGTTTTTGCTAAAAGTAGGAGTTGATATCTCAACTCTTATCTCTTCCCTAGGTTTAGATCTCTATTCTTCTCTATGCTCAATAGATACATCATTATGTACATCATTGTTAGTCTCAAAAAGGACTTCAACATTCTATCTAAGAAATAAAATATTATCCTCTTCTTCATTAGAATTATAATCTACCATCTTCTCTTTAGGACCAAACTTTTCATCAATCCTTATGTTTGTGCACTCAACTATTGTCTTAGTTCTATAGTTGAAACATCTATATGCTTTGCTTTTCAATGAATAACCAAGAAACATACTTTCATCACTTCTAGGATCAAACTTACCAATATTATCATCTCTCTTTGTGTATCACTTATTTCTAAATATTCTGAAATACTTGACTAATGGTGAGTGACCAAACCATAACTCATAAGTTGTCTTACTCATACGATCTATATTTTTCAGAGTATATACTATAGTGTTAACTACTTCTCTCCAAAATGTCTTTGAGACATCATTCTCAAATAACACTACTCTTGCTACTTCTGCTACTAACTTATTCCTTCTTCCAATAATCCCATTCTATTCAGGTGTTCTTGGTGAAGATAATTGTCTTTTGATTCCATTATCTTCATAGAACATGTTGAATTCTCTAGAGGTGAACTCTCATCCTCTATCTGATATCAAACATTTAATCTTAACACTAGATTCATTTTCAAATCTATTCTTGAATATCTTAAATTTCTCAAAAGCTTTAGACTTCTATTTAAGAAATGCTACCCACATCATCCTAGTGAAATCATCAACAAAAATCATAAAGTACCTTTCACCATAAAATCCTCTGGGTCTTGTACGTTCACTTAGATCTATGTGAACAATCTCCAATTTCTCTATAGTAGAGAAATTCTTTCTAGGAAAAGAAACTTTCCTCTACTTATCCAAAATACATTCCTTTCAGATAACATTAGTAGGCTTAATAATCTTAGGCAAATCTCTCACTAGAAATGTACTACTAACTTTCACAATATTATCAAAGTTTATATGATAGAACCTTCTATCCTATAACCAACTATTGTTAACATTTGCAACCAAACATGCTATTTTAGTAGGATTCAACTAAAATACATTACCTTTGGATCTAGTCTCAATACCAATCAACTTAGCATCTTTGTCTTTGATAATGCAAGTCTTCTCTGTGAACTGCAATAGATATCCCTTGTTTACCAACTACCCAACACTAAGTAAATTATGTTTCAAACCATCAATAAAGTAAACATCATCAGTGTTAGTTTTACCATCAAGAGTAATAGATCTAATCCTTGTAATATGATAGGCTACATTGTTACCAACTCTAACAATACCTCCACCATGATTTATGAACTTAACAAATTTGTTCATATCACCAGTCATGTGATGTGAACATCCACTATCAATTATCAAATCTAATTTCTTCTCAACTTGGGTAACTAGATCTCTCTCTTCTCTAATTTCTCTATCAATATCATCTTCCCTAATAGCCAAAAATCCTAATTCATCATCACTTTAACTCTGATCTCTTTTATTAGATTCTTCATCCTCATTAGCACATAAAAAATTTCTATCCTTATTTCTTCTAGGCTTAGATTTTCCTCTAATTTTTTTTCTCTCTTTTAGCACATTTAGATGCATAATAACCATATTCATCACAAGTCCAACATTTAAATATTTTCTTACCATCTTTCTCTCTTCTTACTAGAAGGGGTATTCCTTCTTCAATCTTCTTATCTTCTTTAGATTTGCTACTACTAGAAAAGTCTCTTCCTGCACTTGCACTTCTTGATAGATTAGGCTGAATGTTTAGAGCACTAAAAGTTATCTCAACTCTAGCTAGTTCTCTAGACTATCTCAATTCTTCTTCTACAGACTCTAACTTTCCAAGCAATGTTTCCTTTGTGAAATCTTGGATGCAAGGAATTACTAGCTAAATTATCTAAGCTATCTGCTTGAATGATGGTGTTAAATTTTTCAAGATCTTTCATATAACCTCATCATCTTATTTAGTTCCACCAAGAGACTAAATAATTGCAATAATTTTTGATATTCTACGAACTTAACTTCTGATAGATTCATCTTCCATGATCTTAGCATTTGGAAATGTGCAAATCCAATTATGAAATCTCATTCTTTTTGCATGATTATCACCTTGAAAAGTAACTTCTAATGCTTTCCAAATTTCATGAGAAGTTTGAAATGTCTTTACCTGATTGTATTCATTCTTTGGAAGAGCTGATAGTAGGGTTTCTCTAGCTCTCATGTTACACATGAATATATCCCTTTCTCCCTCACTAAATTCCTCTAACATTGATTCTTCAACAATTGCCTTCTTAGCTTTCGTTAAAAGCCAATATCTTGGACCCATGCATGGTAGATGAGTCTTCATCTTTTCCTTCCAACTATCATAGTTGGCCCCATCAAATCTTCAATTATCTTTCCTGAACATATTTTCCACCAATTTCCCAAAGCCATTAAGCTTTATCTTCAAGGATCTGATGCTCTAATACCAATTGTTAGAATATATAGTCCACTAACATAATTAAGAGGGGGGTAAATCAATTATACAACCATTATGCCAATCATTTTCTTTAAACAATCTTAACCATATGAGTAATGTTAACTAAAACCATAACAAGATACTCATACATAATTAACACCATGTATGTTAACTAGGGAAACCCTTAATTAGAGGGAAAACCCTGGTGGGGATGGTACCCATAAGATGATGTACTAATATAAATATTCCTTGTTAGAGGATAGACCCTGTTAGGAGTCTAGTACAACATTTAGTACATATGAGTCTTTGTTAGGAGAATTTGAATCCCTATTAGGAGACTTTGAATCCCTATTAGGAGATTCCAACCATGTTAGGAGTTGTACCAATCCTATTCAGAGTTGTGGAAGACAACTGGACCCATTCCCCAAACAATTTCAAGGTTAAGATCAAAGAACCATTGTCCAAATGATCTCTATATTATTCCTTGTTGAATAATAGAACTGAAATGTACTTCCTTCCTACTGGTGTTTTAAAACTACTAAGCAACAAAATGCTTAATACCAAAATGACAATACTCACACAATCTAAAGACTAGCCAATTATTATTAGCAATTGTATGTGCAAAACCATTTGGGCCTAACTTCAACAAGACCATGGGTGGTTTTCTACTCTTCAAGCTCTACAAACTAGGGTGGGTATACCCAGGGATGATTCAAGACTAGGAAACACTGTATGATGATTATTTTAGTTTCATTCTGATTCTCATCTCAAATCCTCAAATATAGGTACAATTTTTGAGAATATGATAAACACATCCCATATAGAAGATATGGCCAAAATTCTTCTATAGATCTACAGGTGTTCTCAGCAATAGTGGCTAACTGAAGCTAAAACATTCCATGCAAACAAGTATAGGCCAACTTTGAAAATCTTCAGGAAATAAAAGTAAGATTAATTTAATTCTACATTTTTGACAACCATTTGTGATACATTTCTCTTTCAGATGGATCAAATTTGATCAGTGCCTAATCCATTAGGGTTGAGAGTCTACTAAAAATTTCTAGATCTAATTTGTTGCCTTACAACAATTTTTTTCAGCAATTCTTATCAGAATTCATCATTCAAAATCCTTTCCACTACAAAAATCTTATCAAATTCATCAAAGTTTTTACTTAATCCATTGAACTAATAGCAGTGATGAACAGATATACAACCTAACTGAATTGAATTCAATTGCACAAGCCTTTACTCATACAACATCAAGATAACCAAGTAATCAAAAGGAGACAAAGTTCAAAAATAACTGATATGGGGACAACTCATAATTTGTATTCATTTTCCTTGAAAATTGTATACAATTTACAGTAAACTCAGAATGACCTTCAGAAAGAAACACAGATCATTCTATATTCATGTATTCTCAAGATCTGACAGAGAAAATATACCACAAATTTTTCACTCAAAAAAATGGACCAAAATAGACTAAGTATATCACTTAGAAAAATAGAATTCAGACCCTTTCTCTAGCCCTGGGATCTCACTTATATAGTGTGAGATGCAACAAGCTTTAGGCTTAGAGAAAATGACAGGTGTCCTTTACAAGAAGAAGATGCGAACATTTGTTCGAAAAGAAAAAGATTAACATGAAGTTATGCGAACCATATATTCTCTTGAAGGCTTTTTTCTATCACATCCTTTTGCTAATTTAGCTCCAACTGCAATTCTATCGTATATGTAACTGCTAAGCTTGCCCATGACAAAATCTAATCTGATGATTGCAAATTGACTTGAACCCATGGGTTTTACCATCATCATGGCACTAGGAGAAACACCCTTACTTTCCACTCTTCGCTGATTAATACAACTCCTTAAGATAATGGGATTAACCCTTAAGAATCAACACTTGAGTATGGAAACAATGTGGCTGTCAAATATAACAAAATGAGCAATTTTTTCTTAGCAAACCACGTCTGCATCCAAAACTAGCTTTCAACCAAAAATTTTCACCCACTGACACAAAAATATGTGTACTAACAAAAAGTCAGAGGGACTATTCGCATGCAACCCATGGGTATAAAATCTTCTTCACCTTCTCTAAAAATTCCGCACAGGGTCCTACATACTTCTGCTGCCATGGCATTGAAGTGTGCCATCTTGAAAATTTCCTTAGAGAAAGGTGTTACTGCTGAAAGGGTTTTTATTTTATTAAGTTCATTCTTTTCTCCCCTCATTACCTTAGTAGCTTGATCACAACCCATAGAAACACCTGGGATTACTAGTCTTCCTCAATCAAAATTCCACATACTGACATATGAGACAAACAACTTCCTCTCTGCAAACCACCTTTCAAATAAACTTGAACCAATTTGAGAGGAAGAAACACTAGAGATCCAATTACTCTTGTCAAGTAATCCCTCTGCTATCCACAATCTAAGAGTTAGTGAATTCTTTGGAGCCATTTCAGCTACACCATGCAAGATTGCAACACTTCAGAGACTAAAGTAAAATACTCACTTGGAAATCTCTTATCTGTAATTATTTTATGCTGTTTGGCACTCATGCCAAAATCTACACAATCCTCTTAGTAAAAGATCCTATTCAGAAAAGACTTCAAAATCTTTATTTGGATAAGGTGCAACTGAGAAAATCTTATAAGTCACACCTTGTTTTTTCTTTCGCACGTGAAACTTTTCATATCTCATTAATATGTAGAGTGCCATCCCCTTCAGTATTTAAAACCTGTACTGTTGATCTTCAAAATCATACGATCATGGGCTACAGAGAAAGACAACTTGACATTCCACTTGACAAGTTGGCCAGTCAATCCAATTAAAAAAGACCACATATACAACGCCTTCCTTGATGGAATTTTTGCCTGGACCCATTGGTGACTGAGGAAACGTGTCAATAGCTCGCTACTTTTTCATACATAAAGAATGAGCACCTTGCCATAGCGAAGCAACAATAGCCATCGATTCATTCTCAATCATGTAGATGATATATTGCTTGTACTACTTAGAAGATAGTGGTGGGGTCTCGATCGCTATCTCGCTATATGTATCATTCAAGCAACTCTTTATTGCAAGACAATGATGACCATTAATCTAAGGTTACATCAAAGGTAGAGAAATTGCACCGAGAACCCTAAAAGGTGGTAGTTTCCACATTCTCTATGTCACATCGACTAAACCTCATGCAACTTTTTATAGTGAGATGGCGAGGATCATTGATTGAAACTTGATCTGATGATTGGGATCTCTTAAATGCTTTATTAGTCTGAGACACTGTTGATGTAGGAAAATTTGCACCATTGGAAATCCATAAAACTTTACCTTGAGCCTGGCCAGCCTTCCACGTTGCCCTGGGTCTCGTCGACTATTGATTTTCATAGTGCCTCACTACTTCACTAATGGTGAGATGTCAAATTTTTCCAATAGCAAGGTAGTGAGCTCTAATAATCTTCATCAAGACTCGATGCCGAGAAGTACAAGGACCCATCAAATCATTATCACTCCTGCCAACTGCTTCTAACATAGTAGTTATTGCCTGTTATGCCACCTAGTCAAACCATGGTTGTCGATGATTTTTGAGGCCACCGTGTTTTGATTTCTTGGCACCTCACTACTTTGCTAATGGCAAGATGACCAAATTTTTTTATAGTGAGGTAGCGAGACATCAAAAAACCATCATTCCGGTGCCAATTTTTGACTACTTCCATTGGGTCCCTTTTACTATTCTAATAGTACTTGCCAGGTGTCCATGACTAAATGATCGAATAGAAAACAATTCTCTAACTGCCATGACTTCAAATTGCGGTCTGATCATATAACTTTCTGGCACTCACTACCTCACTATACATAAAGAGTTCCCATGTTCTCATAGCGAAGAAATGACAATGGCTAATCTACTTAGATCAGATGGGTGGGAAATTTGAGAGGAAAAGTGGCTCAGGGGTGCAGATGATAAAAGATAACAGAATATTCACCCTATTTGAAAATTCAAATATTTTACATCTGACCACTTAAGAATGGAGTGAAACATAGGGTTTTCACAAAATTTTTCAAAGGGTAGCAAATGGATGACTTATCTAGAAACCCTATTTATCACTTATGGACAGAATTTGAAATTTCTATTCCTGGACAAAGGACTTCCATCATGCAAAAATTCAGAGCAACACTTCCTCTATCATTATCCTATCAACTAGACTTCTACTCCTTCAGATCTTGCAACCAGATCTCATACTACACATCCAATGATCTCTTGGATTGATTACACACATTTAGTAAGCATTCTACTCCTTCTCGCACTGCGCACTAATATTTCACATTCTCCTTGATCCTCTAATCCAAGACACGTTACAAATAAGGAAAAAAATTTCCTTTATACCTTTTCTACATAATAATTCCTTGAGTTGACCTTGAGGCTTTCCCAATTAATTAAAATAAGATAATTCATTAATTTATAACCACAACAATATTGTTGGCTCACAGTTTATGCAAAACATCACACATGTGAAACCACATCTTGCCCACATGTTGGAATCACCATATGACTATCCTCTATCAGTGTGACTCTACATCTCTTTATTATATCTTAGATGAAAGATAGCAATAGATCATTAGAACTCTATTTTCCAATACTTTTTTTTTGCACTACTTCTAGTAAATCAAATGTAACTTCCATACACCATTGACTAAGATTTAGTCCTCTTAACCACATCATTAGGACAACCTCAAGAACATGTCCTCCACTATGCATCATCTAAAACATCTTCAAATTTTGTACATCATAAGATTGTTGACTACTATTCTTCCAATCTTAACAAAATTACTACTATGTTGACATCAATGACAAATACATTCATGAATGCAATATATCAATACCCTCCAATGCTTAGGATACTCCCCCAATGTAGTATCATCAAAATTCATGTTAAAAATTAGTTATTGATTGCTATACTTTATTTATTTATCACTTGTCATTGTAAAAGAGTCTAGATAGGAAGATAAGTGAGTGCACTTGAAAGAATCCAACATCTATTGTATATCCATCCATTTAGAGATCCAAGACAACCTATATATTTTGTATGTCTATATGGAATCATTATGTTACGATAAGGTATATTGGGGTTGGGGGTGGGGAGAGAGGGTAAATCATTGTTACAACACCTTCAAACCAATTAATAACTTTGTAACTTAACAATAAAATTATATGTATAATAATAAAAGAAAAGAAAGAATAGAAAAATAAAGAACTCATAAAACCATGATTTAGTTTTGAGGAAACCTTGGCCAAGGGAAAACCTCGGTAGCAATGGTACCCACAACTATGCACTACTCTAAAAGTTCCATGTTAAGTGGTTTGACCCCATTAGGAGTCATTATATAGTATTTAGTATATGAGTCCTTGTTAGAGGTCTCAACCCTATTTGGAATTGATAACAAAAGGAAAATATCACACAAGCTTTAGAATGAAGGATAAACCACCTTTTGAACTCATAGTCTAATTATAATGAAAGTATAATTATACAAAAAGACTATATTGACATTACTATGGCCGATTAGTCTACAATGAAGCTTGTGTCTGATTTAATCCAGCATCAAAGCTTGCACATATCAAAAATAAAATCACTATAACATCATAGTCCAAGCTCACAAACCAAATACAATTTTCCTTTATATCCATTACCATTCTTTATTTAGGTAACTACCAAAACCCTTTCACAAAATGTGCAACATAAACTCCAATAATCAAAATAAAATTTTGTTATCCAAAGGTTAACATAAAGGATTTTGTCCCTACAATTCCAAGTAATTAAATTGATTAAAAAATTCAATTTTCTAGGCCAATTTTCCTTATCACCAAATCTATCCTAGATAACTTCTATATTGCACTAGCTTTTGTACATGAGAGAAACATGTATTCATGAAATCTTGGTGTGAAATATAGTGAGAATAGTAGTGAGCTAAGCTAGACCTAGGAAAAAAATATCAAATAAGAAATCCACAAACATCTTATGTTTCCTTAACTACAACTATTAAAATCACTCTTAGATCGACATCTTAGTGACAGTTCTAGAATGGGATTATGCTATTTGAGCAGATCTATGAAATGCAAGACATATCAAGATGCAAACAATAAAATGCTATAAATATGTTTTGCATGAGACTAAACAATGATAGGTAATGCTTAGCTAATGCTAAAATGATGCTAAAAACCTTTATAATAGTGATGTTAAATGGATTATCAATAGCTAGCTCTAGTATGCCTATAGTAAGGATGCATAAAGCTTGGGTCCTTTGCTCCTGTTTCCCCTCCTATTTATAAGATTTTAGGAAGGGTTGGGGTAAAGATGTAGGAATAATTTTTTTATCTGGGGTAATGGTGAGTCTGAAAATATTTCATAAACTCCCAACAAGAAAAGTCCAATAGACTTAATTTGTGAAGATAAAAGGGTTTTTTCTTTCCTTTTTAAATCCAAAAAGGAGGATATCACTTTTTAAGGGGATAATGATTTTATTTTTTTTATTTAATTTTGTATTTTCTTCAATTTGCATTTTTCTCTTTTTATTTTATATTTTATTTCCCCTTTTGAATTAAATTACCCTTTTTAATTGATTTTAGAATTTAGAATTGTAAAATACTTAGGAAATTAAGCAATTAATTGAGTAAATAACTTGATATTGTGATTAATCCAAAAGCACATTGTTTTTCCTTTTTTTTCTCTAATTTTGTCCTTAATCTTTATTGATTTGACAAAAATTATATTTCCAAAGTCCTCACCCTTTGAGCTAATATGCAAAGCATATTAGTTCAAAGAATGTCTTGATTTTCTGATATCTAGGTCAACTTTTGATGGTTGAGTATCTAATTGTTGATGTTTTGGTGATTTGAAGTTGATACAGTGCCTAATTTTTGATGATTCGATGTCTGATCTTGATATTGTGATGTTTAAAATCCCATGTTTAGAAAAGTTTTCTTTAATGCCCTAGTTTATTAGATTGATGTTGAAGTTTGGCTAGGGCAAAATGCTTTTGATGTTTGTAAAACTTAGATGCCTTGGTTTGATATATGTATGTTGCTCCTTTATAAATAAAATTGAAAAAATAATAATTTGCAATATATGGAGAGTCCAATTTTATTTTTGAAAAACTATGATTAAAAAGATGAAGAGGACTAAGGTGAATAACATTAGATAGGAGGAATATCATTGAATTTGATGGAAAAATACCCATGTCAAGAAAATAGGTTTAAAGACATTAAATAGGGTGAAAGATTTAAAATATGCCATAAAATGCCTCTTGTGAGGGTTAAGTAGGCCAAAAGACCTTTTACCCTATTCACTTTAACACTCCCTTTGCACTCTTCTCCCTTTTGATCTCTGAGTTAGCGAAGATGGTGGTTCCATTATGAGAGCATAGAGTAAAGAGAGGGAATAGATACAAGCATCCAATAGACTATGGTGCCCTGGCAAGTCACCGAGAACCTCTGTGATTTTGAATTTTTTAGGTTGTGTAGGAATTTTTGAATTTTTACATGATTTTAACTAGTAGATGCTATTTTCCAATGTTGTAGCACATTTAAGAATTTTTGTAGTGCATTTAAGATTATTTTAGTGCATATATAGTATATAATATCTTTAATGTTGTAACTCTGCCTCTAAATGACTCGACATCCATTGATCACTCAACATCTAAATGACTTGGAATCTATTGTCTACTCAACACTTGAGTGACTTGACACTTACTAGTTACTTGGCACATATTATATATCTAGCAACTTACACTCAGAATACCCTACTTGTTTGGCATGAACTAAGCAAATGACTTAAGTGTGTTGTCACTCATATGTCGAAACCAAACTGAGATTCACATATGTTGATGTGACCTAGACCTTATACAGATCCATGATTGAAAAATTGTAATATGTTGTTCATAGTAGACCTGATATTGCTTCAATAGTTGGAATAGTTTCTATATCTTCAACGAATCCTAAGGAGATTCACATGATGGAAATAAAAACAATAATTAGATATTTAAAAGGTATAGAAGACTATGTATTGTATTACTAGAGAAGTGATAGATTTGAACTAAAGGCACTCACTAACTTAGATTGGGTAGGAAATATTGATGATAGAAAAAGCACTAGTGAGGATGTATTCTTTCTAGGAAAGAGATTGGTATCATGGACAAGAAAGAAACATAATTTTATTTCCCAATCAACAATTGAAGCCAAGTATGTGGAAACTACAGTGAACTATTCAAACATTATGTGGAAAAAGAAATTACTGAAAGTTGTGAAAGAATAAATTATAGATCCAATAGTTATCTATTGTGATAATTCAAGTGTTATTAAAATTTCAAAGCATCTAGTGATCCATACTAAGACAAAGCACATTTCTATCAAGTATCACTCCTTGAGGGGTCTAGTTCAACACAAAGAAATGAAGCTAGAATACGTGCACACCAAAGAAAAAATTGTTGACATATTCAAAAAATCCTTACCTAAAGATGCTCACGAATATCTTAGAGGTAAATTATTGATGATTCCCCCAAACAAAGCTACTAAAAGAGAAAAGATGCATTGCATCAAATGTGCTAATTTGAATATCTTACATATTGATGCAACATAGCTCTACTTTGGGAAATGCCTAAGGTAGATAGTTAAGTACAACATAATAGATCAATCATAGATAGATGATAGAAATCAGCTAGACATGAAAAATATACATAATTCAAATGTATGAAGAGATTGAAGCTAAGAAATCATGTCAAAGAGGGACAGGTAGACATGAAAAGAAGAGAATATATAGTAGAAGAGGAGAGATAGACAAACAAGAGAGTTGTATTAGAGAGGGAGAATATGAACATAGAGGAGGCTCTATTATCTTAGAGGGAGAAAATCTTTTTGGATTGTATGGTAACAAAGAGAGATACATTTGATACATTAGAATATTGATAATATTGAGATGTAGAGATGTTGCCATCAATTCCAAAGAGGGATATTGTTAGAAACTTACAATTGGAACATTTTTCCTTTTTTCATTGATGTCCAATTTATTGATAAGACATATTTCTATCTAATCTAAATATCATATCTATTTGATTGATAAAAAAGATTTGAGAAATTGTTCATAACAATAGCACACAGAGGAAAGGTTGAGTTATGGAAAGGAAGCTACAATGGACATTTGATTAGTTAAACTTTGATAATAAAAAGTGATTATTTATATCAAGAAAGTTAAGCTAAGTTGAGCAATAGATTAAATGGTTAAGGAATATCGAGTGATGCTAGTGTCAACCAAGCCATAGTAAGTGCTGAGAAAATCTAGTGTTGACTGAGCACCAATATCAACCAAGAAAGATAGTTGATGCCAAGGAAAAAAAATTACAGTGACTAAGTGTTAAGTGATGACCAAGTGTCAGAACTTAGTGATTATGGAGTAAAAATGTTGAGAATGAATTTGAGGAAATCATGATTCCCAACTAAATCAGTTGATTTCTTAGGAGATGTAAATTGTGTTGAAGATAAGATTGATGAGTTGGATCATTAAATTCAAGGTGATGATTAGGTAAAGACCTAAAAGATAGATTCTAGAGAAGTTTATAGAGGAAGATCAAGAAGATGGACATATACAATGAATCATGTTGAACCTAATCATAAATCCTAAGATCTACGGTGATCATGGAAAATGGTAAAGAAATAATTGCCTATGTAAGGAGGAATAGATCCAAATGATTGTGTGTGTGTGTGTGTGTGTGTGTGTGTGTGTGTGTGTGTGTGTGTGTGTGTGTGTGTGCGTGTGTGCGAGCAAGTATATGTGTATGAGGTGAGTACCAAATAAGGTTGATTAGAGATGCTTAAGTGTGAGAGTGAATGTGAAGCACAAGGAGATTAGTTACATAGATGTTGTTGATGCTGATAAGTGAATCTAAGTAGAAGGATTAAGTATTGTTGAAGGGGAAAGATTGATTTTTTGAATAGTTACCAAGTGAATCAAGAACAAAGATGATATTAGAGAGCTTATCAATGACTTAGCACATGAATTAAACAATAATCTAAACTTGAAAAGTGAGTTGTAATCATACAGATCAAAACCCTACTATTTTCTTTCTAATCATTGTAAACAATTTGTATTGAAATCCTTTTAACAAAGGTTTCCTTAACAGTCATTAGGATGTAACAATCTATGTAAATCCTTTAACAAGGTGAAATTCTAAATGAAATGATCAAATTCCTCTAACAAGGCCACTCCTAACAAGGTGTTTAATCCTCTAACTAGGTAAGATTTAACAGTGTGTATTATAAACTTTTGACAGGGTTGGCTCCTAATAGAGCTCACTTTGAAAGAGTGAAAAAGTGATGACATTTTTTTGGTGGTTTTCCCCAAGTTGGGTTTCCACATAAAATCCTAGTGTCAAACTTGTGTTGAATGTTTTATATACTTTACATCTTATATTTAGCAAAGTATGTTATAGTTGAGATAGTAATTTTGTTTATCAGTATGGTAGAGACTGAACAACAATAGGATAAGAAAAATAGTAGGAATTTTATATTTAATCATTCAAATGGTACTTAAGGACCTTGAGTAACTGATTCACTCACCCCCCTCCCCCCCCCCCGCCCCTCTCAGTTATTTGAAATATTTCTAAAATGTATTACCCATGCCATTGAATTTCCAAGGAAACAATATATAAGACAACATGGAGAATGTACTAGATGATTTTGATGCTTATTATCAATCACGTGAGTAGGCAACCAAAGATAGAGAAAGTAAATAATATTAGCCTAAAAGATTTACCAATGTATGTTCTTCCATTGCTAGTGGTATAAATCTAGTTGATGATCACATCAATGGGATTAGAGTTTGTATTATTGAAAGGAAAGAAATCTACATACATTGTGTTAGATAAAGTAGATATGTAACAAATGTACAAAAAAGTGTTAAGGAGGAAGAAGAAAATTTAGACAAGTTAGCATCAATTTTTGAGAAATCTAGTCTGGCAGTTACAAATTATGATAAGAACATTAGCAAAATAATGGAGAAGATCAATATAATATAGAGGGAAAAAGATATATTTTTGTAGAGAGTTGTAATTTTGAGAAGCTTATTTACTCCAAAGTTAGATACAATGCAAAAGGAGTTGGAATTTCTTGAAACTACTCTGAAGTGTTATGCAATTTTTTAGGCCTACAAACTTGGAGGCTATAAAAATTATAATATATTATTTATGTGGTGAAATAATCTAAATAGTACGTGGGATATAAACTTTAAGCTCTAAAGATCAATTTTTCAAATGTATTAAGGTTTGCATAGTTTTCTAATTGCCTACATGCAAATTTTGATGTGTACATAAGTTTTGTACCTCACCTTTGTCATTGATGTTAAAGGGGGAGTGGTGTCATGAAACATGAGTATGTGTGTGTGTGTGTGTGTGTGTGTGTGTGTAAAGGAGGATTACAATTAGAGAATAAAATTTTATACAAGGCTATTGTGAGCATTTTTGTCTTACATTAATAGTTAGTCATTTTTCACTAAGTGTTGGGGGAGTTGGTTCCAATTGATCAGTAGATAATGAAATAAATATTTTCATTAATGGAAGTATAGCTTGTTGGCAAGGTCACTTGGCTAGGCACTCAATTTTGTTGGAAGTTGATTATCAAAAATTCCTAAGTACAATGTAGGAAACCAGTATACAAATGGACAATTTTGATTAGTGGGCTGTCAATATATGTATCAAACATGGCTATAAATTTGGATAAGTGAAGTGTATAGTGTATACATTTTTCAAGTATGATCACCTATGTTAAAATATGGTGCTTGACACATTTTTGGATAAGTAAAGTGAAACTACAGACACCCTAAAATTGGCAAGACTATGGAAACATAATTTTTATCAAATCAATAAAGAATAAGGGCAAAATCAGGGAAATTGAGGAAAAACAATAGGCTTTGGATTAATCACAATATCAACTTATTTACACAATTAATTGTCTAATTTCTTGAGCATTTTACAATTCTAAATTCTAAATGCATTTTAAAACAGTAATTTTAATTCAATAGGGGAAATCAAAAATTAAATAAAAAGAGAAAAACACAAATTGAAGAAAATGCAAAATTAAATTAAAAAAATAAAGTCATTATCCCCTCAAAAAGTGAATATACACCTTTTTGGATTTAAAAAGAAAAGAAAAATCCCTTTTATTCTCACAAACTAAGTCTGTTGGACTTTTCCTTTGGAAGTTTATGATATATTTTTAGACTTGCCATTACCACAGATTAAAAAGTAATTCCTACATCTTTACCCCAACCCTTCCTAAAATCCTATAAATAGGAGGGAAAAATAAGAGCAAAGGACCCAAGTTTCATGCATCCTTACTATAGGCATACTAGAGCTAGCTATAGATAATCCACTTAGCATCATTATTATAGAGGTTTTTAACATCATTTTAGCATCATTAAAGCAATAGCTAGCATTATTTAGCATTGTTTAGTCTCATGCATGGACATATATATATAACATTTTATTGCTCTCATCTTGATATATCTTGCATTTTATATTAGATCTCATATAGTCTTTCATAGATCTACACAAATAGCATAATCACATTCTAGAACTATCACTAAGATGTTGATCTAAGAGTGATTTTAATAGTTGTAGTTAGGGAAACATGAGATGTTTGTGGATTCATTATTTGATAGTTGTGGTCTGAGTAATCACTTGGCCACAACTATCAATAATCCTTAGCTCACCTAGAACCATGGCATTTGAAGTAAATATGAGAACCCAAATCTATCTATCACCTATCAATCCTTGGTTGACATTGTGTATCAATCCACTCCAATGGCCAAGGATACAAACCATGCACCATGATCTTTCACCCACACACTTGTTTACACAAACATCAAATAAATTACATCAATAAAGCAATCACAGTGATTATCCTACATCAATCTAGATAAAAAATCTAGAAACTAAGCTAATAGTTTGATTAGGAACCAATTTTTTTGTTAGTCTCTACATCTTGAGCTAGACACAATGTTTCCCCCACCCATATAGCCTGAGGTGGGAACACATATCTATCTGACATATTCGATTGGTCCTACATATCACTTTGTGACTACACTACTATATTGTTTAGGTTATTATATGAAAATGTTCACGGGTCGACAATAACTTTTTGTTATCCATTGGAGATCAAGATTCTGAATCAACCTATGATCGAACATTTATCATTTGGCACACCCCACATTTTACTGACCAACCACTAGTTATCAATCATAACTTAAAAGCACTATTTTACCACTCAAATATTTTATCCCATGCCACAAATGCGTTAAAATATTTATACACACTATTTAATTCAAACTATACACTATTAAAACATAGAAGTTCTATTTGTCTACATGGATGCACTACAAAATAGGGATGTGCTATTACACATTGCATATGCACTAAAACATGCCTATTTTTTAAGCATATGAACAAACACAATTTATCAAAAAACATATGCACTATTAAAATGTATGTATGCACTACAAAAAAACCCAAATGTACAAAAATGAATGGATACACTATAATTATATGTATATGTGTAACATTTTCAAGCTATGCACTATTTTGTCAAACTAAGGCATTTTTAAATGCATGATTTTGTCATAAGAATGTGCCACAATGGATGCCTAGCATTAGACACTTCAAGTACCAAGTAAATAGTTTTGGACATAGTTGTTTGTAATGGCAAAAAATTCTATGTAAACCATCTTTGAGCTCACTTAAGGATTATTTTGTGATTCTAAGATAATAAGGAAAAATTTATATTGTAGATCCCTATGCAATACATGAAACCAATCAATTGAAGGGAAGTTTTAAGTGGAAAAATGAGTGAATCATAATCATTGATTCATACCTAACTCTAAATAACCTAAGCCTTTGTAAGGAGGAAAAACACTAAAAGATGCAATAGTGGAATGCTAGAAGAGAGAAGTTTGCATGTACAAATAGAGCATTCATGGTGGATAAAGAGCTATAAATTAAGATACATTGTAGAATCAGTTAGAGGAGAACAAAGGAAAGGAGTTAGAGGATATAAGTGATACATCTGATTAGAGAGGATCAAGTACACATTAGGAAAGAGGTGATTTATTATCTAGCAGTAGAGTGCTAACCTAAGTATCATTGCCAATTCATTCTATTAGCTAAATTAGTTAAACCTCTTAACAAAGTAGTCCTAAAAAGATATTGTAAATCCTTTAATAGGCATTCTTACTTTATTGTAAGTTAAAGTCCTTTAACTAGGCATACTTCTAACAGGGTGTTGAAATCCTTTAACAGGGTAAGATCTAACAATATTTTAAGCCTTTAACATGGTAGACCTTTCACAGGGTAGATCATAGTTTATGATAAAAAATTGTAGCCTTCATTAGATACAATATATTATTGCAGTAATAGAGATTTGTGGGTGTCATCCCCACCCCAATTTTACTTTCTCATTTGAGGGTTTTTGGGTAACCAAATATCTTGTGTCATATATGTGTTGAATGTTATTTTCTTTCATACTATGGATTAATATGTTTAGCTAGCTATTGGTGTTTTAAACTACCAAGTAACAAAACACCTGATACCAAGATAGTGAAGAGAAATTTATTCTAAGGATTAGCTATTTCCTATACTCAACTAAGAGGTCTTCAAATTTGGACCCAACTTCAACAAAATCATAAAGAATTTTTACTCTTTAGGCTCTGCAAAACCAAGGTGGGTGCACTTGAGGGATACAAGATTAAAAAATTGTTACTATCTTCACATTCATTCAATGACGTCCTACTACAATACTCATCCCTATAGTAGATGTTTGGTCATAATTATTCTCATATTTATAAGTACTCTAGGTAACAACAACTAACTAAAACACATAGATTATATGCAAACAATTATTGACTAACTATGACACTCTTCATACATTTAAAGTAAAATTGATTTGGATTTTAAGATTTTTTCTTGATGCTTATCTATGATATCTTCATATGAAAACTAAAATAATTGATCAGTGCCTCATCCATTGGGATTCAGAGTCTACCCAACTACTATGACATAATTGATTGCATTACAATCAATATTATCAATAATTTTCCCTAAAACTCATTCTTATGCAAATCCATCTTACTACCTAGAGATCCTATCATATCACTAAAGTATTTAATTAATTTATTAAATTAAAAAAAATAATGAATTGATATACAACCTATCCTAGTTACATTCAATTGAGAAAGCTTTTCTCATACAACCTCAAGATAACTAGTCAATAAACGTAGAGACAAGACTTAGAGAAAATAGATATGATTGTGATTCATCTTTGTATTAATTCTCTTTAAAAATTATGTAATATTGGAATAGTACTCAAAACAACTCAAGACCAGAAAATCTAATCCTTCAAAGCTAATGTATCTTCAAATTTTTAGAGAAAATACATCACAAAATTTTGACATTAAGAAAACTTGGACCAAATAAAAGTAGCAAAAACTAAAATTACACAATAGTTTAGACCCTTTCTCTAGCCTTGGAATCTCACTTATATAGTGTGAGATGCAGCAAGCTTTAGGCCTAGAGAGTACTGATAGTTGTCCTTAAGACAAAAATTGGTGCAATAGAATGATTTGTACTATGAAAATTCCTTTTGTAGGGACCACTTCTAATGCACTTCTTTGTTGCTAAGGAGTTTATGATTGGCTTTGCCATAATTGTCATTACTCAAAACATGTGGCCATTGGACTTTCTTGAGATGGACCCTGTTCTAATATTTGAAAATTGAGCTGCACTTGGGGTTCTCCAACCATGTGATCTTGTTCTGACAAATTGATAGTCACACTTGATTGTCCTATTGCCAAATCATTAGTTTGGGCATCTATGCTTGTTACTACAATTGGTTGCTTATTTTTTTCTTCTTCTACTTTATTCAATGTATTTGTTGTTTGAAAATCATCTTGCTTCATTTCATCTTCATTGGTTTCACCAATCATTAACTATTTTGCATGTACAAAATCTGTCATCCACTTGTCAAAAATTGTGTCATCTGGCCAATCAAAACTCAATATCTCATTCTATTTCTTCAAAACATATTCTCCTAATTTATCAATTTTAATAAACTCTTCTATTAAAGAATCATAAAATATATGTACTTTAACAACTTCTTCATTCGTATTTGCCCACCATGCATGTTCTTTTTCATTTATGACCATGTTCATCCTAAGATATAATAGAACATCCAATTCCTTGGACCATTCCTCTTTATCTTTTAATTTGTCTTTTTTATTCAAGGCATGGGGGAAGATTCCAAAGTTTCTACTCTTATATTTGGCAAGATAAATTATGATTCTCCACTTTAATGCTATTCTCTTAATATCAAACTTGGAGAGATCATTTGTCAAGTCAAAAGTCCTTTCTATTTGTTCACAAGATAAACTGATGACTAAAAAATGTAAAAGAGTGACATCTTTATCCTTATTGCTCCATTTATTGATAATTGGCTTTAGAGCATCCTCATTTTCTTTCAGCTCATTCCATATGTTTATTACTTTTTCCAATTTTTCATAGAATGCGGGCCAACCAATTTTATCAACCAAATACATAATTTCTTTCCCCAACTTGTCCTCATACTAGATATCTAATTCCACATGCAATGCCTAGAGTTTTCTCTTTTCTTCTTCAAAATATTTTGTAGTATAATATTGAGGTCTCTATGGGGTGTCTAACATTTCTATAAGAGGAGTTGACTTAAAGGACTCAACTAGAGGAAAAGGATATGTAATTCTAGGTTTGTTAGACTATCCTTGGTGCCCCATCACCTTATGCTCAAGCTCTATTCTCTTTAGTACTTATTTATTATAAGCTAAAAGTACTTGTTCATATTTTTCTTGTAATTCTAATCTTTCATTTTCCTCCCCCAAGGCTATGGCTAGGGTGAGGCTAGTTGTTCCAACATTTAGCTTTGTGGCCTCCTCATTTAGAGTATCCTCTACCCTTTTTACAATTAAGTTTCCCATCAAGTTAGTATCATCAGGTTGGGAGGAACTAGCTCTAGATCCTCTTCTCATAGAGAAAATTACTAAGGCATCATGATGTTCACTAAATTTGGCACCTCTCAACTCCTTTTCCACCTTTTCATGTATACTTAACTTCTTGGTAATAGAGTTGCAAACCATTGCATTTGCAATGTCCCAATTTGGCAAGAGAAAAACCCCAAATGATCTTATCATATTTCTCCTTCTTTAGGGATCAAGCTTTTAAATTCTTGCATCATCTCATTCTTTATCTAATCTTGTATGGATGCCTCTTCAATATCAAAATGTTCTAACTTCCTCTTATTGCACCTCTCCTCAAATTGTTCAATGTTCATCCTCCATGCAAACTAGTAGAAAGCTCTTGATTTAACAAAGCTATCATCAGAAAGAAATTCATGACTAGCTTATTCTACCATAGGGTCCAATTCCCTTCCTCTGTAATCAACAATAGTTAACTCAAGGCTAGGCATGGGAGGCTCTTGAGGATTTCCTTATTCTAATTCTAAAATAGTAATAAAAACTCCCCCTTGGGATCCTAAATGCTCCATTTGCTCCTTAGTGAGCTATTCATCTCCTACATGCAACAGGGATTGAGTGGGTGAGTATTCTTCTATTTGGAGTACCTAAATTTCTTCTATTTTTTTTCTCTTGGGCTTTGGCTCTTCAGGCCTCTCTTCAAAAATAGTACTAGTTGATCCAATTATTCATTTACCCTTATTAACTCTAGGCTCTTTATTCTTAATGACATTATAGCTAGACCTCCTCTAAATAACATATTGCCCTAATCTTACTGCAGGGGTAAAAGATGATTTCTTCATTATTTATCAAGCCTTGTTAGTATAAGAATTGATAAGGAATGTCTTCTTTTCATTCATTGCCTCCATAATCTCAGAAAAAGTAATCATTAACTTATTCAACTTATTTGTCTCTATCTTTGCATCCTTCAAAGGCTTATAATCTTTATCAAAACAATTAATAAATTCTAACACCCTAGAATAAACTCGTCACTTCTTTTTGATCTCTTGTTCCTAGAGAGAGAATTTATTTCTTAATACATCTTTAGGGAAGTAGGTTTGATGTTTTTTGGCACCAATCTAAGCCCTCTATCTATATCAAAAAATCCTTCACTATCATTGAAGCAATCATGAGAGACAATCATTTTGTATGAGCCTAAGAATTTATACAAAAAATAACCAACCACCCTTTATGATTATGAACTGATGTGCAATAGTACAAGATGGGAAAATAGAGCCCTTAGATTGACTAGTCAATTGTGCTTCCTCCAATCCACTTATCTATAATAAAATTTTAGCTATTCCCACCTTAAGAGGTACTTGGTAAGGAAGTACATGTGGAGTTCGTTGGAATCCATATACTCTATTATGGTATGATATCTGCCCAATTATGGAAAACTTTCAAACTAGTAGGGTTATCCATAGGCTTGAAGAAATCCAACAATACCTTATGTATCCTATTATTATCCTTTAATAAAAAGTTCTTCAACCTAGATGTGAGGTATCTATCAAATCTCACAAAACTAGCCTCCTTTGCATCCTAGGTCATATCTACACTCCATAATTGAACTAGCAGAGCTTCTCCCTCATATTCTTTGCTCAATACCATTTCCTTTTCAAAGAAGGTAACTCCCTTATACAAAAACATATGCATCAATAAAGAATAGTAGCCAAAGGTTTTATCAATTTTGCCTTTAGCAATTTGAATTAGAACTATGTGAATTTCTTTTGCTAGATAGGAAGTAAAATAAAAAATGATATCCACACCAAAAGAAGAGATTAATGTCATCATATACATGAATTTTATTGGCATAAAATCTTGTTCATATTCACCAAAAATCCTACACAAAGTCATGTAAATGTCTATGCCCCTAGAATTGAAAAACTACATCTTAAAAGGCTCTTTATTTGATGCTGTAACAAAAGTCAAATTACCAACTATAGCCAAGTGTCCCCTCAATGCCTCTTTCTTGATATGATCTTTATGAGACAAATGTTCTTTCTCTAATCCCTAGAAATCAATGACCTCATGATAATTTGTGGTTGGCTCCATTCCAAAAACCTCTTGAATTTCTTCTATAGTGATTTTCATTAAACATTCTCCATCTATTCTCCTCACCATCCTAGCTAGTAGGTCATAATTTGAGCTATAGCTATGACAAGGTTTGAATCCATGAAAACCATAGGGACTACTAACTTCCTTAAATCAAAATTCCAAATATTCCCATGGGAGCAAAAAATTTGCTATCTAAGAACCACTTCTTAAACAATTAGAGCCCTATTTTGGAAGTTATGGCATCCCTAGTCCAATTCCCCTTATCAAACAAACCATCTACAACTCAGAGTCTAGGGTTTATAGGAACTATGTTCTTTATTTGGGCTGATCCATTTGTGGATTCACTCAATTGTTCCCAAAAATCATCATGTACATTTCTACTAGAATATTCTACCTTCCCAGAGAAACTCTTTTTTGGAGGTATATTTGATAATAATGAAGAAAAAAAAGAATTCTTTGAATTATTTTTGGACTGAGGTACTTACTTGGCTTTCTTGTTTCTTCTCTAAATTCTGCAATGAATCACTAATATAAAAGGTTTTCATGATTCAACTAGGTGGGAAACTAAGTTCTTCAATAGGTTCTAGCTCTAGAAAGTAAAAAATACATTTGCACAATGAAATTCTTGACTGTCTGCACTATATTCTTGGTTTTATTTCACATGAGGAGCTTTAATTCTCATAAATGGATCGTAGAGAAATAGAGTGGCATTACCTTCAAATTTGAAAATAGGCCATCAATTTTTGAAAAATATGATGATTAATGAATAAAACATTTTATGACTCGGCTTGAACCCTCCTAGTTGGTGGTTAATCCAATTGAATCCTTCCACATGAGCCTTTTTTTTCCTTGGTGGCAACTTGTATAGAACCCATTTACACATTCAAACATGTGCCATGTTCTCACTATGTCACCAAGGGTAAAAATTGAGCAACTCCTATTAGCAACAAAGTGATCACCATTGATTAGTCTTGCATCAGATGGTAGAGCTTATGATATTACACATAATATGGGCCAATGACATTTCATTTAGGTCACTATGTCACCAAGGATAAAGTTCTTGCAACTCTTGCTAGCAACAAAGTGACCACTGTGGATTTTGAAAAGATCTAACAGTGCATATCAACATTTTATTTCCTTTAAAATAAATCCCTCACGACATCAAAAAGTCTGACATGCTAACAACCTGACAACATGGAAACCTATGAAACCTTTCACAAGGGTTGGTCCCACCACATATCCACTTGATGCTCTATCACTATGTTGTCAAGGATAAAATCCTTACATCTTCCATTGGCGACAAAGTGACCACCGTTGATCATGAGAAGATCTAACAGTGCAGGCCTATTTCCTTGAAACTTTGTTCCTTTTCATTCACTAGGTCCCATAGGTAACTGTTTCTTAGGTCGCTACTCACTATGTTTCTAGGAGTAAATAGCCTATAATTTCTTTTGGCGACATAGCGACAACCCTTAGTCTTAAGGAAGATCAAGGGTTATCATTATTCAATCAATTTTTCAAATAAACTCGTAGAATATTAAAGTGAAAGCTTGGGTTAAGTTTATTTTTAGAGACTTAGGATAATTTTAGATAATGTAACAACCTTTTAAAAGTTACCTAGAAATAAAATAAAAGGCATATTTAAAATATTTTTCCTACACATCCCCTTTTTTGTTTGAAAGGGCATTTTATGTAAACATAATCCAGAGGCTTTCTAGGCCAACACTTAGTGAAAAAAAAAATTAGGGTTCCTTTGGGGTTACTAAAATAAAAATTAAAAACCCTAATTTTCATAATGGGAACTAGAACATTCACTTAGAGATGTATTAGGATAAACTTTAAATGAAGACTAGACCAACACTAGCTAATTCAGTTTACATGCAAATTGTAAAATGAATTTGTGGTGAATACTTTTATGGTTAAAGTTTTGAAGGACTGATTCACCCCCCTCTCAGAGTTTACTTTCCCTATTTTATTTCCAACAATTGGTATTATAGCATTGGTTCTATGGAAAGGAAATATTTTTAGCTTTGAGGAAAGATCTTGAAGATGTACATCTACAAGTTAGGAAAGATTATTGATAGTCAGAAGATTGAAATCTAGCTTGACCTACATCAGTTGAATGAAGAAAGAGATGAGTTGAAGCGATCATTGAAGAGAAGGAAAGATGATAAATATTGAAGAAAATAACACACAATACCAAGAGATTGACATTACTAAATTGTTTATAGATGGAAACACAAGTGAATTTGATGCAACAGTTGTAGATTTAATGGAGCCCCAACTGAAGAGTTCATAAATCTTAAGATAGAACAAGAAGTCCAATTAGTATTGCTATGTGAGGTGATCGAGCATAAAAAGAAAATTGAAGAGGAAAAAGTCATGATTGAAGATGATAAAAGAATATTGACTAATAGACTATGAGAGAAGACATCAAAGGTGAATAGGATTGGTCACATGCAACTAGAAACATTGAATCAAATGATGATTGCCAATCATGAACTGAATGGAAAAGATACTGAAATCACAACACTAGAGTTGCAGAATGAACAACTAAGAAATGATTTGAAAAGAGAAAAATAATTTTCTTAAAATTTCAATAGACCTAATGAAGCCATCAAGTATTCTGAGTAATTGATAAGATCTCCTAGATTTAATAGAGATGCTATTGGATTGGGTTACACCAGTACTAAAGAAGGAGAATCATCTAAATGTGGTGAACAAAGAAGCAAAAAAGGTAAGAACTACAAACCCACTTGTCATAATTATGGAAAGATAGGAAATACAACAAATGTTGGCTAGAGAAATAGTGCAAATTAGAACCCTAAGAATAAATTCATGGTTAACTATCACAAGTGCAACAATCAAGGACACTAGGCACATGTATGCAAGAGAAAAACATCAAGCACACAAAGATTTAAAGGTTACTACTACAATTGTAAGAAGTATGGACATAGAACATATAAGTGTAGATCAAAGCCTAATTGGTCATCAAAAAAGCAAGTCAAGGAAAAGCATACTAGTAGATCCTACAATTGGGATTATAATAAAAATTATAGTTGTCACTATTGTCAAGAGTATGGACATGCTACTGAAAATTTCATTAGAACACATTTCAAAAGTGACTACAAAAGATGGTTGAGTCAAACTACATGTTTTAGCTATTTGAAGACTAGTAACATTAGTAGAAACTATCCAACAAGGCCAAGATGATCTAGTGGTGAATTCAACAAAGGAAAAGGAAAGATTGATGTTGAAGACATTAGATTACAAATGAACAAGACATGGAAGGAGAAGGAAGATTGAAGCACATCAAGTTTAGATGGGATCACTTCATCCAATGGATTAGGTGATCACACCATCCCCAACTAGGTAATTAAGAGGCACGTGTGGGACTAATATTTCAAAGTTCAATTATACGTTAGTTCCAAGGATTGTATATTGAAAAGATCATATATGCATGAAGTAAGATGCAAAGTATTGGTTAAAACTTAGAAGAAATCTTTAATTTTTCATGTTGTTGCTGATCATGAAAAGTTTCACTATGGTTTCCAATTGAAAACTTAGTTGTTACCAAGCTATCGAAGGTGTTGGCTAAGCTTGCTATGGTTGCCAAGCAAGGTAGGAATTACATGGAAGCCAAGTGAATTAAAATTTCTATTGGAGTTGAGCTTGTAAGTGTGTAAGCACTAAGCATTTATTACTAAGTTTCAAGGGCTATATGGTCAATTTTTGACTCATTTGTTATTATTCAAGATTAAAGAGAGCATGAAGAGCTGAAGGAAAATTAGAGGAAAGGATTCAAGCATTTACAAACTAAATTCAACTACTACTTGACACTAGTCATTAGATTTTTCAAGGTATTTATCATGTGCTAAGCTACGCTATTTGAATTTACACAAACCCTAGTTAATTGTTATGGTGTCCAGTTCTACTACTATGGTTAAGAAAGGAAAATAGCTAAGAAAGACCATTGTTATGACCTTGCCAAGTTACAAGTCTAGAAATTATCTCAAAACTTTGGATCCATAAGGAAGACAAAAAGTGCACAATACAAATTTGGTTCAATACTTGTTTGCATATTTTTCTATGTACAAAACACTTTTCCCACATTTGGGAAAATAGCTTGGAAGACCAATAGGTCAGTTGTAGTGTAGATTGGTGAATTTATAGAGCAACTGGGATATCATTTTGAGTTTTTGATGACTAGCTACTTTTAAAGACTTTAATAAGTCAATGAAACAAAGACAAAGGATTCTAGTATCACTAGTAGAGAAGCATTTTAATGATGTTTTTTTTCTAGTTGATGTTGATTTCACATATGTAGAAGCTACTATTCCAAAGGTGAGATGGCTCAGATAATTGCCTTATGAGATTAATTTTGATGAGGCATCTACAACCATAATTACTTTAATAGTAGAGGAAGTAGATAAGGAGGCTATTGATTTTAGAAACTATGTTGTAGAAAAGTCTAAGATCACAATGGATTTGAAGACAAATTCTGTGATGAGGAAAAAATAATAGGCTTGTGAAGAAACTCAAGGAAAAATTTGGTGAAGGGAAATAAGGAGATGAAGAGGAAGAAGATAATGATGATGCACCTACTCAAGCACCACTTGCTCTCACACAGGGTGAAGGTGAGGACCAAGGAGAAGAAGAAGCAAAAATTGATGAAGGTGTTGAGGCAAAAGAACACAATGAAGCACATATTTCCAAAGAAGAATAGAAGAGGAAAGAAAAGAAGCTAGTAGCAAGAAAACCTAAAAGGGTTGTGAAACCTTCACAAAAAAAGCCTAAAATTCCTATTAATAGGGCTAGCACCAGAGCTATTGCTAAGAATATTTAGGAAGTTCAAAAGCCTAAAGGCAAAAGAACTAGTAAAACTACAAAAGAAGATGAAATTGAGCAAAAGCAAAGAAGGAAGTATATTGCCCCAGCTGAATTAGATGAGGAAAGAACCGAGTCAAATGATAACAATCAATTTAAAGTGGTAATTCATAGTCCCTATTCTAATTTGGCCAAATCATGTGAAAATATCAAGAATAATGTTGATTTAAGTGGATTTATGCATGTTGAGTTTGATAAACTTAGAAAATTAGCTATAGTTAAAGTAGAAGAGTCTATATATGCCATGACGACAAATTTCTAGATAACTCCAATTGAGATTACCAACTCTCTACCTTATTAGAAGATTGGAGAGATAGTTGGAAGATTGGTTGGAAGAATAAATGCTAATGATATGTTACATTCATGATTGAGTTTTTCATTGATGTCAACATAGCATGTTTGATGTCTTTTGTTGTATTTGATAGAAGAGCAATGGAAAGATCAAGTTGGTACAAATGACTAGTTGAGCATGATAACCACCCAAGGTTATGGGAGATACTCCTAAGTATCTAGTATATGTAGTTAACATTGGAAGTAGAAAGGATAAGTCTAGAAGAAGTTATGTAAGTTTTGGTGATGTCTATTTTGAGATAGAGTTTACAGAGGCATGTTTTGGTAAACTTGTTATATCTCTTAGCAGAGTTGATATCTTGAGGATTAAGGTTGAGGACATGAAGAATACATGTTGAGGATGACATGGCTAATTTCAATCATCATAATATTATGTGTACAAAAAGTTATTCAAGTTTCAAGGTAGAAGATTAAGGTTATCGCTAAGTGTAACATGTTCTTAATGTGGTCCTATAATAATTAATTGAGAAGGACTAACAACCAACTCAAGGAATTATTTTATGGACTCAATATAAAGGAAGGAAATTATTCTATATCATGATATGTGTTGATGTGATTTAAAGATCAATGATAAGCAACAAAGAATGTAGAAAGTTGAGTAGAGTAGTGCAGAAGTGAAGGAAATTTCATTACTAAGGTTTTGCCGAGTGATTTGAGGTTTGGCATTTGGATCTGAGCTTCATGATCTAGTTTAAAAGGTTTTATAGTGATTTTTCTAGTTGATAGGATATAGGAAATGATAGAGGAAGAAGAAGATACTAGTAAATTACTTGTTTGAGTAGTTAGCTCTTCTTGTAGTTGAAATTGCATGTTTGGGTAGTGGGCTCTTCTTGCATACATTATACCACAACTCCTAACAGGGTTGGAATCTCCTAACAAGGATTTAAAGTCTCCTAATAGGGACACATTTTAGTAAATGTTGTGATAGACTCCTAATAGGGTTCATCCTCTAACACAAAAAATAAATAAATTAGTACATCATCATGTGGGCATCATTCCCATAGGGGTTTTCCCTTTGATCAAGGGTTTCCCTAGTCAACATATTTGGTGTAATTTTTTATGTGCACTTTATTATGGTTTTTTTTACTTTGGTTGAATGGTTAAGTTTTATTAATGAAGATAAGTGTTTAAATTATTGGATAACTGATTCACCCCCACCACCCCCCCCACTCTCAGATATCTTGGTGGACTATTGTTTCTAACAATTGGTATTAGAGCATCAGGTCATTGAAGAAAAAGTTTAACAAATTTGGGAGATCCATGGCAAACATGTTTAGGGAAGATAGTCCTACATCTGATAGAAATTTTTTTGACACCCAAGTTATGAAAATTCTTGGTGAATTTTAGATTTGTGTAAAGAGTAGAGTATTGAGTTTGCAGATCCAGAATCCTTCTGTTGTATACAAGGGAACAATAGAACAAGTGAAGTTAGATCCAAAATAGAAGAAGACATAAAGATAGAGGAAGGTATTGATCTACTTACTAGGAGAGAACTTGAAGGCATGAAATTTTTTGTTTGTTCAACATGTAAAGAGTTTGATCATTTGTCAAGTAAATGTCCTAAGTGATTGAGAAAAACTAGGAAGAATCTACTTTCTAATAAAGTTGAGGAATATATAGAAAATATGGAAATATTCTTGAAAGACTATGTTAATGAGTCCAATGAAAAGCATGTATCAAAAGAAACAACTTTGGTAACTATTATGGAAAGTGCAAATGTGAGAATTGATGAGAAATTCAGAGAATAGGATAGAATATTTGATTACATTTCAAATGATGATGTTGTTACTAAGCCAAGGAATAATGATGTATTTCTTAAGACTAACAATGATGTGTAGAATGAAGGAGAAAAAAGGTAGCGTAGACACTAAAAAATGGTTCGCATCTACGATTTCATCATTTCTTCATACTAATTTGTCCCATTTTCTCATTCTACTAACTTCGATCTTTTGGCCAAATTGATCATACTTTATTGTTCATGTCATTCAATATTTGAAATTTTTGAGGCTTTCAATATCAGATCATGGCATTATCAACCATTTTAATAATATTGACAGTGTCCGTCAATAGTATTATGATCAAACCTTTTCAATCAATTTCAATCCTGTAGCATTTACAATGTCAGTTAAATGTTACATATCAACCAATTCATGTCATGTGTCCTTGGCATGTTATCAATTTTGATCTATCAATAAATTTTACCATTTATTTGGTCTATCTATCATCATCTTATTCAATATCCATTATCATTACATTTTCATCAAATGATACGGTTGCATTTATTTAATCAATTTGGCCAATCATCTACTAATTTTCTCTATAGGATTAAATAACCCATAATTTAATCCTATTATGCTTACTAATTATTCTTCCTAATTATCATCCTCAATTAATTAAATTTATTAGTTAATTGATTTATCATTCACAAACCATTGAAATTCACAATTTCCTAAGTTCCATTTTCCATCATTAATTCCATTTTTTACTAATTCTTATTTTGTAGAATAAAAGGATTTTTAATTCGAATATTCCATAAAATATTGCATCATCATGACACTTGGATATGACACCTCATGGATTCTCCTTTGACACTTGGATAAGATATGTCATAGTCAAATATTCTTATTTCTTACACTTGTCCCTATTTGGCTTATTCATCATAGATTCTTGGCTTTAAGTGGGTTGAGGTGTCTTATGACACATCATAGATTCTCTTCCACATTTAGCCAAGTTTGACTTTCATGTGTCATAGAATCTAACAATTGGCATATTTTTTCATATGCATCATGGATCCTCAAAGGAATCTCTTTCCACATCACATATCTATGGGTGAAAAATCCAATGCTCTCATCTTGAGTGTTGATTATAAAATGGACACTCTTTCTCTCATTTCCTTTCTTAATTCCTTAAGTTCTTGGAAGTTTTTGTCTTGGAAGTTCTTAGATCCTTAGCTTCTTTGCATTTTCACACCATTTTCTCTCAAAGCTTAAATCACAACTTCAAGTATTCTCATGGCATTATCCATATCATAGACTTTTGATTCAATTTTGTGTGCACTATAGGAAACTTTGGAGCTACATCATTTGCAGAAGAAAGAAGGACATCGGAGCTACAAACGAAAGAGGGGGTTTCTATTGCTTTCTTTATTAGTTTGGATTTCATGGTAGACTAGTGGGTGATAACATATTTTGATTGAGTTTTGTGATTTCTCATAGTATGTTATGCATTTAACCCATTTTCTAGTTTCCACATTTGGTGAACTCGATGTGAAGATGCATATCTAACTTGGGTTTTCTTGTTTTGTGCTTGTAGGTGCAAGGAAGGAGCTCACTTGGAAGGGTATAATGACTATCTAATCTTCTTTTTCACACATAGAATAATTAGGGGTCTAGTAAGATGGTTGTATCCTTTCATTCTATGCACTTTGTCAACTTGCTGTCCTAGGGTGCACTCTGCTCTGTCAGGGCACACTTGGACTCCTAGGAGCTGTTTTAGGAGCCTAGAAGCCACCAAAACCAATTTCTATTGTTTTTGACTTACCAAATGCATCATAAAACTACCAACTACATCATTGACATAGTTGGTACTATTTGGGTGCACTTGGTAGTATAGGTGTCAAAAAAAATTAGTTTCTAGGTCTTCATTAGGCACCACTTCCCCACAGTTTGCACCAGGGCTCCCAACTGTGCCTAGAAACTACCAACTACACCCAACTGGGCCCCAACTACATCATTAACATAGTCTACACTATATAGGTTCACTTGGGAGTGTTCTAAGCCATTTTGGTGTGCCGCCTACTTTGTCAGAGCACACCCCGTTCATAATGAGTACATACATCAATCAAAATCTACACATAAGGTTTCCATTTCCTTATAGGACTTAGTTTAGATGATTTTTGTGTTACTAATGGTCTACTTGTAGCATGTGGCAATCATGGGATAAAGACAACATCATGAGAAACTACTAATGTGTGCTTTGCAAGACATTGTCGAAGACTTTGTGTGTCTTTCAAAACTATGTGTGCAGATTTCCTAGATTAGATAACACTTTGTTTGGTGCTTAAAATGAACTTTTTCTTTTCTTCCTAGCATGTATATAGTGTTTAAATCCCTAGGGGTTACATTGGAAATATCCTCTCCCCTCACCATTCGTGGATCTTGGGTGTAAGAGAAATCCATGTAACTTCTATAGGAGGCCTACCTTGGACCAAGATAATCGATATTGGGCATGTTAGGGTATGACTTTAGAGTGGTAACATGCCAAAGTCAAGTCAAAATTCTACCTACTATATAAAATTCAATTATGGTGAAAGTTGTGTTAGCGGTATTGCTATGTGATAGCTCTCCTCCAATACCCTTGTGGTGCTTCAAAGCCCGATTCTTGAGGCTGGGAGACCTTTTTCAAAAGTTTATCATTCACTTGCCAAACGGAATGCCCTTACTAAAAATCTTATTTTAGTGGCCAAAATCCTTTCTATCCATTGCCTTAAGGGGTCACCCATGCCTATGAAGGCATCCCACATTCTTGCGGTCCTTAGTAGAGGCAACAGTCCCTTGGGAAGTCATGCCCCTTGGGAAGTGGATCTTGGTAGCCTCAAGAAGTGAGTGCACTATAAGGGGGAGCCTGTGGTGCCAAGATCCTAGGTTTTCCACTCTAGATAAGCAAAAACTGAACTTCAGTTCAAGTAGGAATTCAATGGATACAGTCCTAAAAGCCTAGGTTGTGGTGTGATTGTTCACTTTTAACAACAACTATTATTGTCTTAATGTGTCTTGCATATGTGTAAAAAATAATCAAGATAATAGACAACATTAAAATTTACACCTTGAACCTTCTCCAAACATTACATATTGTCAAAACTTTACAACCTTGTCCAAACTTTGCAAACTTTGGTTCAACACACTCAAGCCTTGGAAAACATGGTGACTTGTGCTCCTAAACGTGCTTGGCAAAATGTAGATCTCACACTGGCATAGACTTCACTTGCATTCACCCTAGTATAGGCATAATTCATGCATCATATAGACTTCATATTTCAACTTTTAGTCCTCATTTAGTATCTATTACCTTTCATATTGCATCCATTTAGTTTCAGTTTATCTCCCTTAGTCTTTTGCATTCCCATCTTAAAATCTGCACTTTGCATTCACCACCTTGCATATTTGCATACCTATTCATCATCTTGACCAATTTATCCATCATTACAGGTTTCCTAACCATCATTTTGAGCATTAATACTGGTCTTAACATTGTTCCCTACTGTTTACCTCTTTGTGACATCAATCTGGAAATCATAGCTCCTAGAATTGCCTTAGTTTCAGCCCAGTTTACCAATTGCACCCTAAAACTACCAACTACATTATAAAACTACCAAATACATCATTGAAATAGTTGGTACTATCTGGGCACACTTGGTTTTCCTCAAACCCATTTTTGGATTCCAGATAGCATTTTGGGGCTTCAACAATGTCCTTAGGTACTTGGTTAGCTCCCTTTGCATTAGCTTGCCTAGGTCTGCATTCTGCATAACCTAGTCTTTGTTACCTCTACTTAGGAAATAATTCTATAGGTTTTAACATCTTTTTTACACCTCCCAACCTATCCTAACATCAACCCCAACATCTTAGCTTCCTGGCATATTAGTTTGGCAACCATACCTTTCAGAATTAGCAAACATTCTTCCTAGCTTACCAACTATGCCCAAACTGGATCCAAGTGAATCAATGAAATATTTGGTACTATTTGAGTGCACTTGGCACTATTAGGGTGCACTTGGGTACTTGCATGACCATTTTGGGCTTTCAAATTGCACTTTAGGACCCCAAAATTTCATCTAGGAGCCTCTACACCTCCCCATTCTGTACTTGACCCAAAACCGTATCTTGCACCCACAATCCAACTTTGCATCATAGGAATTGTCCATATCACATATATTTTCAGCATTAACACCATTTTTAGTCCCCAAAACATCATTCTAAACCCCCAAAACCTTTGAATTTAGTCAAAAATCTAGACAAAGTATGAGTCTTAGAGTATCTCCTAGTGTTGATGGATAATGGATCTTGACTAGTCTTTTTATCTTTTCTTATCATTTTATTTGGACAAAATATATCTATTTCTTGATAGATTTGACCTTTTCATCTTTTATCAATTTGATCTTTTCATCTTTTATCATTTTTTGGTCAAGATCCAAAGTCCTTTATCACAAGGTTAAACTCCTAGATAAAGTACTTTCTAAAAGATTTCACCTAAGTTCAAAACCTTTCATATACCTATATCATTAGCATAATCACATTCCTAAAAATAATTTTGGCTTACCCTAGAGGTATAGCCCCTTTAATTTGCATTGTTCAAACCTTAGCAACATTCTCACTACCAAACCCTATCAGATTGTCCATCAACCAAATTGCCTTCTTGAGCATTTACCCTCATTTTGCATGTCCCAAACATCATTATCAACCCTTAGAAACCATCATTTGCATAGTCTACCTTGCATAAACCTACCTTTAGTGTCATTACCAAGTCCAAAACATAACCCTAATTGTCATTTTGCATACCTTAGAGTCATTTTCATCCCCTCTAGTCAAACTTCAAAATGACACCTTGTATTTGCATTTACATAATATCCCTAACACATTTTCACTTTGAATGTCAAAACCCTAATTCATTTAGCATTTCATCACATTTCATAACACCCCTAAACACTTAAAAATCCCAAAAAAACTCATCTTGAAAACCCACATCTTAATTATCAAGTTTTGACGTCTTTTACACTTGGGAGGCAAAAAAGTCCATTTATATTTCTCCCCATTTCATCTGCATTCTTAGGTATCATGCCAAGGCTTACTAGGACACAATCAGCTCAAAGACCTAAGGAAATCTATCAACCTTTTTTTTCTAAGGCACAAGCACAACCAAAAGCTCGTCCAAGACAAAGAAAGAGCAAGAAATCCCAACAAACCTTTGACAAAGACCAAATCGAGGCATCACAACCATTACTAGTAGACCCCTTGAACATGTATCCGCAAGATCCTCATAATCAAGCTATGGCACAAAAAAAATTTAAAAATGCACCTACCATGAGATTTCCTCCAAAAACTTACCCCACACATGGGATGGCTCAATGTAGTCTTGACTTTGAAACTATATTCATTCCAATACCACTAGGAGGAGGAAGTGTACCAACCACATCTGAAGATGAACAATCACACTCCTTTGAATTCAACCAACCTAAAACATCAAACATACAACAAGGTACTATACACCTTAGTGATGAATAATACATTGATTATGGCATCACTAATGAAGAAATGGCTAGGGCATGTCAAGACAAAAACTTTCATAAAAACTTCAAACTTTTGGCAGCCCAAGAAATTGTCAAATTCAACCCAAATATGGAAGGACCTAAGTCCAAAAATCAAACCAACACAACCATTGAAAACCCACAAACCATGATCAATTTGGACTTTGATAAGGGAAAACAACCTTTGGAGTTTTCAAATGCAATAATGGCACCTATAAGGTCCCATCAAGATCTAACAATTGAAATCCTCCAAAGTACATTTGAACACATCAATATTAATCCCTTGTTCGATGAAATACCACCAATTCCTAAACACCCCAAAAGAACATTGAGACTTTATTTTAGTCACATGATGCAACAACAAGATGCTTTTACTCTAGGGATGCCAGAAATACCTTCTTTGGAGGCAAATCAACAAAGTAGACCTTTTCTCTTAACCATGCCAAGTGGTATGACATCAAGTGTTACGGAGCCTCCCACGAGTACACTATGTGCAACATCAACTACAAAAATCCCTATTGAGGTGCAAAGGAAAAGTCTTATTGACATTACACCCATTCCCAATAGGAACACATATCATAGTCAAGTCAATATGATGTCACAAGGAGGAACCTCTAGCACACAAAGGAGCCAAAGAAACAATACCAACATGACGATCACTTCTCATGGACATGGTGGCACAAGGACTTAACACTTCCAACCCTCAACCAAGTGTACATCCACTTAACACACATCCCACATATCAAAAACAACATCAACCTCAAGTGGGGAAAACATCCAACATTCCTAATACACAATCCCATGTGAACCCACTTGACTTACACACAATTTATCAACAACAATTTCAGAAACAATTCCAACAACAACAAAACATGTTTGCTAAACAACAAGAACAACTCAAACAAAAAATGGAATATCAAAGGAACCTTGAGCAAAAAATTGCACACCAACAAAATTTATTACAATAACAACATGTGCCACAACAACCTCAATAGATACCTCTACAACAACACTCACATACATGGTCTCACATACAACCAATAGAGGTATCCCAAAAATAACTACCACACATGGCACAACAATAACACATGGTACAACAATTACAGTCAATCCCACAACAAGTGCCACATCAAATGGCACAACAGGTACCCCAACAACAAGGACCCTCCTATCTTCGAGGTGCCTACATACCTCCACCACCTAGCAATATTTCACCAGACTCATCATATATAAAAATGTCAGAACCAAGTAGACACAGTTCTTGCCACAGCAAATGGTCTACTCATAAAAAAAAAAGACTTGAAGGAAAGACCATTATGAAAAACCCCAATGAAGAACTATTACAATAATTAAAACAACTTTACAAACAAGTTGAGGCATTGGGAGTCCAAAAGAAATAGGCTCTATATATAGAAAGGGACCTACATCCTAACCCATTCGATAAAAGTCTGTATATGCCTCCATTCCCAAAACACTTTGAAGCTCCAAGGTTTGAAAAATATCAAGGAAAAGGAAACCTTGTTGATCACATCCAATAATTTTTTGCTTCATGTACCAAACTCAGTGATGAGCCCACTTACTTCATGAGATTGTTCCCCCATTCTCTAGGTGGGCCTGCACTTGAATGGTACTCCAAACTTCCTGGTAATATCAAATCTTGGTCAAAACTCGTAGACAAGTTCATCTCCCACTTTTCCTTTAACATTAAAAATGAGGTGACACTTTCTAATTTTCGCTCAACTAAACAAAAGGCAAGAGAGCCATTCATCACATTCTTTCTCCATTAGAGAAGCTTAGTCAGTCAATGCTCATTAGACATTCCTAAAGAACAAAAAATTAACTTGTGCATTGAAAACTTAGTCCTAGACTTAATGTATGAACTCAAAATAAAGAGCCCAAGTACCATTTCTAAACTAATGAAAAAAGGGGCTAGTATTGAAGATGCTTTTATCCATAAGGGAATCCTTAAGACAAACAAGGACAACACCAATACCAACTCGTCTAATGAAAAGCCAAAATTTTTCTCCAAAAACAAGAATGTGACTAATGATGGCATTGTGGATGCTCTAACAATTAGCAAAACACAACCTCAATTGACTTTGAAAGGCACAAATCCCACAAATTCACAAACTCCTAATCAAACAACACCTCAACAATAGAAAACTGAGACTTCCATGCAAGACAAAAGACATCTTAGAACCAAGGATAGAAAATTCACACCATTGGGGATACCTCTTGAGATTGCATTGCAACAATTACTAAGTAATAACTTCTTGTAGCTACCCCCAATCAAAGATGAACCATTAACTAAAGGAGATTGGTGGGATGACAAAAAGTATTGTGATTACCATCGCACCAAAGAAAAAAAGACTTCATTGTGCTTCCAATTGAAACATGCAATACAAGACCTTATTGATGATGGTGTAATCACGGTTGATCCATCACTATTAGCATCCAACTCTGATCACAATATTTTCAAAGATCCTTTGGGTAATCATGACAAAGAGAAACCCTCAAGTTCAAACTCAAACTCAAAAGGTAATGTGAATTACACAAGCACCAGCTATGACTACACCATCAATTGCTTTAATGAGTTTGATTCCTGCATATCCACATTCACATTGAAGGCTGAAGACCATTGTTGCATTGTCACTACATGTCATGCCAGGATCACCCTACCTAGAGCCCCATCTAGACCTACTACTTCTACTAGACCTGCACCCCCTAGTAGACCTGCTACTCTTACTTCATCTTATTATAGCCTTTTTGAACAGCTCGGAAAGACCCCTACACAAATATCCATTTTAGACCTACTATGTGCATCTCCCCAACTTCAAAAGATCTTGGAACAAGCCCTTAAAGAGTATATAGTCCCAGATAACATGGATGTTACCCAGTTTCAAGGCATGGTTGGAAATTTATCTGCCTTACAACATATCACCTTTTCCCCTCAGGATGTTCCTAAAGACAAAACCAACCACAATGATCCCCTCCACGTCGAAGTCTTCATCCATAATGCCAAAGTTAGACATGTCTTAATAGATGGAGGAGCAGGACTAAACATCTATACTCTTAAGGTTGTTAAAAGTTTGGGTTATTCTAAAGATGATGTGGATCCCTCTCGAAGAATCACAATAAAAATATATGATGATGGTGAACGCTTCTTCAAGGGCATCATCACATTACCTATCAGAGTTGGTCTAGCCACTGAAGATACATTGTTCCATGTCCTAGATATAGAAATGAATTGCAACATGATACTGGGACACCCTTGGCTTCATGCTATGAAAGTAGTCCCTTATACATATCATCAATGTCTAAAGTTTTCCTATGACAATGTGGAGGTTATCATCCCTGGTGATCCAGATCCTTTCCAGTTTTGTGCTAATCGAAGAGATGCTACTACATACCAAATCCCAAAAAATAATGAAGTACAACCCACAAATTCCTCTAAGTATGTGGATGCTGATATACTCCTAAGTAAGGCCAAGGAAAAGATGAAGATTGAAGACAATGGGTGTGGAGAATACTTTTTGTCTCATGTATCCCACATTAGGAAGTCACCACTTTCTCCCATTAGTACACAAAATGCCACTTCTATCAATAAGAATATATCTGTATGTATTAAGAAAGAAAAAGTAGAATGAGAACCCACTTTGATATCTTCAAGCAAGTATGGACTTCGGTTAACTATCATGCAAAAAAAAAGGCTATGATGGCTATAGTAGTCTTGGATCTTAGAAAAAAGGAATCATTGAAAATATCACTACAAAAGGATGACCTCCTAGTTTGGGGCTTGGATATAAACCATTATGAATAGGTCCTCCTAGTACTACAGTACCTATGTGTAATACTATGGATGTTTTGAATGATGAAAAGGCATCTGAGGATATCCCACCTAAAACCAACAATCCTCTCCCTTTTGAGGATAACCCCAATGATACAATATAATCTAATGCCCATATTCATACCTTTCACCAAAGACCATTCAGCCCTGATGATGACATCCCCTCAAGTTATCCTAAACTATTGGGTTGGGACCAATATTGATCACCAATTTTTGATCAATTCAAAGATGATGACACTCTTATAATAGACTTTGAAATATATGGAGGCATTATGGACAATAATCATAAAGAAGAAATTTCTCCTAAAGAGAACACATTGGCATATTGTTGGGAGTCAACTCCATCTAACAACAAATAAAAAAATAATGAGCATAGGTCTCTTGGTGAAAACTAAAAGGCACCATTAGCCCATGAAAAATAAAAAGCTAAGAAGCTCCCAAGGATACAAAATGAAAAATATGATGCCATGAATATCAGTGTTCTAGGGTTCAACATGCCAAAAATTCTTTTGGAACTCTCTCAATCAGCATTCATGTGGAAGGTCATTGGTCTCAACCCTCCCAACCCTCCCTTATATCCAGTTTTTTATCCCCACATCCAGCTACCTAATTTTCCCAACACCCAAGATCAAATCTTTACCCAACAAGCCTTTGCATATGTCATCATCAATGATATTCCATACACAACATCCTTTCACCCAATTATCCTCAAATGCCTTGATTCACAAGAGACAAACATTGTCTTACATATGGTACATGATGGTATATCTCGAGGCTTTTTTGGTGGTTTGATTTTAGCTACAAACTCAAAATAAATCCTACATAGTTATGGTCAGTCATGAATCCAGAGCTCATCAGCTAGCAACACCAACAACATATATCTTCTCAGCATTTGTTAGTGACATTCTTGATTCCATCTAAAAGTCTTGAAAAAATATTAAAAAAAAGAGAGCAAAAAGTCATGAAAAAATATTAAAAAAGAGAGCAAAAAGTCATGAAAAAAGAAAAGAAAAAATAGCAAAAAGTCATGAAAAAAATATTAAAAAAAAAATAGCAAAAAGACATGAAAAAAGCAAAGAAAAAAGTGAAAAAAAAAAATGAAAAAATGGATGCCTTGATGAAAACCTAGCAAATAGGCATCTTGGCAAGAAAATTTGAGTCAAGGGAAAAATCCCATTCAAAAGTGAAAACTTGGCAAACAAGCACTTTGGGAAAGTACCATGGTGAAAACCTGGCAAATAGGCACCATGTGTAATTAGTTGTTGCTCCTCCATCTATCAGGATTCCATCTGGTCTTTTCCCCTCTGTCATTCCTTGACCATATTCTTCCTATTGCAAGACATCCTTGGCTCCTTGACCATGGCTCACGAATTGGTTAATGTCCTTTGTTACCTTTCCTAAGCATCACCAGTCTACACACACTCTGTCATTGGCCTTTTTACATAGTTTCTTTCTTGTTTGGGGGCATATTACCTACACAGTGCATGAGTTTGAATTTGAACTGGAGACATATCCCTAAGTACTTTTTATCCATTGGATCTATCACATAATGGATTGGAGCTAACACTTGTATATGCTTTTATGATCTTGAAAAAATCCTTAAAAATTCAGATAAGATCCTAAAAAAATCACTAAAAATCACATAATGTCCTATAATTTTTATAAAAATTCAAATACGATCTTGAAAAAATCACTAAAAATCACATAATGTCTTGAAAAAATCCTAAACATTCAAATACGATCTTGAAAAAATCACTAAAAAATCATAAAATGTCCTGAATAAACCCTAAAAATTGTAAAATTTCCTAAAAAAACTAGTCATGCAAAAAAATCAAATATCCCCAAAAACCGAAAAAAATCACAAAACCCATCAAAAATTTATAATAAAGCTTGTACATATTCACAGTGCATAACCAACCCTTTTGCGTACACACTTACACTTTGCATACTGAAACCCAAAGCACTATGCCTTTAAGAAAATCACACTATTTGAGCAACATGAACCAACAATCAATCCAACATGTCACGATGAACTTATCAACTGAATCCACAACTAGAACATCACATCATTAACATGTCAAACACCATATGAACACCTAAAACACTAAAAAGAATGTAATAATGGACAAGAATAGCTATTGGCTCACGCTATTTAGTGAGTGATTTATTTTTTCTTTGTTTTTCTTTGATCATGTTCCTATGCTACTCGATGATATAAATTGATCTATGAGAGTGGTCAGGATGGTTCATGGTCATCTTTTGCTATTTCTGTATGTTATAATGTACCTTTGAGAGTCTAGGGCATGTACATATGCCTTAGGAAGGACAAGGTCATTCTCTATCTGCATCGTGCTTGTTTACTCAAAAGGCTTGCATTTGCACTCTGGCCCTTTATGCCATGATGCGTTGCATTTAATTTTCCATATCAAAATAAAGCTCCATTTGACATATAGTGTACTTTCTAGAAGCAAGAATCTTTCCATCTTACTAACATTTCCTGATCTCATCTTTTTTTTTCATCTCATCCTCCATCACCATGATCATTTCTTTCGATTCACCAAATCATCTTCATTTAGCATTCATGCATTCCTGCATAATCCTACTCTGTCAATCAACTTTCTATGGCTTTCCACTTGGTTCAACCTCAATCTGACATTTGTCTCATCACATTTGATGAAATTTGACCATTTTTGATGATTTCACTCATGCTGTGACATCTTTCCATCATTTTGGGCATGCATGCAAAGTTTCAGGGCATTCCGAGTCTAATTGGGCTATTTTTGGCCCCTAGAGCCTTTTAGGGCACAATTTGCACTTTTAGAGCGTAGTTGGGCTACATCATTGATGCACTTGGTCATACCAACTATGTCATTGACGCACTTGGTAGAGTTTTGGGTGCACTTGGAGACCTAGGGTATCCAGAACTGCTCTCGGAACCCCTATGTTGCACTTTAGAGGCCATAACTTTTGCATTTCAACTTTGATTTATGAACCATCAATTATATTGGACTCATATCTTTCTTCTAAACATAATGATCTACCACTTTCATTATTTGGTCACTGTATGGAGTGGTAATCCTTGAAACTACTCTTGGGCTCCTGCTTGACCCCCGTCATGTTGATTTTTGCCCCTAGAGCCTTCTCGCACACATTTTGCACCTTATGAGTCTACTTGGGCTTCCCAAGTGCATCATTGATGCACTTGGTACTATCATGATGCACTTGTTCTTACCAACTACATCATTGACATACTTGGTTGAGTTTTGGGTGCAGTTGGGGCCCATAACTTTTGTGTTTTAACTCAGATTTGCAATCCGTCAGTTGTGTTGGATTCATATATTCATCATGGAAAAAATGAACTATCATTTTCATCACTTTGTGTTCTTTTTGAGTGGTAACTCATGCAAGTACTCTCAGGCTCCCGATTGACCCTATTCTACACTCTAGACGTCATAACTTTCACATCTTAGCTCTGATTTATGATCCATCAATTGCTATGGTTTTGTCTTCTTTTTGTTGAAAAATTGACTTATCATATTCTTATCTTAGTCAATTTCTCAAGGGGGAACCCATATATATCATCCCTACTGAGGCATATTATGGCTTTATCATCAACATTCTTTGATGCAATGCTCTAAATCACATTGTATCAAAGAGGAGAAAAATGTAGATGCTCAAAAATGGTTCACATCTACAGTTTCATCACTTCTTCATACTAATTTTTCCCATTTTCTCATTCTACTAACTTTTATCTTTTGGTCAAATTGATCATACTTTATCATTTGTATCCTCTACCACATCAAATTCATGTCATTTTGAAATAATTTTATATCAACTCAGAATCACCCCAAATCAACTTAAAATCACTCAAAATCAATCCTTATCAACCCAAAACATATCAAACATTTCAAATCAATCATCATTTATCTGACTCTTTGATGGGGACACAACCCAAGAATAGAATGGAAACAACAGAAAAGGGAAATTATATTAACTGAGAAAATAAGCTAGTACAAATAGTACAGGAAAATAAACTTCAAAACATGCCCTAAGGGCTTACAATAGCATAAATCTGGAGATAAATTCTCCTTATGGTACCTCCTCTCAAACTCCACTCCGAACTGCCTTTTACAATGCCAGAAATCTCCTTAAATAGACCCTAGAGGGTTAAGGACTAGGAGTACATTCTAGAAAGTGCTAGTAGGCATCCACCGACCAAATAGAAGGTTCCAGAAGCTGCGTTAGAAGTTGGTGCAAATCTAGAAGAATCCAAAAATGGTAACCGAACTTCCGGGAGGCATAACTTTTGAACTGTAGCTCCAATTGACGAACCGTTTACAATTTTGGAAAGCTCTCGAAGTGCTCTATAGCCCTATGGACAAGCTTCACTCATCCCCCATTTTTTAGCCCTTTTCAAGGTCATTTAATGCCCCTAACCTAACTTTGAAGCATTGTTAGGAGGTCTCCAAAACTCAAAAAACTGCAATAGCTTTCAAACCGTGGGGCCTTTTGACCTGATTCTTTTTCTGGAATGCTCTAAATCATGATTACATTCATCTGGCCAATTCACACCTTCTAGGTCACCAAAATGATGGCCAAATTGCATGCTCCTATTTTTTTGGGATTTTCAAACACACTGATAGTGGAACTGTGAGAGTTGGAACCTTTATTTGACCCAAATGGGTATCCAAAAATGTAAAGACATGAAATAGAAACTAAGTCTAAGTACATTTTTTTGGGTGACATAGGATTGCCCTTATACCTCTGGATGCTCCTGCATCAGACACCCAGGGTAGATTGAAAAGTGACCTTGTCACTTTATGGATGGTAGAAGAAATCCCAAATGAGAAACCTCAGCTGCTAAAATCCAAGTTGAGTCCTCAATCGGCCATCCTTTCCATTTGACCAAATACTCTTCATACTGCCTATTTCTGGTACTCCTACCCACACGATGATCTAGAATGTCTTCTATCTCCTCCTTCTTAGAAGCAGGAATTGGACATGGCTCTGACACCAGCTCCTCATCTGCACCATCATCATGATACTCTGTTAAATATGCAATGTTGAAAATGGGAGAAATCCGAATACCATCCGGCAGTTCCACTTCATATGCATTTCCTGAGTCATGTTTCTTCAAAATTTTGCAGGGGCCAAATTTCTTCATTTTCATCTTGTTGTAAGTATCGGCTGGAAATATTTCTTTTCGTAAGTGCACCATGACTAAATCTCCTACTTGGAATTCCTTATGTCTTCTCCTTTGATCAGCCCTAGCTTTATACTCTTGATTCATCTTGGTTATGTGTGCCTGAACCTCCTCATGTAGATGCTTGATGTGTTTAGCAAATTCCTCAACTTCAGCACTTGTCCTCTCCCCTTGTTCTATCTTCCTTAGCTCTGGTGCAGTCCTTGGGCTATTCCCATATACAATTTGGAATGGTGATTTTTTAGTACTCCTATTTATAGAGTTATTGTAAGCAAACTCTGCTTGTGGTAGAATTAAATCCCATCCCTTGGGCTTATCCCCAACTAAACATCTCAGCAAATTGCCCAGACTTCTGTTTACCACTTCCGTTTGACCATCAGTTTGTGGGTGATGCGTGGAACTAAATTTCAAGTCTGTTCTCAACTTTTTCTAAAATGTCCTCCAGAAATACCCCACAAATTTAGTGTCTCTATCAGAAACTATACTCCTTGGAAGACCATGTAGTCTTACCACCTCTTTGAAAAACAAGTCTGCAATATGGACAACATCATGAGTTTTGTGGCATGGAATGAAATGTGCCATTTTGGAGAACCTATCAACCACCACGAATACTAAGTCATTACCCCTTTGTGTCCTTGGCAATCCAAAAACAAAATCCATACTTAAGTCCTCCCATGGCCTTGATGGAATAGGCAATGGCTGATATAGACCAGTATTGTGACTAAACCCCTTAGCAACTTGACAAACCTGGCAACTCTGTACAAACTTCTTCACATCTTGTGAAATTTGAGGCCAAAAATAATGTTCTCTAAGAATGGCAATGGTCTTATCTTGACCAAAATTTCCTGCCATCGCTCCACTGTGTTTCTCCTTAATCAAATTTTCCCTCATGGAACTCCTTGGAATGCACAATTTACTACCTTTGAACAACATGCCATCCTAAATGAAATAGTCTAACCAATTGGTTCTATCTACAGCAACAGGTTCTTTACAAGCTTTCCATGCTTCAGCAAAATTAGGATCCTCAGGGTACAAATTCTTGAGTTCATCAAACCCAACTACTTCAACCTGCATTACTGTAAGCAGTGACTATCTCCTACTTAGTGCATCTACAACCCTATTAGATTTTCCACTTCTATGCTTCAACACAAATGTATAACTCTGCAAGAATTCTACCCACTTCATATGCCTCTGATTCAATTTACCTTGGCTATTTAGGTATTGTAATGCCCGATGATCAGTATACAAAACAAATTCCTTTGGCAATAAATAATGCCTCCATTTCTTTAAGGCCTGAACTATTGCATAGAACTCTTGATCATAAACAGAATACTTCTTCTTTGCATCATTCAATTTTTCACTAAAATATGCAATAGGCTTACCTTCTTGGCTTAATACAGCCCCAATAGCACTGCCACTAGCATCACAATCCACTTGGAAAACCTTTCTAAAATCTGGAAGTGCCAACACAGGCTGTTCTGTTACCTTCTTCTTCAGCAATTCAAAACTTCTCGCAGCTGCTGTAGTCCATTTGAACTCTTTTCTATCCCCTCTTATTGTATCAGTTAGGGGTGCACATATGCCACTGAAATTCTTAATAAACTTCCTATAAAAACTAACCAGACCATGAAATGATCTTACCTCAGTAGGAGACCTTGGAGTAGGCCATTCCAAGATGGCTTTTACCTTCTCTGGATCCATTTTGAGACCTTCAGGTGATATAACAAACCCCAAATAAACTAACTCCCTTTTTGAAAAGACACACTTCTTCAAATTAATTAACAGTTTCTCTTCCCTTAGCCTTTCAAGGACACTGTGAAGATGCAGTAAATGTTCTTCCAAAATCTTGCTGAAAATTAAGATGTCATCCAAATAGACAATAACAAATTTTCCCAAGAACTTCTTAAGTACCTCATTCATGAGCCGCATGAAGGTGCTTGGGGCGTTCGTCAATCCAAAGGGCATGACTAACCACTCATAAAGACCCTCCTTGATCTTGAAGGCTATTTTCCACTCATCTCCTTCTCAAATCTGTATCTGATGATAACCACTCTTTAGATCTATCTTTGTGAAGTACTGAGCTCCACTCAAGCAGTCCATAATATCATCCATCCTTGGCAAAGGAAATCGGTACTTGATGGTGATCCTATTTATAGCTCGAGAATCTGTACACATCCTCCATTCTCCATCCTTCTTTGGTGCAAGTACTACAGGTACCGCACATGGACTCAGACTCTCTCGAATCAGGCCCTTCCTCAACAGCTCCTGAACCTATCTATTTAGCTCCTCTATTTCAGTAGGAGTCATCTTGTGAGCAGCCTTGGTTGGCAAACTAGCTCCTGGAATCAGATCTATCTGATGACTGATTTGCCTTACTGGTGGCAATCCATCTGGAACATTATCAGAGATAATATCTCCAAACTCCCCTAGTAAATCTGAAACTTCAAGTGGTATTTCACTACTACCTTCTTTATCTTTCCTAGGAATCAAAGCATAGCACATATGCTGATGTTTCATGCCATCTAAAAACTTCCTTCCATCAACAAGACAAATCCTAGCACTGCTACATACCTTTTCACCTTCCTTTTTCATGGGCTTCAATTTGTGGCGAACTTCATCCTTTGTCAAAGAGTATGTGTTTGCATGTCCATCATGCATTGCATGTCTATCAAATTGCCATGGTCTACCCAACAATAGATGGCAAACATCCATCGAAATAACATCACAGAGAACTTCATCATGGTAACTCCCAATTTTGAATTTCACTAAACATTGTTCACTTACCAGGACCTTATGATCATCTTTTACCCAAGAAATCCGATAGGGCTGGGGATGTTTCTCCCTCTTGAGCTTCAACTTAGAGACCATCTCTTCTGATACCAAGTAATCAGTGCTACCACCATCAATGATCACATCACAACATTTATCCTCACACTTGCATCTGGTACGGAACAAACTCCTCCATTGTCCTGGTTCATTCTCACCACTTAGTAGGACTCTTTCATTTACCAAGGTCTCTCCTCTTTCTGCATCCTCTAAATGTGATGATTGTGCATCGTCATCCACATGAGCAACCCTAGCTTGGCCCTTAGCTCTCCTATCTATCCTTCCTTGTTGTTGAGGGCATTCAAAGGCACGATGACCTTCTTCGTTGCAATGGAAATAGGTATCATGGAATCCTCCTCTTCCTTGTCCACATCCTCTACCTCTTCCTCTCTGATTTCCAAAGTCTTGGTCACAGGAGCGGTTGAAACCCTCATTCCTCTGGTTTCTGCTAGTACCCTCATCTTCATTTTTCTTTTGAGTTTCATTGTGGCCTCCAGATGATCTACTGCTTCCCCTTCCTCCTTGACCACACCCTCTTTGTCTTCCTTCAAACCTCTTATTCAGCTTCTCTTCAACTCGTAGGGAAAATTGGTATGCCTCTTCAACGCTGGTCATTCTTACCAGACTTAATTCTTCTTGGATGCTAGGTCGCAACCCACTGATATAACGAGCAACCTTCTCCTTATTTGCTTCTGCATACCCCGCTCTAATCAAGGGTTGATAAAACTCCTCTGTATATTCTTGGACTAATCTTCCTACTTGCTTTAGCACATGCATCTTCTTAAATAGATCCAGCTCATAGTCCACAAGAATTAAGTACTTCTTCAATTTGTCCACCATGCAATCCCATCTTGTGATCTTCTCCTTTCCTCTTCTATTTCTTTCCAATTGAACCTCTTGCCACTAGATTTTGGCATGGACTTTCAGTTTGGCCTTTGCAAACTTAACCCTATTTAGGTCCCTGATATCCTCATACTCAAAGTATTCTTCCAGTTCATTGATCCAATCGATCAACTCATCTGGTTTCAGATTTCCTGAAAATACACCCACTTCAATCATGGGTCTTTTCCCAAACTTAGTAATGGCTCTAAAAAGCCTTTCCTCTACAGGATTCAGAACTTCCTCGTCAACTTCCTCTTTTGGTCCCATTACTTCTTCTTCATTTTCATCCTCACTGTTGTCACCTGCGACAACATTTTCTCCTCTACGAAGCTCCTCTTGCAATGCCTGCACCTACCTTTGGAGGGCTCTAACCTCCTCAGGATTAATAGCTCTAGCCCTTCCACCACACTCTCTTTGTGGAGGCATCTTCTTAACTCAAACCCACAACCACACAGTCCTGGTGCAAACTGCCTCACAGTCGGCACTCTGTCTACACACTCAGGAAAACCATCTCTGATACCACTTGATGGGGACACAACCCAAGAACAGAATGGAAACAACAGAAAAGGGAAATTATATTAACTGAGAAAATAAGCTAGTACAAATTGTACAGGAAAATAAACTTCAAAACATGCCCTAAGGGCTTACAATAGCATAAATCTGGAGATAAATTCTCCTTATGGTACCTCCTCTCAAACTCCACTCCGAACTACCTTTTACAATGCTAGAAATCTCCTTAAATAGACCCCAAAGGGTTAAGGACTAGGATTACATTCTAGAAAGTGCTAGTAGGCATCCACCGACCAAATAGAAGGTTCTGGAAGCTGCATTAGAAGTTGGTGCAAATCTAGAAGAATCCAGAAACGGTAATCGAACTTCCAGGAGGCATAACTTTTGAACCGTAGCTCCGATTGACGAACCATTTACATTTTTGGAATGCTCTCAAAGCGCTCTATAGCCTTATGGATAAGCTTCACTCATACCCAATTTTTTGGCCCTTTTTGAGGTCATTTAATGCCCCTAACCTGACTTTGAAGCATTCTTAGGAGGTCTCCAAAACCCAAAAAATTACAATAACTTTCAAACCGTGGGGCCTTTTGACCTGATTATTTTTCTAGAATGCTCTAAATCATGATTACATTCATCTAGCCAATTCACACCTTCTAGGTCACCAAAATGATGGCCAAATTGCATGCTCCTATTTTTTTGAGATTTTCAAACACACTGATAGTGGAACTGTGAGAGTTGGTACCTTTATTTGACCCAAATGGGTATCCAAAAATGTAAAGACATGAAATAGAAACTAAGTCTAAGTACATTTTTTTGGGTGAAATAGGATTGCCCTTATACCTCTGGATGCTCTTGCATCACTCTTACATATTGTTGTGGCTTTCAGTACCTTGGAAACCTATCAACCTATCAATCTTATCAATCTAACCTTAGTACTATCATGGCTCTCAGTGCTAGGTCAAACTATCATTCATGTCATTCAATCTTTGACATTGTTGAGGCTTTCAATGTCAGATCATGGCATTATCAACCATTTTAATAATATTGATAGTGTTTGTCAATATTATTATGATCAAACCTTTTCAATCAATTTTAATCCTATAGCATTTATAATGTCAGTTAAATGTTACATATCAACCAATTCATGTCATGTGTCCTTGGCATGTTATCAATTTTGATCTATCAATCAATTTGACCATGGCTTTGGTCTATCTATCATCATCTTATTTGATATCCATTATCATTACATTTTCATCAAACGATATGGTTGCATTTATTTAACCAATTTGCCCAATCATCTACTAATTTTCTCTATAGGATTAAATAACCCATAATTTAATCCTATTATGCTTACTAATTATTCTTCCTAATTATCATCCTCAATTAATTAATTTTATTAGTTAATTGATTTATCATTCGCAAACCATGGAAATTTACAATTTCCTAAGTTCAATTTTCCATCATTAATTCCATTTTTACTAATTCTTATTTTGTGGAATAAAAGGATTTTTAATTTGAATATTCCATAAAATATTGCATCATCATGCCACTTGGATATAACACCTCATGGATTCTCCTTTGACACTTGGATAAGATATGTCATAGTCAAATATTCTTATTTCTTACGCTTATCCCTATTTGGCTTATTCATCATAGATTCTTGGCTTTAAGTGGGTTGAGGTGTCTTATGACGCATCATAGATTCTCTTCCACATTTAGCCAAGTTTGACTTTCATGTGTCATAGAATCTTACAATTGGCATATTTTTTCATATGCGTCATGGATTGTTAAAGGAATCTCTTGCCACATCACATATCTATGGGTGAAAAATCCAATGCTCTCATCTTGAGTGTTGATTATAAAATGGACACTCTTTCTCTCATTTCCTTTCTTAATTCCTTAAGTCCTTGGAAGTTTTTGTCTTGGAAGTCCTTAGATCCTTAGCTTCTTTTCATTTTCACACCATTTTCTCTCAAATCTTAAATCACAACTTCAAGTATTCTCATGGCATTATCCATATCATAGGCTTTTGCTTCAATTTTGTGTGCACTATAGGAAACTTTGGAGCTACATCATTTGGAGAAGAAAGGACATGGAAGCTACAAACGAAAGAGAGGGTTTCTATTGTTTTCTTTATTAGTTTGCATTTCATGGTAGACTAGTGGGTGCTAATGTATGTTGATTGAGTTTTGTGATTTCTCATAGTATGTTATGCATTTAACCCATTTTCTAGTTGCTACAGGTAGGAACAAAGCTCAAAACATATAGTAGAGCCAAGAATTGAGAAAACAATTCCTACTTTAGGAAGGAACATAATAAAGAATCACCCATCTAAAAAAATTATCAAAAGAAAAGACAAAGGTGTGATGACAAGAAGTAGAGTGAATGAAGAACTATGCTTAATATCTCAAGTTGAGCCTAACAATGCAGACAAAGCATGTAAAATTGACTATTAGAATTTGACATGTTCATATAGTATAACTATATAAAAACATTTAAATCATTTAAATCTTTTGTTTGAAATTTCATGTGTTGAAACTCTAAATTTTATATTCATTTTCACTTTATTACTTCTATTTCTCCCTTTGCCACTTGTCAATTTTCTATTGGCCATAGCACCCAATGGACCCCACACAATTTTTCATTTGAAATATATGAAAATTTTCACTATAGCACTGTGAGCCCTTGAATTATGCTTTATGATCATATGAGTTACTTCAATTTTTGGACCATTAGGAGCCTTTGAAATTTCCTTTATGCTTATATGGGCACGTACCATTGTGAGCCTCTAAAATTTGTTTTCCAACCATGCGGGGAGCTTCAATTTTTGTAGGGTCATAATGCTCTTAACATCTACTTCCCATCCATACAGGGTAAGCATAACATCGTAGAGCTTTGAAATTTTATTTCCCTTCACACGCTTGGTTATTAACATTTAGCAAATCAAAATTATTTGACTTCAGCCCTAGCAGGCCCCCTTCACAAGTCAGGCCTACCACATGAGCTCGTGGCTTCCAAAGAGCGATGTCTTCAAGACATCTTCCACTTTGTGTGGTATTGTATTTAAATATCTAATTTTTTTTGTGGGTTTTCTCTACTTGCATAGATGTTGCCTCCCCTATTATGACCTTTCCAGCACCATTCCTTTTCTCTTCTATCGTATGGATGCATTGGAGAGTGATAATTACAATTTCAAACCATAGGAAGTCTACCACAACACTTCCACTATGCTGGGGATTTATAATCCTATGAAGCTCACTTCCCTCAATGGTTAGACATCATGCACTGCTCTAGATTTACCTATGGCCTTGCTAAAATACTTATGTCTAGCGATTTCCATTAATGCATGCCCTGACTCTAATCACGTTTGGAGTTCTGAGGTTTTCTTCCTCTTTGATTATGGCTAGTGGTGATCTTCTTTCTTCCAAACACGATGGAGCTGAGGTTGCAGATATACTTTGGCATGGATGTAGATGGATAGGTTGCCTCCTTTTGTCTACTTCTAAATGCCTTTGCCACCATCTAAATCTTAGCCACCCTTGCTATGCCCATGACTACAGAGGTGTGTGAATTCCAATGCAAGGACTTTGGCTCCCAACCCCCATCCTTCTCTTTTTCATTCCACAAGACCACAGTATGATCACATCCCCCAGTAGCAAAGCACACACTATCCAAAGGCATAGATACAATACTATTTACAATACCTTTTATATGAGCCTTCTCTTCTAAGAAAGTCACCTTCTTAGCTCCATGCATATTAATGATAGATATTTGATGATCTCCACCATTAGCACTATTATGTTGCAAACAACTTTTCTCCATTAGGATGCCATGCGATGTCCTTAGGCCATCTCCTTTACCCTGGTGATATAGATTCTATCATACTAAGAAATTTCAAAGACAACCCATTTTCTAGAATTTTCCAAAAGTTTATAGCCCCATTAAGAGCACTAGTTGCAAAAATTTGACCAATGGATGGGTTTATTACAAGGTTTCTTAGCTTTTTCTTGTGTTCACTAGAAACATAGCTTGGGTGAAAAAATTGCTTAGTAGATGCAGTTTTACTACTAAATACTTGTGAAATCAAATCAACACACTCTCTATCATTTGATTATTTCTTTGGTATCTGCTCTTCTAAATATTCATTGTTTGAAAGATTCACAAGTTCAAATTTAGGTGTAGATATATCTCCTTGACTTAGATTTAAGTCCAAAAGATTCAAGTTGTCTATCCCTTGAAATAACTTTTATTACACCTAGTGTTGATCTTATCTTAGTGATATCTATAGACCTGATTGCTTCTTCTTCTTTTTTTATTGCTATTGGGACAACTAGCTTAGGCTTGCACTGTCATTCCTTTCCATAGCTATCCTACTCAAATTGAAGGCTTTTCAAATTGCCCTCTATTTTAACTTTAGTTTTGTTAGAGTCAGTAATTAATGCATCCTAGATTATTGATTAATGTTTATGTTGTATCTGTGATAGAATTACTTCAGCATTAGATAGCCTCTTTTGAGCCTCCTATAGCTTAGAATGTGCATCTCCTTCTTAGCAAATAACCATTGAAAAAGCTTCATGAATGTAAGACTCATCTTACCCAAATAGTGATATTTTCATAAATGAGAAGCGCTATTGCTAAAAAGACTCCACAAGTTTATGTGTAGGGCATATAATAAGGTCTATCCTTTAATATATTAAATCTCTCCACCTTGTTTTATCACCTTATTAATCTGACAAGATTAGTTGGGCCCCAAAGTGGGTCTAGCTAAAAAAAAATTTGTTTCCAAATGACTGAACTAAAAAATTGAATCATTCACCCTCTGGCATTGATTTGAAACACATTCGACCACTGAAATCAAATTTGAAGCTCATTTTACATCTTTTTGCAAAGTGTCAATTTTGCATCAGGAGGTCCTTTGGCTGACTTTGAAAATTGACAAGAACACCTGACCTGGCTCTTAAATCAAACATACTGATTCTCTATACCACATACTTCCACCCTGCCAAATCTCATCTCATGAAGAATTCTTAGTCAAAAGATATTGACTATCAAAGTTGCCCTCTCAAAATTTCCTGCAAGAAAACATGTCGAAAAACCATAAAACACGTTCGAAATCAGCTCTGAAAATAGGGCAAATTGACACTTGGGAAAATGAAATTTGAGGTGTTGGTTCACTATCATGAGGAGAGAAGAAATATTCAATTTGAGCTCATGATGAACAATTTGATGCAAATGGGAAGTGGTCGAAGTGAGCTACTCAGAATTTTCAGATTAGAAACATTGACAAAAGGTGATTTTTGCAAATGGAAATGACTTGGAAAGGTTTGTAGACAAATTCATCAAGATTTGAAAATTGGCAAACTTGGAGTATTTTTAGAGTACAACACAATGGTACAATTAATTCAATCTCATCTATCACAAATTTTGAGATATGACATCAAAAAAAAGGATATTGATCAATCTGCATTTCATGACAGCAGTAAATCATTATAAATTGCAAACGAAATTGCATTTGAAAACTGATCAAACAGATTTTTCATAAGCTCAAATTAGGAACATAGAAGATCTTTGACCCCTAGAATATGATACAAAAAGAATTTTCTTATTCAGGTCAACTAGTCAAAAGTTATGATAGGTCAAACAAGGTCTTCCAGAACTTTGCACAATTTGCAAATGCATGAAAATAATAAACTACCAAATTTGAGGGGTTCGAAACCTAATCAAATAGATTCAAAATGACTTGAAACTTGGAACATAGGTTCTTTGATATGACTATTAAATATACCCAAAGTGGAATGTCATGAAGAAAACTAGTTTAAATATATTCAAAGGCAAACTAGGCTTCCTATCCCTGTTTGACACTTAAGCAGAAATGCAGAACTTGAAGACAACTCAAAATGAAACTTTGCAGAATGGTTCAGATTGTCAGTTTATCAATATGAAACATATGAATACATTAAATGAAGGGTTTTAAACAACTAAAACACCACCTAAGACTTGAAATGACAACCAATTACATATGCATGAAATGCATTCATAAGGGCTCAAAGTGATTCAAAATTTTAAATAGACACTCAAAATGGGAACACAATTTTGAGTGCCATTAGTGGCTCTGTCTGGGGATGCATGCCCCTTATAGGCATGGAAATGATTTAGATATTTGGATGAAGTAGACCACACACTGACTTCTCTTGAATAGTTTTATTGAAAGCCAGAAACAACTACTCCTACTATGTACAAATGATGGCTCCGAGGCACCGAACTTCAACAAAAACTTTTACCTCTATCATATACCTAATTTTCATTTGCATTCTCATGAGTTAAGTTGGAAATATTATTCATATCAGCCTTGCCAATTAGATTAACATCTTGAAACACACCACTTAACAAAACTGAATCTACACCTTCACTTTCATAATGTGTATAAAAATTAGCTTCATTTTCAACCACTTGCTCATTATTAAAGGGTTGATCAGCATGCTCATGAATATGAACATCATATTCAAACTAATATTTATAAACTAACTCATGAACATCATCAATCAAGAATACAGATGCCTTATATTCAACTTCATCAAATGAGTTATATATATATCGCTCATACCTTGACTTTGCATCTCCTCAAATGTTGCCAGCTGGATTTTAGATGAGTAATCAAATTTATATTCACACATAAAATTATCATAAAAATATTAAACCACTTCGTAACCTCCCAATGTATCTTCACAATTGAAATGCTAATTAGTTTTTGCCTCATATGAATAATCATGAAACTTACTATGAAGTGCCAACTTCTCTTCAAAAATAATTCCATCAAACACCTCATCTTCAATCTCACAAAATGAAACATCATTAGAAAATTCAATATCACATATGGAAGAACAATATTCTGATTTGCTATAGCAGTATGATATTGTGTCATCATTTGGATCTAGGTCAACTAAACCTATGACTTCCATGCCTTCTTCAAACAATGGATTGATAACTTCATGCAAGGATCCTCTTTGAACATCTTGACAAAATATGGGCTGATCATCATCAAGATCTTCATCATATAAAGCATTAGTATACACTTTAAAACCATTACCAATTTCATCTTCATGGAGACTATCAGCATGTGGAGAAAAATTAGAAACATCACTTGAAGACACACCATTAACTCCATCAACAAAGCATGTAGAATATAAATCAAAGTTACTTCCATTGTCTTCATGTAGGTGATTCAAATTTCTTGCAAACTTATCATTATTTATCTTACCAATAGGTGTTGATGCATTAACCTTAGAATCATTTGTATACTACTAGTTACTACTACATGCATCTTCAAGACACTCATCTACACAATTAGGTAATCCATCCTTATAGATAATCTCTTTGTCTTCATATTGTGTAGACAACCCCTTTTCACCACTTTCAACCTCAAGCTAACTTACATAACTCTAAATTGGAAATTCACTTTCAGATTTAAGAAAATAACTCATACCTTTGATTTCATAAGAGTATTTACTTCTATCACTACTTTCTTCTTCCCAATTTGCATTAGATTCATGTGAAGACACACATGTACTACCATTTTCCTCTTCTTGATACAAGCAACAACTCTCATCCTTGTCTTCACATGATGCTTCTTGATTAGATACCAAATCAACAACTTTATTGTCATAACTTGAAACATGACTTTAAACTTCTTTGTTCTCATATTGAGATGAATATCTTTCAACTTTAGATTTTATAACATTCTCAACATCATGCAATCTATGAATAAGAGAAATCATTTCTTTCATATCTGACTGATCAAGTGAATTCACCTTACCATTCACTATTGAAACATTACAAACATGTGCATTCTATTCTTCTAACTATGACTGAGATGAATGTGACTCACATTCTCCATCTTGTATTATTTCTCCATAACATGTCAAATTAGCAATATCAAATTCACTACCAGAGACATAACTCTCAACCTAATCACTTGAACAAGTATGAGATCTAGATGTAGCAACTTCATGTCTAGAAACATTAGCAACATCATCTTGTACATAATTAACATTACAAGAACTTGCTACTATAGCTAATCCTTGATCTATAATATCATCACATTGCTCATTACTATCAAAGTCTGGAATACATCTTACTACTGTAACATCATGAATATATGTGTCTTCATTTGCAATAGACTCATTATTCACTACACACACATTTTGATTTGAAATTTCAATCTAATCATACATTACAACAAGGGTGTTGATATTCTAATTTGGAATTAAAGTGTCAACACTAGGTTTAACTTTTTTTTCATAACCATTATACCAGCAATCATTCATAGAAAAATGACCTCTAATCAATCCATACTCCAAATTGTTTTCAATATCCCTAGCTGTCATAAAAGACTGATATATTATCTATGGTTATTTATCCCTTAGTAGATAGTTCATTTTCTTGTCAAATGCATCAAAGTAAATAGCTAAACACATTTGATCATGAGGTCTATAACTCTCAGGGATTTCGTTCAAAACTCTTGCAAATATGATATTAAATTGAGGAACAAGTTCACCATTCTCAATGTGAATGCTTAAAAGTTTATTATAAGAATCAAATATGCTTACTCTTTCTCTGAATTGCTCCATGAAGGTGGAATGCAACTCACTCCAAGATGAAACAAAACATGCTGGTAAAAAGTAAAACTAGTCTCTAGCATCACCTTCTAAAGTTTGAACAAATAATTTCATGTACACATCCTCATGAGCAATATCATAGTCACCCATAAAATCACTGAAAAACTCAACATGATGTCTAGAAATTTCACTGACAAGCTGCATACTAGATGAAGGAAAATTTTCCATTTCTAAAGAAATTATAACTCATTCACCAAAATTAGCTTTAGAATTCATTGCTTGAAACAAATCTGAAATTCTTTCTACCAATTTCAACTCCAAACATACTTCAAGATATGAAAACACTTGCTAAATCTATTCTTCACAAAGAATGCTGAGATAAATCAAACCAATCTCCTACTTAGTGCTGAAATTACCACTTGGTAGAGAAACTTTTGTGGAGCTTACTTTCATGGAAATGAAATCACATGAAAGTGTAAGATACCTTTAGTGTTGCTATATGAAAACATTGATCTACTGATTGGCATAGGTGTTGATTTCAATTCTTTGCACCACTAATCAAATATTCATGGAGCTGCCATCTCATTGAGGAGAACAAAATGAAATCATTACTATGATTTATTTTGACATTTAAAATTTCTTGTGATAGCAAATCAATCAACACTTTAAAACTCACCAGTCAAGAACTTATAGATCTTTCTTCTTACTTAAAACTTAACATAACTTTCAAATCTACCTAATTCAGCTGAAAACTCTTGAAAATATTTATATGTAACCAATCTACACTAGTTCAGAGATCTTTTAGAGAGTCACCACTCACAATTGTGAGAAAGATTTAAAATATGATTTACAACACCACAAAATTGAATTGGATTTTCAACTTGTAGAATTTGCAAAACTTTAAACACTTAGAAGAGAGAAACCATTGTTAAAAAATTTTGACTCTGAATTTTGACTTTAACCACAACTGACTGAATTGACTAGAAATAAAACTTAGTAACAACATAATCTACATTCAATCCTTCAAAGCTACCACTATCTTGAACAAAGCATCACTGGGGTGCATGACATTATGAATAAGAAAACTAGAAAAACATATTAGAGAACTTACAACTGTAACTTTTTCATGCACTTCTCCTACTATATTGAATCACCTTTTTAAATTCTCAAGGTTTTTCTATCATTTAGATTAAATATAGTTCCCTAGTAGAGTCACCATTTTGTTGGCTCCTGATTTAATAGTTTTGAAAATAACCAAGAAACTAGACCAATACATCTAAGGCTAGAAAATTCCTATGACAGATACACTCGACTGCAATCTTAGGCCAACTATAAGGCATAACTCCTTCTTCACTTCAGGCTTTGCAAGACCTAGGTGGGTTAACTTTGAGGTTCTAATGTATGGTATCAGTGCAATTAAACATAAATTTGAACCTAATAATAGCAGATGAAACCCCTTTTATCTTCTAATATAATGCAATGACATAGGAATGAAACAACTACAGATCATAACCTATGAACCAATAAGCTAAGTAAGGGTTAATTTCACTTAGCCCACTACAAAATGTGAAATACTGAATTGATTTGATTAAAAGGATTTGTGCAAATGCCTTTCATCTCAACTTGCATTTGATTTAGTGATTAGTGCCTTATCCATTGAAACATAGAGTCACTACCAGTAGGATGACCTAACTTGATTGCCTTAGAATTAAGTTTGTCAACTAAAATTCCCAAATCCCATTCTTATGAAATATCCCCTTCATACACCCAGAAACCCTACCAGAACATTGAAGTATTTACTTAACTCTTTGAATCAAAAGCAACAAAAAATTTGATACACAACTTATCCAAGATGTCTTAAATCAAACGAACCTTATTCATTTAATCCCAAAGTCAATAGCATATGAAGAATTAGGAGACATAATAAGAAAATCTAGACAATTAATTGTAAATCCCCTTTTATATTCATCCTTGGAAAGATTGAATACATAAACTAGTAACACTAAATGAAACTCAAAATACTTCATATTATCTAGAATCAACTTTCTAATATCTTAGAAAATAATACATGAAATGAAATGAGAAATTTGCACAAGAGCGGATGTGTGGCCTTCATTGCTAGAACTCAGCTCAATAGATAGGAAGCAAAACCATCAACAACCTTGGTTTCATAGTGAAAACTAGAATCATAGAGAAAACTACCAACTCGGTATCACAGTAGTGAGAAACTTCTCTAAAACTGGAACCCCTACAAAGGAGAAAGAAAGAGAAAGATATACGAGGAAGTGAATTCCTAGATCTATTCTACATCTAACATGTGTCCACTTGGAAAACCTCCTCAAGAAGTTAAAAGCATCTCTCTAATATCTCTCTAACTAGATATCAAATCCTTGGTCAATTTGGCTCCTAAAAGCATAAAGTATTACAGATATTTGATGAGAATCATAACTGATTTGATGCCTGATTTGAATTCAAGGCTACAACAAAAATCAGTTAAAATGACCTCTAAAGGCATGAAAACCCTTTCAAAATTCATTTTACACTTCAATAAACTTCAATGTTTTCCCCCCAAGTGATTTTGTTGCTACATGATGAATTTTGCCTGTTTTGTTGAGAATGCCCCATAAATCACAAAGTTACTTATAACTCGAACTAGTGAGCACTTGTACAAAATCTGACCTTAGAAATGGATAGCTCATCTCTTCCCAATCTTGACAGTATATTGGAGTCCATATTTTGGATAAAAATCATGCCCCCAAGGCCAATTTGAAATTCTAGCTCCCAAATTGTGAACAACATTAAAATTGAAAAATTTAAAATGTTCATATAGTATAACTATATAAAAAAATTTAAATCATTCATATATTTCATTTGAAATTTCATGCATTCAAACTCTAAATTTTATATTCATTTTCACTTTATTACTTTTATTTCTCCCTTTTCCACTTGTCAATTTTCTATTGGCCATAGTACACAATGGGTCCCACACAAATTTTCATTTGAAATATATGAAATTTTTCACTGTAGCACTGTGAGCCCTTGAATTTTTCTTTACGATCATATGGGTTACTTTAATTTTTAAACCACTAGGAGCCTTTGAAATTTCCTTTATGCTCATATGGGCACGTACCATCACGAACCTCTAGAATTTGTTTTGTGACTATGCAGGGAGCTTCATTTTTGGTAAGGTTGTAATGCTCTTAACATCTACCTCCCGACCATATGGGGTAAGTGTAACATCATAGAGCTTTGAAATTGAATTTTCGATCACACACTTGGTTATTAGCATTTAGTGTTTCAAAATACTTTGACTTTGACCCCAATGGGATCCCTTCACAAGTCGGGCCTACCACGTGAGCCTGCAGCTTCCAAAGAGCGATGCCTTCAAGACATCTTCCACTTTGTGTGGTATTGTATTTAAATATCAAAAATTTCTTCCCCATAAGCAATGTGGGATAACTTATTTTTGGGTTTTCTCTACTTGAGTGGATGTCACCTCCCCTATTACAACCTTTCCACCACCACTCCTTTTCTCTTCTCTCGCATGGATGCATTGGAGAGTGATAATTATGATTTCAAAGTGTGGGAAGTCTACTGCACCACTTCTACCATGCCAAGGATTTATAATCCTATGAAGCTCAATTCCCTCGATGGCCAAACATCATGCACTACTCTAGATTTACCTATGGCCTTGCTAACATACTTACCTCCAGTGATTTCCATTAATGCCATGCCCTAACTCTAATTGCATGTGGAGTTCTGAGGTTTTCTTCCTCTTTGATTGTAACCAGTAGTGATCATAGATACAATACTGTTTACAATGACTTTTATATGAGGCTTCTCTTCTAAGAAAGTCACCTTCGCAGCTCTATGCATATTAATGATCAATATTTGATGGTTTCCACCATTAGCACTATATGCTACAAACAAATTTTCTCCATTAGGATGCGATGCGATGTCCTTAGGCCATCTCCTTTGCCTCGGTGATACAGATTCTATCATACTAAGCAATTTCAAAGACAACCCATTTTCTAGAATTTTCCAAAAGTTTATAGCCCCATCAAGAGTACTGGTTGCAAAAATTTGACCAATGGATGGGTTTATCACAGGGCTTCTTAGCTTTTGCTTGTGTTCACTTGAAACATAGCTTGGGTGAAACAATTGCATAGTAGATGCAATTTTACTGCTGCATACTTCTGAAATCAAATCAACACACTCTCTATCACTTGATTGCTGCTTTGGTATTTGCTCTTCTGAATATTTTTTGTCTGAAAGATTCACAAGTTCAACTTCAAGTGTAGATATATATCCTCTTGACTTAGATTTAAGTCCAAAAGATTCAAGTTGTCTATCCCTTGAAATAACTTTTATTACACTTGGTATTGATCTTATCTTAGTGATATCTATAGACCTGATTGCTTCTTCTTCCTTTTTTATTGCTATTGGGATAACTAGCTTAGGCTTGCACTGCCATTCCTTTCCATAGCTATCTTTCTCAGATTGAAGGCTTTTCAAATTTCCCTCTATTTTAACTTTAGATTTGTTAGAGTTGGTAATTAATGCATCCCGAATTATTTTTTGATGTTTATGTTGTATCTATGATAGAATTAATTTAGCATTAGATAGCCTCTTTTGAGCCTCCTGTAGCTTAGAATGTGCATCTTCTTCTTAGCAAATAGCCATTGAAAAAGCTTCATGAATGTAAGACCCATCTTACCCAAATGGTGAAATTTTCAGAAATGAGAAGCCTTGTTGCTGAAAAGACTCTACAAGTTTTTTTGTAGGGCATATAATAAGGTCTATTCTTTAATATATTAAATCTCTCCACCTTATTTTTATCACCTTATTAATCTAATGGGATTAGTCAAGCCCCAAAGTGGGTTTGGCTAAAAAAAAATTTGTTTCCAAATGATTGAATTGCAAAACTGACTCATTCACCCTCTGGCACTAATTTGAAACACATTCAACCACTAAAAGAAAATTTGAAGCTTATTTTACATCTTTGTACAAACTGTCAATTTTGCATCAGGAGGTCCTTTGGCTGATTTTGAAAACTGACAAGAACACTTTATCGGGCTCTAAAATCAAATATACTAATTCTCTGTTCCACATACTTACACCTTTTCAAATCTCATCTCATGAAGAATTCTCAGTCAAAAGATATTGAATATCAAAGTTGCCCTCTCAGAACTACCTAGAAGAAAACATATTAGAAAACCATAAAACACATTTGAAATTGGCTGTGAAAACATGGCAAACTGATACTTGGGAAAATGAAATCTGGGGCGTTGGTTCACTATTATGGGGAGAGTATAAATCTTAAATTTGGGCTCATGTAGAATAAATAGATGCAAATGGAAAGTGGTCAAAGTGAGCTACTGAGAATTTGCAGATTGGAAACACTGACAAAAGGTAATTTTTACAAATGGAAATGACTTGGAAAAGTGTGCAGACGGATTTATCAAGATTTGAAAATTGGCACACTTGGAGTATTTTTAGAGTACAACATAGTGGTAGAATCCATTCAATCTCATCTATCAAATATTTTGAGATGTGACATCACAAACAAGGAGACTAATCAATCTACATTTCATGACACCAGTAAAACTTTATAAATTGCAAACAAAATTGCATTTTCAAATTGATCAAACCGATTCGTCATAAGCTCAAATTAGGAACATAGAAAGTCTCTAACCCTTAGAATATGATGAAATTTTTTTTTTCTCATTCAAGTCAATTAGTCAAAAGTTATGATAGGTCAAACAGGGCCTTCAAAAATTTTGCACAATTTGCAAATGCATGGAAACAGTAAACTACCAACTTTGAGGGGTTTGAAACCTAATCAAACAGATTTGAAATGAGTTGAAACTTGGAACATAGGTTCTTTGATATGCATATTAAATATCCCCAAAGTTTCAATTCATGAAACATAACTAGGTTAAATATATTCAAAGGCAAACTGGGCTTCTTGTCACTGTTTGATAAAAGCAAAAATGCAGAACTCGAAGACAACTCAAAATGAAACTTCGCAGAATGGTTTGGAATGTCAGTTTATAAATATGAAACATATGAATACATCAAATGAAGGGTGTTAAAAAACTAAAACACCACCTAAGCCTTGAAATTGAAATGACAACTAGTTACATATGCACGAAAAGCATTTATAAGGGCTTAAAGTGATTCAAAATTTGGAATAGACACTCAAAATGGGAATAGAATTTTGAGTGCCATCACATAGCAAGAAGGAATATATTATGAGGACACTTATACTCCAGTGGCTAGAATAGAAGCAGTAAGATTATTCTTAGCCTATGAAGCACAACATAAATTCAAAGTATATCATGTGGATGTCAAGTCAACATTTCTGAATGGAGAACTTGAAGAAGAGGTATACATTAAGTAGCTTGAAGGATGTCCTTTGAAAAATGATGAGGACATAATATGTAGACTAAAGAAATCATTGTATGGATTGAAGAAAGCACATAGAACCTAGTATGTGAGGTTGGACAAGCATTTGACAAAGCTCATATGTAGCAAAGGTATGTCAGATACTAATCTATATTGGAAAGAAATTGATGATGGTTTGATGATTTTGGTAATATTTGTTGATGATATTATATTTGGAGGAAATGATGAAGAAAGTAAGAAGTTCGTAGGAGAAATGAAGAAATAATTTGAAATGAGTATGATAGGAGAGATGAAATGTTTCCTAGGATTGTAGATTGTACAGAATAAAGAAGGAATCTTTATTTCTTAGACTAAGTACTTGAAGGATTTCCTAAAAAGGTTTGGTTTGGAAACATGTAAACCTATTGGAACACCTATGGTAACTAGACACAAGTTATCTACTAAGGATGAGACACCTACTATTAAGCAAAAGAAGTATAGATCTATGATTGGAGGCTTTCAATATCTGAGTCACACAAGGTTGGATATAGAAAATGTAGTTCGAATTGTTGCAAGGTTCTCAGCTAATTTGAGAGAAGCACATTATGTAATAGTGAAAAGGATATTTAGATATCTAAAGGGAACATCTAAGTTTGGTTTATGGTATGACAGATCTAATGATTTTACTCAAAATGCTTATATTGAGGCAAATTGGGTAGGCAGTATGGATGCCAAAAAGAGCACTAGTGAAGAAGCTTTCTTTCCTGGAGGAAGATTGGTTTCTTGGTTAAGCAAGAATTAAGATTGTACATCTCAGAGTACAATAGAAGTAGAGTATGTTGTAGCATCAAATAATTACAATCAAGTTATTTAGATGAAGTAATTTATGAAGAATATAAGGATAGAAATTAGTGAACCTGTTGCTATACATTGTGACAATATAAGCATGGTAAATATGTCTAAGAATCTAGTGTTGCATTTGAGGACTAAGCACATTTCTATTAAGTATCATATGTTGAAAGAAAAAGTTTTAGAAAAGAAAATCAGATTGGAGTATGTAAGCACTAAAGAGAAGATTGCAAATATATTCACTAAGTCTCTTCCCAAAGAGACTTTTGAGTATTTGTGAGGTATTCTTGGTGTTATGCCCCTTCCTACATTAGAGTAGAAGATGCAAGAGTGCATCAGTCTAGGGTAACAGTTGTCTAGACTAGATATTGATGGTTCCTATATGGGGGAGTATTTGTGATGGACAGAGTCATCTAGGACTCTTATTGATGCTGTTTTGAACAACGCCTTTTGACACTCAAGCTAGTAAGTTGTTGAGTTTGATGCAGAGATGTTGGTTGTAGAAACCTTTGACATTAATGTCAATCGGGGAGAAGTATTGCATGAAAAAAATTATACTAAGGGGAGAAGTATGATAAAGGATAAATTTGGCATGAATTTGTAGTAATAGTTTGGTACAAAGCACATTGATGTATATCAATGGGGGAGTATGATTGATGAAGAGGATTTGAAGACTAACAATCCTTTGTTGGTATTCTTGTAACTAGATGTTTTTCATCTATGTTTACATCAATGCCAAAGGGGGAGATTGTTGGACGATTGGTTGGAAGCATAAATGTTGATGATATGCTACATTCATGATTTTGTTTTTCATTGGTGTTAACAAAGCATGTTTGATGTCTTCTATGGTATATGATAGAAGAACAACATAATGATCAAGTTGGTATGGATGACTAGTTGAGCATGATAACCACTAAAGGTTATGGGATATACTTCTAAGTATTTGGCATATGCAGTTAGTGTTGGAAGTAGAAATGATAAGTCTAGAAGAAGTTATGTAAGTTTTGGTGATGTTTATTCTGAGATACAGTTTATAGAGGCATGTTTTGGTAAACTTGTTATATCTCTTAGCAAATATGATATCTTGAGGATCAAGGTTGAGGATATGAAGAAGAAATGTTGAGTATGACATGGCTAAGCTCGCTCATCATAATATTGTGTGTGTGAAAAGTTATTCAAGTTGCAAGGTAGAAGATTAAGATTATTGCTAAGTGTATCATGTTCTTAATGTGGTCCTATAATTATTAATTGACAAGGACTAATAGTTGACTCAAGAATTTTTTTTATGGACTCCATATAAAGGAAGGACATTTTCCTTTATCATGATATGTGCTGATGTGATTTAATGATCAATGATAAGAAGAAGAGTGTGCAGAAGGTGAAGTTGAGAAGAATAGTGTGGAAGTGAAGGAAACTTCATTGGTGAGGTTTTTTTGAGTGATCTGAGGTTTAGTATTTGGATATGAGGTCACAGACCTCATATCTATTGGATAACAACATACAAGGCTATTAAGCAGCACCTAAGGAAGTGGGTAAAGACAAAGCATGACAAGAGGTAATTGAAGTAACTAATGATGCATCTATAAAGGAAGTGCCTAGGGAAGGAATTATAGAGGCAACAACCAAGGAAGATAAAAAAAAAGACTAGAGTGTATTAGAAGTACACATGCCAAGTGCTAGTCCTTAATCAGATGTAGTAAAAATTAAGGATGTCTCTAACAACAATGTTTAGAACATAAATCCCCTAATAGAGGAAGATATGCAAAAGATATTGATTAATTCCACCACCAAGGTACAATTATTCAATCATCCTATGTTCGTGAGTTTGGATGAGATTGAGAAGGAAAAATTGGCATCTGTAGGGGAGAAAACACAAGCATCATCCATTGCCCCCTCTCAATCTATAGAGGTGCAACCTACAATGTCTATTATAGTATACCACATGAAAGACACCATGCCTTCACATGTTAGCACTAAGGTACTAGCAATTAGAATAATTGAAAAAGAAGGGACAACAACCCAAATAGGTTAGGAAGCCAGTCCTGCACCTACACCACAACCACAAGGTGGAGTAAAAACTATAAAAAAGGAGAAGAGTAGGACTAAAGATTTAGTCTTGACTATGAAGCTAGAGGAAGTAATAGAAATATAAACACTGGTTACCTTACCAAAAACTGCTACTCCTACTACTAGTCAAGCACTTCATAGGCCAACCATTAAAGCTATACCATTGGAAGCATCAAGGAAAAGTCCTAGCACATCTAATTAGATGAGGTTATTGAGTTACCAAAGTATGATATTACAAAAATCACAATAGAGTAGATGAGCATATTGCAAGATCCTCTAGCAAGGAAGAAACGCCAAGAACTGCTCAAAAGGGAGCATAGGCAAAAACAAGCACTTTGTGACATCAAGGACATATTTCTTGATGCATTCAGTGTCCCTACACTTGATGAAGCCAAGAATATAACTAATAAATTGGAAAATATTGTACAAAAGATCAACAATGAAGACCTAGATACTAATGCCAAATTATTGGAATGGTCTGAGAAGAAATTTCAAAGGTGGATGAACAAATATCTGGCACTACACTAGGTTAAGTTGGCAACCAAGATTGAGGGTGTAAAGAATATGTTGGAGAACATTTTCTCTCTTTACATGAAGCTATGTGATTTTCCCTTGTTCACACATGAAGTACAAAGACATATTGACCATTTGGAGGGAGATTTGAAGAAAATAGGTAACATTATCCAATAATCTCCTAGTCAAGGTCAGTCTCATTTCATAAATTTATTATCAACACAAGGTTAGTTAGTAGCTTTACATGCTCATGATGTAGCTATTAGGGCTACACTAATCAACAACTAGTCCATATTAACCCTTCACATGGAGGTGTTACACAAGGAACAAGCCTATGTAAAGTAATTGTTGAAGAAATATCCCCATCTTTCTACACATGAAGGCTTAGTCACCCTTGTTGACAAGTTAGAGATATAGATAAAATCTCTAGAGGTAGCATGTGACAATTGAGATGCTTTACTAAAAATAATGATGGAGGTCCATAAATCTTTCTTGGATGAACACAAAATTTGTGTACAACCCATGACATAAATGTCAAAAAGGAGGACAATGAAGAAAGGGGGAGACCTCATGAAATGAGAAATAAATTTTGGCGGAGACCAAATAGAAACAAAGCCAACACAATAGATCTACTTAGAAAGAGTATTAAGTTTTAGATTTAGAACAAAACAATCAACTTAGGGGGAGTTATACAAGTTTTGCAAAAGTTTGAAAATTTGAAAATTTGTATGAAAGGCAAGTACTATATGGATATTATCTAAGTTATGCTCAAAGGCTAAGGTTATTCATGCATGACCAAGTGTTTTTGCCACTCATGTCAAAGGGGGAGATTGTTAATCTTAGATTGGTTTTGACATATGAGTGACAACACTAATTCATTTTCTTAGTTCATGCTAAACAAGTAGTGTATGGTGAGCATAAGTTGTTAGATATACAATATTTTTTGAGTAACTAGTAAGTGCTGAGTCACTCGAGTGTTGAGAAGATAATAGATGCTGAGTCATTTAGAAGTTGAGTTACATCATTGAAGATAAAGGAGATCCTGAGCATCAGACACTTCAAGTGCCAAGTAAATAGTTTTGGACATAGTTGTTTTTAATGGCACAAACTTCTATGTAAAGCATTTTTGAGCCAACTTAATGATTATTTTGCAATTCTAAGATGATAAGGAAAAATCTATATTGCAGATCCTTATGTAGTACATGCAACCAATCAATTAACAATATGTTTTAGGTGACTGTTACCTCTGGTTTTACTGCCAAAAGATTTAAATTCAAATCCGCGGCATGTTCAACGGTTAGCCTAAAAAATTGTTATTTTAATGCCTCGACTCGCCAAAGTTTCTCTTCCGTCAGATTTTAGATGGATCGATGGTCGGCGTGATCTCGTCATCAAAAGTTGCATGGGAGATAGTATCAGTGACATCGTGCCTGATTGACATGTGTTTGGTGGGCCCGACGGGTGGGCTACAATGGAGGGCGGGTCGAGAAAGTTTTTCGGTGCCGCAGGCACTATGGCGTTATCACATGCCAACCGAAAAATCTCCATGGCGACATAGCGCCCAGCGGAGATGCTCAAGTCGACAGGCGGGTCACGTTGCCGAAAAATGTTGTGACGGTCGGGTAAATTTTGGTGAGGCAGAGAAAATAAACAGCGAGAGCTTCAGACAAAATATTGGGCCCCATTATGTACCTCATCTGCCCAGTTGGCGGAGCCCGGTGCCACGACAACGAATCAAAAGGAACCATGCACAGATAGGGACATGTCATCGGTTGGGCGCTATGGCACTATGGGAATTTAGCCTCGATTTTCCCATAGTGACATGGCACCTGGTCGACACGTGGTCACCTTGTGAGGCCAAGTCACAAGATTGCCTGGTGGTGTTCCACTGGGCCAGTAAGGAACCGTCGCGTGTAACCAGGCTGGAGTCTCTATCAGTACGGTTGGCATAGTCAAGGTTTGTGATCTCCACTATTAGATTTGATTGCATCAACGGATGGCGCCATCTTGCTATGGCAGAGATGCATAGATATTATCATGGCGACATAGCACCCATCCGCCGCGTGGCCATTCTATGGATCAAGTCTCGGGTTCACCAATCAGATGATGCCATGTGTATATGTCAGGACACGGCAACCACGGGCCCAATAGTTTTAAGGATGGACGGCAAGTGAAGTATGATGTTGCTCTGATCGTCAGATCTGTAAAGATCTACGGCTGGCGCTATCTCGCCATCAGGAACTGCCTAGACTTTAGCATCAGTGACATAGCGCCCGTGCACCACGTGTCCTGGCGGGGCTGCATTTCATGCCGTCAGAAGCAGTTAGGGTGGGGTGACTGAAAAACCAATAGGAGGACGCCACGTATTAGCGGGCCCAGCAAATCAATAGGAACAGAGGGTTACAGGAGGTCAAGTTCATGACTGTCAGATGAGAAAAGATCAATGGTAGGCGCCATGTCGCCTTAGTGAAGCTGCAAGATTTTTATAATGGCAACATAGTGCCCAATTGACACGTGTCGGTGGGGTCAGGTCTCGCCGGATGCATCAATGTTGTGGCACCGATTCGGATGGGGCCCAGTCACAGGAAAGAGAGTCCACGGCGAATCAGAAACAACCACGTGTGCCGAGTCAGAACACAGATATGTTGAGGGGCCAAATTTCCTGATATGACCAGTGCATTAAGGGGTGGATTCTCCACCATCAGATCTACAGAAATCTAGGGTCAGCGCTATCTCACCATGGAGGAACTGCGCAGATTTTACAATAGCGAGTTAGCGCTCAGAAGACACGTGTCCTCGTGGTTTGGTTTTTGACGTGGCGATTAGCTAACGGCCAGTGGTTAGATGATAAGGTTGGCATGGTTAGTTCGTAGGCAGTCAACCACGGAGGGACTCTACAGGTGGCAAGACAAAGGATTACGATTGGCCCGCGTGGCTTAGTTGGCATATAAGAAACCGGGTCGACTAATAGGCCCGTTTGATTCATGAACCAAGATGCAGAGGTGATCAACGTATCTTGAAATCATTTTTGACCTACCAGGAATGAATGTAGGACATAAGGACACTCCACCCATCCGGTCGATCCATCTACCATGTCAGGGAATGTTGTGGCATCATTTCTATCTTCTCCAGGCTCTTCTCAGAAAGAAGTGAGATTTCTCGGTATGCAGGCCAGGATTTCAATCCAAATGCCTGATTGGATTCTCAAGATAGGAAGTTAATGCCAGTAGGTAAGAAGTGAATGTAATGCGGAAATCTTTAGTTGTGCCTGATCTATAAAGGCAATTTCGTGATCTGTTCTGAAGGTCGATTCTTTCTGATTTTCTCTGCTACTGCCTGCAGACTTGCAGTGTAAAACCCCTTTGTCTCTGAGCCATGTAATAGCTTGTATCATCTCTTTCAGCCATCAGTGTGAATGTGCATCACTTTGCCTCCCATTGGTGTATTGTTGAGATCAATGATCTGCATACTGTATCTATCTTTGGCCTATTGGATAATACATAAGTGAAATCTCCTTTTCCTAGTGTCATTCGGTTGGTTTTTCTGATCTGTATGTGATTATTGATCGATATAAGTTTGGATGTGTATGACTTTTGTATGTTATTCTGGTTTTGTAGTATATATATGGGCAAGAATGAGTCTGAACACTCTGTTTTGGTGCATCACTGCCTTAGATTAGACTAGGTAGATTTGCTTTAACGCTCTCTTTCTCCCTTTCCCTTCTGAGAATAGATAGGTGCGCCCTAACAGTAAGAGGAAGCCGGCCTTCTCCGAAGACTCAACCTTGTAGTTCAAGTCCCACAGCTTGGAGGTTGTTTCCATGTTTGACTAGGTTGTCCTCGTGCATAGGCCTTGGACAAGGGTGCAAACCTAAGTGACAATAGTTTTTGGCACGCCCGGTGGGACCAATATCAGAAGATTTCATGTCTACTAGTGTCAAAAGAAGAAAGAGGTTCTGAGATTAATGCTGAAGAAGTAGTGCTGGCTTCAGTATTCAAGCCTTTAAGAGGCTGATTCATCAAGTACTTGGCGACTCTGAGCATCAACAAATCTGGTTTCAGGCCAAAGTTGCAAAAATTCATGCCCAGAGCTGAAACAAGGGCGTCTTCTAGAGGTAATTTTCAATATCAAGAACTCTCACTTTTAAGTCCTAGAAGAAGGAGGGCTAGAGCTTCATTATTACCAGTTAGAGGTGGAGTAACAATCAATATACTTGTGAGATCTGTCTCTACTCCTCCTACTGTCTGAACTCAGCCTAGATTGCCATCAGCACTCATCAATAGAACACTTGTTTATATGGCATAGCCAAGAGTTCATCCTTTTGCCACCTTTAATGGTGGAAGTCCTCTGTTGTTAGCCCAAAGACATGATATACTAGTAGCTGCACTAAAAAGCATACCTGATTTTACTGGTGAAACTTCTATTTCCCCCCTAGAGCATATCCAAGAGGTAGCGAATGTCTGCAATATTCATGGTATTACAGAAGATGATGTTGCCGTCAAACTTCTAGCCTCATCTTTAAAAGGAAAAGCATTACAGTGGTATAGAGGCTTAGCTCATGGTTCCATAACTAATTGGGATGGACTAGGAGCAGGATTATACAAACATTTTGAGGATAAGAGTGACCATTTGTCACTATTAGAGCAGCTAACTACAATAAAAAGAGCCCCCCATGAATGTATGATTGATTTTAATTATAGATTCCAAAAGACATGGGATAGAATACCTACTATAGTGAAACCTACCCCTGGTAATGCCTTTTTGCATTACCTCAGAGCTTTTAACAGTGATATTGCCACCACAATCCAAACTATGGGAGGAGATACATTACCTAATGCTTATGAGACAACCATAAAAGCTGAAAACATTCTAATACAAGGGGGAAAGTTGGCTCCAAGGCCTCCTATGCCTTTCTTTCTTGACGTTCCCAACCACCAACCAGCAATAGCCCCTCTCCCTACAATTTCTACATCGCAAGCCCTTACTCCAGTTCCCCAAGCTTCCACATCCTCAAACGGAATAGATGAACTCAAGGAAATGCTCCAAGGTCTAGTACTAAATGCAGATAAAAGAGAAAAGACCCTGGATAAAAAATTACAGGAGTAGGGGAGGGAGTTGAAGGACCAAGGGAAGAGACTAGAGGATAGTTTTTCTCTAATAAAAAAGATGAGTAACAAGGTGGTGGCCTTAGAAAGGCAGCAGGCCCAGGGTGGCAAGCCTCCCCAATTGCAATATCAGGCTCCAAGCAGTGGTAGGCCTCCTAATCAGTGGAATAGCTCTTTTGATTAGAATAGGCAGAATAGTCATGCTTCTGCTTCAAGCTCAAATCAGAATAGAGCTATAGTCCCTCAAAATAACTTGGCCCAAGACCAAGATTTGTGTCCCTCATGTAACTATTCTTATACCTACTGCCTGTGTTAGAAAGAAGAATCTTATTTGGCCCTAACTGTCTAGGAGTCCACATTAAAGCAATCACACAAAGAAGATCATCCCAAGGAAGCCTCATATGTTCAGAGGCAGGGTGATTGCTCTTTTATGAATCACCAAATGGAGGAACATTGTAATGTAAAGCAGGACTCCATTGCTCATAACACAAGAAGCAAGAAGAGAGCTATGGAACATGTTGCTCCTCCTTCTTCTAAGCAAGCCTCGACTTCAAGTGTTATACCTAACACACAAACAGCAAATGAGTAGACAAACACTTCACAACAGCAAAAGCAAGGATCAAGAAATGAGGACGCAAGTGATCCTTTTGTTGCCCCATCTCAACCTCTTGTAAGTGCAGCCCCCAAAGTTTCTACCAAAATCCCTAGTGCCCCATTAAGTGTGGTAGAGAAAATGAAGAAGACCAATGTAAACATTTCCATGTGGGATGCTATTGCTACCATACCAATGCAGAGGAAGATGCTACAGCAAGAATTGGAAAGGATTGAGCCCAAGGATCAGTCATCTACCATGGAGAGTGCCACTAGTTTAGTACAACCAGTAGGAGATGTGGAGGCAAATAAAAAGGTTAGACCTCCTCCATTTTATGTTTCTCTGATTATAGGGGGCAAATTAGTCCATAATTGCATGATAGATTCGGGGGCTAGCAGCTCAGTAATGCCTAGGTGTGTTGCTGATGCTTTAGGGATGAGATATGAGCCCATTGTTAGGGATGTGTTACAACTAGATGGGAGTACTGTCAAAACCATAGGCATCCTTAGAAGTGTGGAAATGGCCCTACATGCATGCCCTAGTTGTACTGTGATTCAAGACATATCTGTTGCTGAGGTTAAGCCCTATTTTGCCATCTGTCTTTCAAGAGACTTCACTTCTCAAATTGGTGGATTCATATCTGCTGATTGGTCTTACATGTCATTTAAGACTAGATATGGGGCCAATGCTTCAATAAGAGCAGAACCTCAAGCCCTTCACCACACTGAACCCTACACTCCAACTTCATCAATATGAATTTCCCTATCCTAGAGGTGAACAAAAATAACATAGTCAACGAGCCTGCCACTTCCATAGCAGAGATTCCTAATTTCTTCTTGGATGAGTGGGCAAATACATGTCAGTTTGAACCTATGTCGAAAACCCTTGAGACAGGCCTTAGTACATATTGCATAATATAGAAGGAGTTTCAAGTTCCTGACCTTGTTAGGACTAATGACGACATAAATGGAGTATGGAGTATGTACTTTGATGGCTCAAGGAATAGAAATGGATTAGGGGTTGGTGTTATGTTGATCTCTCCTACACAAATAAGATACTACTTCTCTTTTAGGTTCCAATTCAGTTGTACCAATAATGTGGCCGAGTATGAATCCTTGATCCAAGGTCTCCTACTTGCCCAAAAGAGGGGAATTCAAGCCCTGAAAGTATACGGGGACATCGAGTTGGTAGTGAACCAAGTGAGAAATCAGAATATCACCAAAAATGGCTTACTCAAGTCTTATAAACATAGAGTCTGGGATTTGCTTGAGGGTTTCAATGCATTTAACATTCAGAGCATTCCTAGGAAAGCAAATAAACATGCTGATAGACTTGCAGCAGTGGGTGCATCTTATGATGTGCCAGGGAATCTTGAGGAAGAAAAGAAACAACAAATAAGGGTAGTGGTGAGGCCTGCTATTCCTGATAATAATACTCATTGGCAAGTGTTCGAGTCTGATGAGTAAATTGTGAGCTTCTTGCAGAATGAAGCAGAATTTTTAGAGAGAAATCAGCTAAGACTACAAGATCAATATGGTGATCAGATCATTCATCTCAGTTCCAACAAGCTACCCAAGGGTCTCATTACCTTGGAGGGCATCTTTAATCCTGATGATCAAACAAGAGGCAAAGGGATGAATCTAGCTGCAGAAAAGGATGACCATGCCCCAGTTACTATTGCTGATGGAAAATCTCTTAACATGGTGAAGGTATGTTCTAAAGCTAAGCAAGAAGATTTCATTCATCTATGTCAAGAATTTAGTGATGTATTTTCTTGGACATATGATGATTTAAAAGGGTTTGACCCTAGTTTGTTTCAGCATACCATAGATTTAGTTGATAGGGTCAAACCCGTAAGGCAAAAATAGAGGCCAGTGAATCCCAAGATTGAACCTTTAATGAGGAAAGAACTATCCAAACTGATTGAGGCTAACATAATTTTTCCCATCAAACACTCATCATGGGTAGCTAACCTTGTCCCTGTGAGGAAGAAGAATGGAGAAATCAGATTGTGTGTGGACTTTAGGGATCTCAATCAGGCTTCCCTTAAAGATCACCATCCTCTCCCTTCTATGGAGCAAATTCTGTCCAAGGTTAGTGGGTCAAGTAGATTCTCTTTTCTTGATGGGTTTTCTGGTTATAACCAAGTGCTAGTTAAAGAGTCTGATAGATACAAGACAACATTTACTACTAAATGGGGCACCTATGCTTATTGCAAAATGCCATTTGGATTAACAAATGCAGGTGCCACATTCCAAAAGGCAATGGAGGTAGCTTTCAGAAGATTAATTGGCAAGTTTGTCTTGGTATACCTCGATGATATAACTGTGTATTCCAAGAATGTGGAGGATCATCGTGATCATTTGAGACAGGTATTTCTAAGATGTAGAGAGTTTGGGGTATCTCTCAACCTAGCCAAATGTGTCTTTGCTACAAACCAGGGAAAACTATTGGGACACATCGTATCTAAGGATGGGTTGACCGTTGATCCAGAAAGGACAAAAGCAATACTTGACCTTCCTCTCCCTAAACACAAGAAAGGGCTACAAAGTTTCCTTGGTACGATAAATTTTCTAAGAAGGTTTATTCCTAATCTTGCCACCATGGTGAGACCCCTTACAGCCATGCTCAAGAAAGATATGGTCTTCTCATGGACCAAGGAGGGGAAGGAGAGTTTTGAAAAGATTAAGGCAGCCATAGCATCGGCCCCTACCCTCATGAACCCAAAATTTGAGAAAGATTTCATCCTCTACACTTTAGGTGGTGAGTCAAGCATCTCTGTTGTCTTGACTTAAACAAATGACAAGAATGAGGAGCAGCCCATAGCCTTCTTTAGTGAAGGGCTTAAGGAATATGAAGATAAGTATAGCTTTGTTGAGAAGCAAGCCCTTGCAGTCATTAGAGCCTTGAAGAAGTTCAGACACCTCTTATCCCATAATAAGATCCATTTGTTGGTACCCCATGCAAGTATAAAAGACTTCCTGTTAAACAAAGAGCTCAGTGAGAAGAGAGCTGGATGGATCACTAGGGTAATGGAATATGATGTTGACATTAAGATTACCAAATTGGTAAAAGGAAGAGGATTATGTAAAGAAATGTTATCAGATCAGAACTCAGATGAAGAAGTTGCCATGGTGATAGCAGAGCAGCAGGAGGAAAGGTACGCTGATGGTCCAAGGAGCTGGATAAATGACATGAAGAATTTCTTATTATGGAATGGATACCCTCAGGGATTGGACAGAACTAAAAGAAGACAATATAGACTACAATCCATTCCCTATGTTGTGATTGACAATATCCTATTCAGGAGGGATTTTAATGGGACCATGTTGAGGTGTGTTGAAGTGAATCAGGCTGAAGGGGTGATTAGAGAACTCCATGATGGCCCTGATGGCGGCCACTTCTCTGCAAGAACAACCGCTATGAAGATCATGAGGGTTGGATATTATTGGCCATCTTTGTTCCATGATTGTTACATGTATGTGAGGAAATGTGAGAAATGTGTTTTTTTCTCAGGCAAATAGAGACTTGCAGCTCTTCCTCTTCATCCTATTCAGGTGGATCAGCCCTTCACTCAGTGGGGGTTGGATTTTATAGGCACCATTAATCCTCCATCTAGTGCAGGTCATAAATGGATCTTGGCTGCTACTGATTATTTCACTAGGTGGACAGAGGCAGTTGCCTTGAAGGATGCCACAGAGCCATCAGTTGTTGAATTCCTTGATGGAATTGTATCTAGATTTGGTGCTCCTTCTACTATCATCTCAGATAATGCCAAGTCTTTTGTTGGAACCCAAATTTGTGCATGGGCCATGAATCACAATATCTACCTAAGCACATCATCAAACTACTATCCTCAGGGTAATGGTTTGGCTGAATCTTCCAACAAGAATCTGATTAGAATTATGAAGAGGACAATAGAAGACAATCAGAGGACCTGGCACAAGAAATTAAGGACTACTCTGTGGGCTGATAGGATAACACCCAAGAGAGCTATTGGGAATTCACCTTTTGTGCTAGTATATGGTAGGGAAGCTAGAATCCCAATCTCATTGGAGTTCCCATCCTTGGAGTTGGCTCATCAGCTAGAACTGGTTGAAGATGATGCCATGTCAGTAAGAATGGCAGAACTAATTGAGTTGGAAGAAAAGAGAAACAAAGCCATGAAAACTCTAGAGATTCACCAGCAACAGATGAAGGGGAATTTTGACAAGAAGGCAAGGGCCAGAATATTTAGAGAGGGAGATTTAGTTCTCAAGTGGGACTCAGACAGAGCAAAACCAGGAAGGCACTCCAAATTTGACCCATTATGGAGTGGCCCTTATCTGATTTCTAGTTGCAAACAGGCCAACGCATTCCAACTAAGCAGTCCAAGTGGTGAAATTCTACCCATTCCAGTCAATGGGATCTATCTGAAGCCCTGTTTATGAAGGGTTGTGAATCCATGTACATAGTTAATCCAGTTGCTTCCCACTTGTTTCTATTTTGCAATAAGTGCACGAGCACATGGCTCTCTTCGTGAGTCATTTTTGACATGTCTCATGCTGCTGAGGAGGTCCTATTTTTTTTGTTTCCAATCATAGAAGCAGAGTTAGAACCTTAAGGGTTTTTAATGTTTTGATTTCCTCTTTAAGGGTTAGGATTCTTGTAGCTCTCAACTTTGTGCCTCCTAGTCCTCTTTCCGACTCTATAGCCCAATGATTCATTCTTAGGCACTGGTCATGCATTGAGTAGGCTCATGCCCCCTGCGAGTCACCAGAAGTGTTACCTCTGGTTTTACCGCCAAAAGATTTAAATTCAAATCCGCGGCCTGTTCAACAGTTAGCCTAAAAAATTGTTATTTTAATGCCCCGACTCGCCAAAGTTTCTCTTCCGTCAGATTTAAGATGGATCGACGGTCGGCACGATCTCATCATCAGAAGTTGCACGAGAGATAGTATCAGCAACATGGTGCCTGATTGACACGTGTTTGGTGGGCTACAATGAAGGGTGGGTCGAGAAAGTTTTTCGGCATCGTAGGCACTATGGCGCTATCGCACGCCAATCAGAAAATCTCCATGGCGACATAGCACCCGGCGAAGATGCTCACGTCGGCGGGTGGGTCATGTTGTCGAAAAATGCTGCGACGATCGGGTAAAGTTTGGTGGGCCAGAGAAAATAAACAACGAGAGCTTCAGACAAAATATTGGGCCCCATTATGTACCTCATCTGCCCAGTTGGCGAAGCCCGGTGCCACGACAGTGAATCAAAAGGAACCACGCATAGATAGGGACATGTCATCGGTTGGGTGCTATGGCGCTATGGGAATTTAGCCTCAATTTTCCCATAGTGACATGGCGCTTGGTCGACACGTGGTCACCCTGTGAGGCCAAGTCACAAGATTGCCTGGTGGTGTTCCACTGGGCCAGTAAGGAACCGCTGCGTGTAACCAAGCTAGAGTCTCTATCAGTATGGTTGGCACAGTTAAGGTTTGTGATCTCCACTGTTAGATTTGATTGCATCAATGGATGGCACCATCTCGCTATGGCAAAGATGCACATATATTATCATGGCGACATAGCGCCCATCCGCTGCGTGGCCATTCTATGGATCAAGTCTCGGGTTCACCAATCAGATGATGCCATGTGTATATGTTAGGACACGGCAACCACGGGCCCAGTAGTTTTTAGGATGGACGGCGAGTGAAGTATGATGTCGCTCTGATCGTCAGATCTACAAAGATCTACGGCTGGTGCTATCTCGCCATTGGGAACTGCCCGGACTTTAGCATCAGCGACATAGCGCCCGTGCACCACGTATCCTGGTGGGGCTGCATTTCATGCCGTCAGAAGCAGTTAGGTTGGGGTGACTGACAAACCAATAGGAGGACACCACGTATTAGCAGGCTTGACAAATCAATAGGAATAGAGGGTTACGGGAGGTCAAGTTCGTGACCGTCAGATGAGAAAAGATCAACGGTAGGTGCCATGTCGCCTTAGTGAAGCTGCAAGATTTTTACCATGGAGACATCGCACCCAATTGACACGTGTCGGTGGGGTCAGGTCTCACCAGATGCATCAATGTTGTGGCACTGATTCAGATGGGGCCTAGTCATAGGAAAGAGAGTCCACGGTGAATTAGAAACAACCACGTGTGCCGAGTCAGAACACAGATATGTCGAGGGGCCAAATTTCCTGATACGACCAACGCATTAAGAGGTGGATTCTCCACCATCAGATTTGCAAAAATCTAGGGTTAGCGCTATCTCGCCATGGAGGAACTACGTAGATTTTACAATAGCAAGTTAGCGCTCAGAAGACACGTGTCCTCGCGGTTCATTTTTCGACGTGGTGATTAGCTAACAGCCAGCGGTTAGATGATAAGGTTGGTGCGGTTAGTTCACAGGTGGTCAACCACGGAGGGACTCTCCAGGTGGCAAGACAAAGGATTACGATTGGCTTGCGTGGCTTAGTTGGCATATAAGAAACTGGGTCGACTAATAGGCCAGTTTGATTCATGAACCAAGATGCAAAGGTGATCGACGTATCTTGCGATCTGATCTTCGCGATCATTTCTGACCTACCAGGAATGAATGCAGGACATAAGGACACTCCACCCATCCGGTCGATCCATCTACCATGTCAGGGAATGTTGTGGCACCATTTCTATCTTCTCCAGGCTCTTCTCAGAAGGAAATGAGATTTCTCGGTATGCAGGCCAGGATTTCAATCCAGATCCCCGATTGGATTCTCAAGATAGGAAGTTAATGCCAGTAGGTAAGAAGTGAATGTAACACGGAAATCTTTAGTTGTGCCTGATCTATAAAGGCAGTTTCATGATTTGTTCTGAAGGTTGATTCTTTTTGATTTTCTCTGCTATTGCCTGCAGACTTACAGTGTAAAACCCCTTTGTCTCTAAGCCATGTAATAGCCTATATCATCTCTTTCAGCCATCAGTGTGAATGTGCATCACTTTGCCTCCCATTGGTGTATTGTTGAGATCAATGATCTGCATACTGTATCTATCTTTGGCCTATTGGATAATACATAAGTGAAATCTCCTTTTCCTAGTGTCATTCGGTTGGTTTTTCTGATTTGTATGTGATTATTGATCGATATAAGTCTGGATGTGTATGACTTTTGTATGTTATTCTGGTTTTGTAGTATATATATGGGCAGGAATGAGTTTGAACACTCTATTTTGGTGCATCACCGCCTTAGATTAGACTAGGTAGATTTGCTTTGATGCTCTCTTTCTCCCTTTCCCTTCTGAGAATAGATAGGTGCGCCCTGACAGTAAGAGGAAGCCGGCCTTCTCCGGAGACTCAACCTCGTAGTTCAAGTCCCACAGCTTGGAGGTTGTTTCCATGTTTCACTAGGTTGTCCTCGCACATAGGCCTTGGACAAGGGTGCAAACCTAAGTGACAACAGTGACAAAATGGGTGAATCACAATCATTGATTCATACCTAACCCTAAGTCACCTAGGTCTTCTTAAGGAAGACAAACTCTAAAAGATGCAATAGTAGAATGCAAGAAGAGAGAAGTTTGCATGTGCAAAAAAAGCATTTATGGTGGCTAAAGAGTTATGAATTGAGATACATTGTAGAATTAGTTAGAGGAGAATAGAGGAAAAGAGTTAGAGGATAGAAGTGATACATTTGATCAAAGAAGATCAAGTACACATCAGGAAATAGGTGACCTGTTATATAAAAGAAAAGTGCTAACCGAAGGATAATTTTTGATACATTCTAGTAGGTGAATCCATTTAATCTCTTAAATAATTAGTCCTAATAGGCTGATGTAAACCCTTTAATAGGGTGCTTACTTCATTGTAAGTTAAAGTCCTTTAATCAAGCACACTTCTAATAGCGTGTTGAAATATTTTAATAGCATAAGATCTAACAATCTTGTAAGCCTTTAACAGGGTAGACCTTTCATAGGGTAGATCATAGTTTATGATCAAACATTATAGCCTTTATTGGATACACTTTATTACTGTGGTAGTGGAGATTGATGGGTGTCATTCCCACCCTAGTTTTACCTTCTCATTGGAGGGTTTTTGGGTAACCAAATATCTTGTTTCATATATGTGTTAAAAGCTATTTTCTTTCATAATATGGATTAATATGTTTAGATAGCTATTTCAATTTACATTAAAATTGTGAGATGGATGTGTGGTGAATGATTTTATGGTTAAAGTTTTGAAGGACTAATTCACCCCCCCTCTTAGAGTTTAATTTCCCTATTGTATTTCCAACAACATATTCATTATTCTTAGATTGGTTATGTCCTATTGACATAGGTGTGCTCACTGGTCTTGAATCGTCAATACCAAAAGTCTTTAGTATCTCCTTGATGTATTTGGATTGTGTAATGAAAATTCCAAACTTCATTTGACATACTTGTAATCCAACAAAGAATTTGATTTCGCCAAACATAGATATTTCAAATTCCTTCTTCTTTTCATCAACAAATGATTTGTATAATGCTTCTCTTCCTCCAAATATAATATAGTAAACACATATTTCAGATAGTAGCACTTCATTATTCTTACCATTCTTCAAATATAGATTACTGTTATCATTTGTCCTTTCAAAACCAATCTTCACCAAATAATTATGTAATCTCTCATAGTATTCTCTTAGGGCTTGTTTCATTCCATAAAGGGCTTTGTTTAGTTTACATACCATATTCTTCTTGTCTCAATCTAAAAATCCTTTTGGTTGTTCAATGTAGACTTCTTCCTTAAGTATACCATTCAAAAATTTAGATTTAACATCCATTTGATATACCTTTGAAATCCTTGTAAGTTGAATATGTAAGTAGAGTTCTAACTCCTTCAAGTCTTGTTATAGGAAAAAATGTTTCTCCATAATCAAATCCTTCTTGAGAATATCCTTTACATACTAGTCTTGCTTTATTTCTGGTTACTTCACCATTTTCATATGATTTTTTTTGTAAAAACCCACTTTGTTCCAATGATATTTTTGTCTTTAGGTCTTGGCACTAATGTCCAAGTATTGCTCTTCTCAATCTGTTTAATTTCCTTGTTCATTGTGTGAACCTAGTCTCCATTATCTAGAGCATCTTTTACTATTTTAGGCTCAAATTCACAAAGTAAGAATGTGTCATCTTTGATTCTCTTTCTTGTCACAACACTTGATTTAACATCATCAATTATTTGTTTAGGTTTGTGATGTCTTCTTACAAAATCTACTAGCACAGGTGGTTTCCTTCTATGTTCTTCTATAAGTTCATCTTGGAAAATAATCTTAGGGTCATTTTTCTCTTTCTTTTTTAGGTTTTAATTCATGTTATTTATGCTCAACATTCTTAATTTGATGATCAATATTGCCTATGTGTGACTTGACATCTTCAGTCTATTGCTCGACACCCACTCTCTATTGCTTGGCAATTCATTATACTACATCATTTCTTATTTGTTGAGAGACTGCAACTTGATTTGCTTTATTCATTAGGAGTGGTGGGAGAATCATCATCCACATAGATGAATGTACTATAGTCTTCAAGTTATTCTTTGTATGCAGTGTCACTTCTTTATGTAAACTCATCAATTCTCATATTTGCACTTTCTACAACTTTGTTAGTGTTAGAGTTCAAACACTTTTAAGCTTTGCTCTTGGTGGAATATCCTAGGAAGATACCTTCATCACTCCTTCCATCAAGTTTTCCATTCTTATTATCAATAATTATATAATATCTACTTCTAAAGATTTTGAAATATTTAACATTACTCTTAACTATTTACTTTGTTGTTACCTAATTTAAATATCATATCTATTTGATTGATGAAGATGATTTGAGAAATTTCTCATAACAATAGCACCTAGAGGAAAGGTTGAGTTATGAAAAGGAAAATACAATGGACATTTGATTAGTTAGACTTTGATAAGACAAAGTGATTGTTTATACCAAGAAAGTTAAGACATTTAAATATTTTGAATATCTTAATCATTTATTCTATTGCTTAGCTTAGCTTAAATTTCTTGATATAAAAAAATCAATTTGTCTTATCAAAGTCTAACAATTTCTCAAATCCTCTTCATCAATAAAATAGATACGGCATTTAGATTAGGTAGAAACATGTCTTATTAATAGATTTGACATCAATGACAAAATAACAATTATTCCAATTGTATTTTTCCAACAAACTCCCTCTTTGGCATTAATGGAAATATCTCTACATCTCAATATTAGCAATATCTTAATGTATCAAATGTATCTCACTTTGTTACAATACAATTAAAAAAATATTCTGCCTCTAAAATAATAGAGCATCCTTTGTGTTCATATTTGTCATCTCTAATATAACTCTCTTCTTTGTCCAACTCTCCTCTTCTACTATATATTCTCTCCTCTTCATGTCTATCTCTCCCTCTTTGACAACAATACCAAAGAAACTTAACTTTCTTAGCTTCAATCTCTTCATACATCTAAGTTATGTAGATTTTGCATGTCTGGCTGATTTTTGTCATCTATATATGACTGATTTATTATTTTGTACTTAACTATCTATCTTAGGAATTTCCCAAATAATAGGTGTGTTGCATCAATGTGTAAGATATTTTGATTAGCACATTTGATGCAATGCACCTTTTCTTCTTAAATATCTTTATTTAGGGAAATCACCCCTAATTTACCTCTAAGATATTCATGAGCATCTTTAGGTAAGGCTTTTGTGAATATGTTAGCAATTTGATCTTTGGTGTGCACATATTCTATCTTCACTTCTATGTCTTGAAGTAAAGAACCCTCAAGGAGTGATACTTGATAGCAATGTGCTTTGTCTTAGTGTGCATCACTAGATTCTTTGAAATTTTAATAACACTTGTGTATTCACAATAGATAACTACTAGAAATATAATTTTTTCTTTTATACCTTTTAGTAATTGCTTTATCTACATAATGTTGAATAGTTCACTGTAGCTACCACATACTCAACTTCAACTGTTGACTGGGAAATATAATTATGTTTCTTGCTTTTCTATGTTACCAATCTCTTTCCTAGAAATAATGTGCCACACTAGTGCTTTTTTTGTCATCCACATTTCTTTCCCATTCTAAGTCAGTGAATACCTTCAATTCAAATCTATCACTTCTCTTGTAATACAATCTATAATCTTCTATATCTCTCAAATATCTCATTATCCTTTTCACTAACAACATGTGAATATCCTTAAGATTTTCTAAAAATATAGTAGCTATCCCAATTGCTAAAGCAATATTAGGTCTACTATGAAAACCATATTACAATTTTCCAATCATGGATCTATATAAGGTCTAGTTCACATCAGTAGATTCATTATTCTTAGATAGTTATGTCCTGTTGGCATAGGTGTGCTCATTGGTATTGAATCTTCCATACCAAAAGTCTTTAGCAGCTCCTTGATGTATTTGGATTGTGTAATAAAAATACCAAACTTCTTTTGACATGTAATCCAACAAAGAATTTGATTTCACCAAACATAGACATTTCAAATTCCTTCTTCATTTCATTAGCAAATGATTTGCATAATGCTCCTCTTCCTCCAAATATAATATCATCAGCAAATATTTTAGAGAGTAACACTTCATCATTCTTACCATTGTTCAAATATAGATTACTATTATCATATGTCCTTTCAAAACCAATCTTCACAAAATAATTATGTAATCTTTCATACCATGCTCTTGGGGCTTGTTTCAATCCATAAAGGGATTTGTTCAATTTACATACCATATTATTCTTGTCTCGATCTAAAATTCCTTCAAATTGTTCATTATACACTTCTTCCTCAAATATACCATTCAAAAATGAAAATTTGATATCCATTTGATATACCTTGAAATTCTTGTAGGTTGAATATGCAAGAAGAGTTCTAAATCCTTCAAGTTTGAAATGTCCCTTTTTTGATTTTACATGATATTTCCAACTTTTAATCAGTTCTTTAAGATCAAACAACTAATATCACAAAGATCCTCCAAATTTCTCAAGAAATCCCAAATCGGGTATGCCAGAAATTGTGCCAAAAGCTTCACAGCTTCACCAATTATTAATAAATCTGGAAGTGGACATTTTTACAGAAATTTCAGCAGTATAAAAGCCTAAAAAATGACATTTCCAGATCCATATAACCTTTACAAAATAGTTCTCAAATGTAGGACAGAAACTATGCTCATCGGGCTCCCGAAATTAACACAAAAATGCCCAAAAACACCACACAACACTAATAAACTATCTCAAAAGTTTAATCACATACCAATACATATATTCAGCTCTATTTTAACAGCTTAAAGTCTGAAATACAGCAGCAACCAAAACTGATATGAAATGCTCAACTGAAAACACCAAACTCATGCAAAAAAACACACCCAAAAATCCACAAATCTACACTGTTCAGCACAAAGGCAAACTCTGTATGAGCATGCACATGGAATGAATTCAAACTCCTATCCTTAGCCTTCCTAGAAACTTGCAAACTCTCATTCTTGGGTCTCCCTAGAAACCTGCAAACTCCCGTTCTTGGGTCTCCTTCTCCACAGGTTTGGCAGCCTCTGAAGAATAACAAAGAATGAGCAAAAATCAAGTTCTCCCCCATCCACCCAAAATGCCTCCAAACTCCTTAAAAGAGGGCATAACTGTAACTCATGTCCAAGAGAGGTTAATGAAACATATTTTAATAATAATTTTCATTTATTAGTCCAACGGTTTCCAAAGATTAACCCCCTTTTTTTGAAACTTCACTTTCTTGGGCCTGCCTGCCTTAGCAAAGATTATTATTTTTTAATTATTTGAAAAGGGGACATGACAAGTCCTCCCCTCCCAAAAATTTCTTGTCCTCAAGCAATGGTTGAATAATAAACCAATCAATCCACCTAGATCCCAAATGTAGTCATGAACTATACTACTACCAATTAACACAGGCTCCTGCAATATCCTCTACAACATGACCAAGAGGAATCCATAATCAAACTGACAATTATAGCTCAACCAAACTCCAAAATCACAACTTCCATAGTTAGAAACCCACGAGACACAAACTCTTAGAACATCAAAACCCAAGTAAAGTGGACTACCAACATAGTAAATACCATCAACGCATTCCACTGGCCTATACGGAATGTACAATCCAACTCTGCAACAATGGTGAATGCTCTCAAATGAAACTATACCAAGTATGGAGAATCCACACACTATACAACTCCTGCAGTCAACACAACTCTGTAGATCATCAGCCACTGTCTCATAACCATAACTCCCATGCACCCCTAATGGTGAAAAGCCATCACAAGATAAAAAACAAGAAATGGAACCCAAAACAAATTTTCCCACCATCAACTCCTCAACACAAGGATCAATTGCTAACTGATGTACATACCCTGCAATATAATTTTGATTAAAAAAACCAACCTCATTCAACAGCTCAACATGAATAAGTGATATAACCCACTGTGACTGATCACTAGCTAAGTCAGGAGATGTCATAGCCAAAGGAGTAGAATCAATAACAACACCTGCTGAAGCATCACTCCAAAACTCCTGCTCTAAGTCATGTATTATCAAGCTATCAACTGCAGGACCTATCGCCATGTCGTGACAATCACAACTCTCATCCTGAGGCATCAAACTATTCCATGACTGATGATAAGCACTAGGAACCAAAGTACATCTCTGTATCATAATCTCATCAACATGGTCATCAAAGGTAAATTGATGAGCATACCTCATAGTGTAATGCCGATAGAATGCGCCAATCTCAGTCAGTGGCTCAGACTGTAATCCAGATGAAACTAATTGCAATTGATCATTAACCATGTTGGAACTGACTACTACCTCCAAAGATATCACCAAGGGAGTAGTATTACTAGCAGGAACCATGCCAACTGTCGACTCACCAACATCACACACGATCTTTGATACATCTCTAGTCTCTGTGCCATCAGTACTAGAGGCCACCACCATGTTAGGCATACAACAATCTGCTACAACACCCAACTCAACTGAACTTGACTCTAGTGGGAATGAACTTGATATGCCAATATTAGTATCAAGGATGGATGCATCCCCATCTCCACTATCTTTGAAAATCTTGGCCATGGTCATCCTCAGATCACTAAAAACCACAGCTTGTGACTGTATAGAATCAGGTAAAGACTGTAGTCACTTTAACTCCATGGTCACCTTATCCAAATGAAATTGCGACTCCTTGAAAGCCAACCGTGTACTCTCAAGAATCTCAGAAGTCACCACAAGCTGCTCAGTAAGCTCACTCACCTCATCTTCCTTAGCCAACAATGCATCATATGCTGTACTACCCCACTCCATAAGATAATCTTTATTGGCTACCAACTGCATATAATTTTGTCTCAAAATCTGGATAGCCTCCCATAAAGAGTGGAACTCTGTCAAGGAAAGATAACTGGCTCCCTGCTCATCACTAGTAGGAGAACCCCATCCATAAACTGCTAACAACTGATGAGCAACATCAAAATGTTGGCAAGTGATAGCAATGTCTTGGTCACTAACTCTCAACTGATTAGACACATGATGGCACTAGCTTGACTGTCTCTTACAAACCTCCTCTGATGCACTGTCTAAAGGAGTATCCTCAAAGTTACTAGTCTCTAGAGTATTACCATCCATATCTTGTGAATCAAATCTAAAACTCATATCAACATATGGAGTATCAAAAAAATTAGCATTGCTGTCCAACTCCTCTATACCCAAGGAAACTAAGTCTTCAAAATTGCCCACTACATCCTCCTGGATGTCATCAATGCCAATATGATCCTGGGACTCATCTATACACACTGCCAAATATGAAATATCATCAACACATTCTAGCAAGTATGGTCGACTGGATATATGAACAAAGCCCAACATCGGTGTATAAAAACTAATACCAACATTGGACAAGCTGCTAGCACAATAAAAGACAACACTGTGCAATCTGCTAATCAAATCCATGATAGCACCCAAAGAAACACTGCTACCAAAAAGTGTTAAAGATCTCTTGTCAACTAAATCCCAAATGCCAATATAACAATCTTGAGTCCATATCTGTAAACTAGAATCAGCTGGTAACTCAAGAAAAATCCTCACTTGAGTAATACGACCAATACCAACTAACTCCACATACCTATCATGATGAGATAATGAAGTCAAAATACTATCTTCACTCACCTTCAGCTGGCGGGATAAATCATGTGAAGTACTACCTGCCTCAACCTCATGTGATGAAGCATCTAACTGTGCCTGGTACTCTTTCTCAGCAAAGTCATGAATGCTCAATGTTTGCTCATCTCTACCAAGTATCTCACCATCCTACACAACAACATCCTCATAATCATCATCTGAACCCACTACACTGTAGTCACTGCCTGTTGTAACTATACCATCCTGAATACCTGTGGCATCACCCTTTGACAACCTGTAAACAATTGTCCCAATTTGAGTATCAAGTTGACTGTTACTATCAATCTGTGTAATATCCTTTCCCACCACCTCCTGTGGCAGAGTAGAATCTGAGACCTCTACCTAGCTATCAACTAGTTTCTCAAACTCCTCATGCAAGTTCTTGGGAATTGTGTCATCTGTCCTGTGAGAAAATCTGCAAAATAGAAATCCAGTCAACTTATCCACCTTAGCTGGGTCAGATAACATGTCATTCATTATATGGTGGTGCTCAACCAACTGTTTAGACATGTCATGGCTTATTTTCATAAGTTTATCTCGAATGTCTAAATAACCATCCTTTCTACTATTTTGACTCTGGCTATCAATTGTCCAAGATCGTTCCCTCTGAGACTCTGTACTATACCTATCCATTCTGGATAAAGTAGAGTGTAACCCCAATAGGATATAACTTCTTCAAACACCAAGAACTAACATGAAAATGATTAGAAGTAGCATGCAACCATAGATTTGGACATGCAACTGATTAGAAGCAACATGCAACCATGAAATTATGACATGCAAGATCTGGGTAGTTGTCAAAACTGACATGCAAGATCTGGGTAGCTATCAAAACTGACATGCAAACTTCTAAAACTGCCAAATTCACCAAGAACTAACATGCAAATGATTAGAAGTAGGATTAAACCATAGATTTGGACATGCAACTGATTAGAAGCAACATGCAACCACCAAATTATGACATGCAAGATCTGGGTAGTTGTCAAAACTGACATGCAAGATCTGGGTACTTGTCAAAACTGAAATGCAAACTTCTACAACCACCAAATTCACCGAGAACTAACATGAAAATGATTAGAAGTAGCATGAAACCATAAATTTTGACATGTAGCTGATTAGAAGCAACATGCAATCATAAATTATGACATGCAAGATTTGGGTAGTTCTCAAAACTGAAATGCAAGATCTGGGTAGTTGTCAAAACTAACCTGCAAACTTCTACAAACCCTCAGGCTGGCAAGATCATGGTTCTGATACCACTGAAATGTCCCTTTTCTGATTTTACATGATATTTCCAACCTTTAATCAGATCTTTAAGATCAAACAACTAATATCACAAAGATCCTCCAAATTTCTCAAGAAACCCCAAATCGGGTATGCCAGAAATTGTGCCAAAAGCTTCACAGCTTCACCAATTATTAATAAATCTGAAAGTGGAAATTTTTACAGAAATTTCAGCAGCATAATAGCCTAAAAAATGACATTTCTAGATCCATATAACCTTTACACAACAGTTCTCAAATGTAGAACAAAAACTATGCTCATCGAGCTCCTGAAATTAACACAAAAATGCCCGAAAGCACCACACAACACTAATAAAATATCTCAGAAGTTTAATCACATCCCAATACATATATTCAGCTCTATTTTAATAGCTTAAAGTCTGAAATACAGCAGCAACCAAAACTGATATGAAATGCTCAACTGAAAACACCAAACTCATGCAAAAAAACACACCCAAAAACCCACAAATCTACACTGTTCAGCACAAAGGAAAACTCTGTATGAGCATGCACATGGAATGGATTCAAACTCCCATCCTTAGCCTTCCTAGAAACCTACAAAATCCCATTCTTGGGTCTCCCTGGAAACCTGCAAACTCCCGTTCTTGGGTCTCCTTCTCCACAGGTTTGGCAGCCTCTGAAGAATAACAAAGAATGAGCAAAAATCAAGTTCTCCCCCATCCACCCAAAATGCCTCCAAACCCCTTAAAAGAGGGAATAACTGTAACTCACATCCAAGAGAGGTTAATGAAACATATTTTAATAATAATTTTCATTTATTAGTCCAACAGTTTCCAAAGATTAACTCCCTTTTTCCGAAACTTCACTTTCTTGGGCCTGCCTGCCTTAGCAAAGATTATTATTTTTTAATTATTTGAAAAGGGGACATGAAAAAATCTTGCCAAAGGAGAAAAAGTTTGTCCATAATCAACTCCTTCTTGAGCATATCCTTTACACACTAGTATTACTTTATTTCTTATTACTTCACCATTCATTGAGTTTGTTTCTAAAAACCCACTTTGTTCCAATGACATTTTTGTCTTTAGGTCTTGGTACTAAAGTCCAAATATTGTTCTTCTCAATTTGTTCAATTTCTTTGTTCATTCCTTGAATTTGATCTTTATTATCTAGAGCATCTTTTACTATTTTAGGTTCAAATTCACAAAGTAAGAATGTGTCATCTTTGAGTCTCTTTCTTGTCATAAAAGTTGATTCAACATTACCAATGATTTGTTCAAGTCTATGATGTCTTCTTACAAACTTTGCTAGCATAGATGGTTTCCTTCTTTGTTCTTCTATAGGTTCAACTCAAAAAATTATGTTAGGATCATTTCATCTTTCTTGTTCAAGTTATGATTCATGTTATACATTTTTGATATTCTCTATTTGATGATTGACATTTCCTATCTATGACTCAACATCTTCAGTCTGTCACTTGACACCCACTCTCTGCTACTTGGCAATTTTTTGCACTACATCATTTCTTATCCACTAGGAGACTGGAGCTTGATTTTCTTGCACATTAGGAGTGTTGAGAGTATCATCATCCACATAGATGAATGTATTATAATCTTTAGGTTCTTCTTTACATGCAATGTCATTTCTTTATGCAAACTCATCAATTTTTACATTTACACTTTCCATAACTTTGTTAGTGTTAGAGTTCAAACACTTGTAAGCTTTTCTGTTGGTGAAATATCCTAGGAAGATACCTTCATCACTCCTTGCACCATGCTTTTCATTCTTATTATCTTTAAGTATATAGGACTACTTCCAAAGATTTTGAAATATTTTAGATCATGAGTAGATCCATATCATAATTCAAAAGGTGTAGTATGTGTACCTTTCTTGATTTGTACTCTATTCAAAGTATAGACATCAGTACTAACAAATTTTCTCCAATATATCTTTGATACTCTCTTCTCCATCATTGATGTTCTTGCATAGTCCACTATTAATCCATTTTATCTTTTAGGTATCCCATTTTGAAGAGGGGTCCTTGGTGCTGACATCTATCTTTTAATTCCCTTATCATTGTAGAATGTATTGAACTCTTTTGAAATGAATTCACCACCTTTGTTAGATCTCAAGCACTTTAGAATCTTCCTTGTTTCTTTTTCAACTCTGGCTAAATACCACTTGAATAACTAAAAAGTAGTAGATTTAGCTTTAAGAAACATCATAGTCATCATCCTAGAGTAATCATCCATAAACAAAATGAAATAATTATCTCCATAGTAGATTTGAACATCAATGAATCCACATAGGTCAGTATGAACCAATTCCAAAATGTCACTAGAAGTGTATGTTTTTCTCTTAAAACTAGACTTTGTCATTTTTACCAATTGACATTGTTTACACATAGCATTGTCAGACTTCTTTAGCTTAGGAAATCCCCTCAATTTCTTCATTAAACTAATACTTATCTAATTGTCAAAATTTACATGACATAACCTCTTGTGCCATAACCAAACATCTTCTTGTTGTGTAAAAAAAATGTCTCATTAGATAAATCTAGATAGAACAAGTTATCTCTATTCTGATCATCACTTCCAATCAGCTTACCATCAGCATCATGTATCTTGGCCTTCCTATAATGGAATTAAACTCTAAAACCTAATTTTTTTAGCTGTAAAACACTCAATAGATTATAGTTAAGTACTTCAACCCAATAGATTTTATCTTGTTAGTTAGTTGAATAGTTCCTTTACCTTTTTCAACACATGTAATATCTTTACCAAATTTAACACATCCACCTTTGTATGGACCAATATCCTCAAATTTATCTTTATCACCAGTCATATGATTTGAACATCCACTACTGATTATCCATCTTTCACTTTTTTTTACATATGAAACTAATGTAGTTTTCTCATATTCATCAAAATATTCTTTCATAGAAACATAGACAACTTCATCATCATTACTTTAAGATTCATTGTCAGTTTCTTCTTCAACAATATAACATGATTTCTTACCTTTTTCATCCTTGTTTCTCTTGAAGTCTCAGTCATCTCTTCTTCCTTTGTACTTTCTTTCTTTCCTTTCATCCTTATCCTCTCTATTAGAACACCTAGTAGGAATATGACTAACTTTGTTGCATGAAAAATAGATAATAGGTAGTTTACCTTTGTATTTACCTTTTCCCCTTCCAAATTGTTTTATGATAAGAGCTTCAAGTTCATCAATCTCATCATTATAAATGTTACTATTAGTCTTCACATGTTTTCCTTTTCTTTTTCTAAGAACTCAGCATGATTAAAGGAAAATTAAATAGTAGTAGGTTTGTACTTATCATAGTTAGACATATCAAAAGTAGTAAGTCTACTAATTACATCTTCCAAAGTCAAAGTGTCACCTAGTGTGCATCTTAGTTCTTGAATTGCAAACACTCCAATGAAATATATAGGGAGTAGAGTCATTAATATCCTTCTTATCACAATTTCATCTATGATTTCTCCATTTTCACCATGAATAACATTAACAACTTCTTTAACCCTTGTATAGTATTGTACTATACTCTCATCTTCCATCATTCTCATGTCATCAAATTCACCTCTCAGGCTTTTTGATTTGGCTCTTAGGACATTGTCATCACCTCCATATATGGTTTTCAATTTGTCCCATATTTTCTTTTCACTATCATAGTCTTTTAAGTCATTAAACTCAACATAACTTGGGGTTGAGGTAATCTCCAACATTTCTTGATTATGTTCTTTCTTTTTCTTCAGTTGATCAGCTATTAGAGGAGTTTTTGTTACCTTTACATACTCATTGTCCACAAGATTGATAGCAACATCACTGATACTAGATATATGCAACCTCATCAAGGTTTTCTATTTAGGAAAGTTATCCTTGCTTATCTTAGGTACATCTCTCTTGTGAGTCATGATCTTTGGCTTTAAGTACCTTCAAACTTCTTTCTATAAGCACTGAGCTATAATACCAATTGTTCAAAATGTTTACAATAACTAAGAGGTGGGGGGGGGGGGGGGGGGGGGGTTGGGGGCAGGTGGGGGTGTGAATTAGTTACTCAAGGTCCTTAAGTACCATTTGACTAATTAAACACAAAAATCTTACTACTTTGCTTATCCAACTATTTTTGACTCTCTACTATATCGATAAAAAAAATTATTGTCCCAACTATAACATACTTTGCTGAATATAAAATGTAAAGCATATAAAACATTCAACACAAGTTTGACACTAGAATTTTATATAGAACCCAACTTGGGAAAAACCACTAGCAACATGTCACCACTTTTTCACTCTTTCAAAGTGAGCTCTATTAGGAGCCAACCTTGTTAAAGGTTTATAATACACACTATTAAACGTGGCCTAGTTAAAGGATTTAATCAACCTACTAGGAGTGGCATAATCAAAGGACTTTGATAATTCCATTTAGAATATCATCTTGCTAAAGGATCTACATAGACTATTAAGTCCTTCTAATGATTGTTAGGTCAATCTCTGTTAAAAGGATTTCAATACAAACTATTTTCAATGATTAGAAAGAAAACAACAGGGTTTTGATATATAGGTTTACAACTCACTTTACATGTTCATATCACTATTTGGTTCATGTACTAAGTCATTGATAAGCTCTCCATTGTCATCTCTATTCTTGACTCACTTGGAAACCCTACAAGAAATTAGTCTTCCCCCTTTAACAAAACTTAAGCCTTCTACTTAGGTTCACTTATCAACATCTGCAACATCTACATAAGCAATCTCCTTGTGCTTCACATTCACTCTCACACTTATGCATCTTTGATCAACCTTCTTCTATACTCACCTCACAAAAATATACTTGTGCGTGCATGCACACACACACACACACACACACACACACACACACACACACACACACACACACACACACACTTACACTTGTTCATCATTGTTCCTTCTTAAATAGGTGATTATTTCCTTACCATTTTCCACTATCACTATAGATCTTAGTGTTTATGATCAAGTTCAACATGATTCATTGTATATATCCATCTTATTTACCTTCCTCTAGAAACTTCTTTGGAATCTATTTGTTATGTGTTTACCTAATTTTCACCTTAAATTTAATGATCCAACTCATCAATCTTATATTCAACACAATTTACATCTCCCAAGAAATCAATTGAATCATCTAGGAATCATGGTTTTCTCAAATTCATTCTCAACACTATTACTCAACAATCACTAAATTCTATCACTCAGTCATCACTTAACACTTGGCCATTGTAGAAATTTTAGCTCAACATCAAATATCTTTCTTATCAATATTAGATTTTCTTGTCACTTTTTCTAGCTTAGTTGACACTAGCATCACTCGACATTCCTTAACCATTTACTCTATTACTCAACTTAGCTTAACTTTCTTGATATAAACAACCACTTTGTCTTATCAAAGTCTAACTAATCAAATGTATATTATAGCTTCCTTTTCATAACTCAACCTTTCCTCTATGTGCTATTGTTATGAGAAATTTCTCAAATCCTCCTCATCAATCAAATAGATATGACATTTAGATTAGGTAGCAATATGTCTTATCAATAGATTTGACATCAATGAAAAAACAATCATTGTTCCAATTTTAAGTTTCCAACGATACCTTGTTGATTGTGTCTAATATTTTTTTCTTAGTACACTTTTCTTCATCTCTATCTTCTTCTTTTGATCTCTCCTTTGCCTTAGCAATTAAAGAGCATTGCTAATATCTTTAGTAACTCATCTTGAATATATGTTTTTAACTCACCTTTCTTGTCTATACAAGAAAGTGCTTTTCTTAAATCACTTGCCAACAATATTGCTCCACCAAGTGTAGTAAGATTCTCCATGAGACTCTCTACCTTTCTCATTATCATATTTGACCTTGTAGTAACATTATCCTTATTAGTAGGATCAATGCTACTCACTTGGGGTGAAGGATGTTATACCTGAATTCCACCTTGATCATCTACACCAATTATCATTAATGAAGGTTTACCTTTATTGATCACCTCTATAATCTCTTCTACAGTCATAATATCCTCCTTCTCCTTATTTTCATTTTCCTTCTTTTGATTCTCCTCTTTAATGATCTCTTCAACCACATCTTTCACTTCAAGCATAATTTTAATTTCTTTACTTGAGATGAATTTTCCTATAAAGTTCTCTTTATCCTTCTCCTTAGAGGGATTTAATGTGATAGACACACTTGACATTAAAAAATTCACATTTTTGAATAGTACTAAAGAATTGGTTAACTTCTTTGACTTCTTTGGTTAGTGTAACAATTTGTTTACTAATTGTAATACCCTTAGGCTTAGATGTTGGTGCACCTTAGTGACCAAATTACATCAAGACTTTAGATATTTCTTTTTCAATCTCATCTCTAATATCTTCATATTTTCTTTCCATAATTTTAACTTCTCATCTTTTTCCTCATCTTATCTCTAGCCTTATTCAAGATATTATTCATAACATAAAAAGTAATAAGATTTCATAAATCATGAAATTTTTTCTCTCTAATCCTCTAATATTCTTTTAAGGTTCTTTATCTTCTCACATCTAGTTTATCATAGAACTCATTTTGTATGTTACCTTTGATCTCTAACAAATTCTTTTTGAGATTCAACAAGTAATTGAAACATAATATTTTAAAAGTTTCTTATCATTTTTCTCATACCTATTGTAGTACCTCACAAGATGATTAATCCTTCCTTATTTTTCAGTCACTTCAATAATATTTTTCATGTTATGTTTCTACTTCTTCTTCTCATCTTCTTTCTTCTCTTCTGGTTATTATGGTTAAATTGTGGAAGGTTTCTCCTTTTCTTTCTCTTCTACCTTGGTCTCAGTTACCTTAGGATTCTTTGGACTAGGCCCTTTAGCCTTGGACTTGGGCCTAGGTGTCTTAATAAATCTTGTTGATGGTTTTGAAATTGGATTTTCAAATTTAATTGACACTGGGGTTATTCTTGATGACTTCCTTGTGGCTCTCTGAGGTACTAAGGTAGTACATCATCTAATATACATTTGACTAAATTCTTAGTGGTAGAAACATCAATTTTAGTCTATTCTACTACCTCACTCTCATTTCTAAGAGAGAGAATCTACTTCTTAGAAATTCCTTCTTTTTTTACTATCTTATCTACCAAGTTCTCAATTTTCCTCTTCATTTTTCTACTAGTAAGCTCCTCTCTTGCCTTACTTCACTTTTCCTTATATGTTCCCCATCCTTCTACATTAGGATCTCTAGAATATGTAAGAACTACATCAATATGTTACACAATAATGTAGGGGTCAACTTCATAACCCATAGGAGGGATCCATTGAATGCTTGGTTCAAATGCCTCCATGCAAGTATTATCTATCTCAACCATAAAGTACACAATATATGAATATTTCTCAAAAATGTGCCTCAAAACCTTTATTTTACCTCTTTCTAAAATCCTATAAAGAATCCAAATAAATTATTGGAAATTATATGTCTATCCAACATTTTGTGATGTTATATGATCAATTTTTTAGTGAGAATATCTTCTCTACATGCATGAGGAAAAATATTTGGAAATTTGTGAATAATGTGGAAAAACAAGTGCAATATTAAAGATCCAAATCTAAAGAATTGTGACTTTTCATAATTTATTCTTCTAATGTTCTCTATCAATTTTTTTCTTAAGAACTCATAAGTGCCAAAATATTCATGCTCAACTACCATCTTATAAGTTGTATAAATTACAAGTAGCTAATACTGAGCTATCTTTTGTTGATATAGTGCATCTTATAGCCTAAAATATCTAAAACTAACCTCACACCTTGTTTATATCTACAAGGGTCATTTCCTTTTTGTCCCATTTAGGTCCAATTTTCTTTTCTACCTCCTTCACTAGCTTGTTCACAATGGGAATACTTATAACATTGTCCAATCTAGTAATGGATAGGTTCCTTAGTAATTTTAAAAAGTTTATCTTCTAGCCAAAATAATTGATCATGTATCCTACTTAGAACAATATTTATCCATTCTAGTTCATCAAATTAATCAAAGTCCATTACATGCATGATCTTTAGAGTTTCCAAGTGTTGTTATGTGGAGCCTAACTAGACTTAAAGGTTAATTTTTCCCACTTCACTTAGCACAATTCCCCCCCTCCCCCCATCCTCAATTTTTCCTATGGGAGTTTGAGGGCATCCTCCCCATGATAGAGGTCAAGGGGAAATGCCCCTCTTAGGGTCAAGGAGTAGGATCCCTTGCGGGGTCCACGACATCAAAAATGAATCTATTATTGTAAAAGGTGTCAAGAGTTATTTTTCTATTGGATGACATATTCTAGCCCTAATTTTGTAAGTGACATAATTATTGTATAAAATTTATTAGGGTTAGGAATTTTATGATGTATGATGATATAGTAGCTTCTTGTGTCATTATTGAGTTGCTAGGGGTTAAAGATTGTAATCAGGTTGAAATCACTGGATAATAATATTAGACTTGTTGTTTGGTAGACATAGCCCATGGATTGGGAGAACGACATTAAATATCTGTGCCTTTTTTCTCTTATGTGTGTTTTATTCCTTTTTGATATTGGTTATATTTGTATGTTTTTAATTATTTATATCTCTCTTATCCCAACACCAAGTGCTTAAACTCATCCTTAAATGTCCTATCCTCATTATAAATGTATTTTAAAATATTCTAGATATTTGTATTCCCTATAATCCCATACTTATAATGTATGTAAAATCTTATATTTTCTATATGAATTTGAGGGTTTGTGAAATGCTCCCTTAGGGTTATCCTCCATGGATTTAAATGGGTGTTATCTATGGGGCATCCATGATCTATCCAACCAAACAAAACTTTGAGAAACTTCAAATAAAGCTTGTTGGATTATTAAAATAATTTTTGTGTCATCAATGTTGGTTTTGTATAAAACCTTCATAAATCTCTTGCTTTAATGCTCAAATCACCTTATGCTATTTCTTCTCTAGCTATGGAAACATAAATGGTGAAAACTAACTCACATTTACTTGTTAAATCCTTGCCATTTCCTTTGCAATTAATACATTTGGTCACATTATTTATAAAGATTCTATAGAGATAGTAGCAATGAATTTAATAGTGATGTGTCATAATACAAAACCATGGTCTATGATTAAAGATATTAAATCTCTCTAACTTGATAAATCTTAATTCAAGCTCACACTGCTTCAATTTGCAAATTTGGGGGTTGGATAAAATCTGCACAATTACCCCCCAAGGCCATGGTATCCATTTAGGTTGATGAAGAGGGTTTAATTCTTAGTATTGATTCTCCCTTGTCAAATGTAACATTTTTCTCTTTTCCCTTCTATGCCTTCTCATTGCTACCATTTATTTCTTTCACAAAAGTCTTATTGATATTTTCAAAATTTATCTAATTAACACCATTTTCCCTTCTTCCATTAAAGTTATTAATTTTTACATTAGACATCCTTATATTATTCAAAAATCTATAAAATCTACAATATCTAGATGTATGCCCTAGATTATTATAGTTATAACATGTAGCAACTAAATTTCCATACCTAGGTCTATTCTGATCAACTTGTAGTTTGTAATCTCTACCAATGTGTCCAAAGTTGTTGCATTTGATACATTTAACTCCAATAGATAAACCATTATTTTCCCCAATATTTCTTCTTGCATTAGGTCTAGCATTATAACTTTTGTTTATTCTTCCATTTGTCCTTTGATTAGATATATATTTTGCATTCATATGGCTTATGCCCATAAAGCCAACACTTGAAATAATAACTAGTAAAAGGCTTATTATTAATATTACCTTAGAAATATATTTTTATGTTTCTTTACTTGTTTCATGCATAACATAATCCTTTTATCTTCTTTGTTTTCTCGTTAGGTTCTTCATTATGAATGGTTGTCTAAATATTTTATTGCATTGATCTTTCCCCTACTTCTTTAGAACTTCCACCATCATGATATCCAATTATAGTATGTCACCTTTAGGTTTTAGCTATTGTAATTTCTCATCAAGTTTATCACTACTTGAGTAAAGCTTTTTAAAAATGTAACTCTATCTCCACAAGCTCATCCTTGATAATACTAGTATATTTTTCAAGTTTGTGGTAGTTAGATCTTGAATCTTCAAGTTCCACTTTGATGTAAGGTAGGGAGGGATAATGTATAATGAACCCAACTTAAGCCTACTAACACCCTTTCTCAGAGTTACAAATGGAAGCTTTACTTATATAGAGAGCATAAAATCCATATGCAAAAAATCAATAGTGTAATTATTTCACTTCACATGTACTTTATTATACCTAGTTGTGAGGCCTTCTAGGTTGTGGCCATATACAAGGATTATTACAAAAGAAGAGTCAAATCTTGAATATTCTATCTTCTTCTCTCTAAGATTCTTAAGATTCCCCTTTCCTAGCTTCATATATAGCCAACTTAGCCACAAGTTGTCTACTCAAGCATTTAATTACAAGATAGGTCTAGTATTGGAAGAGTAAACCAAAATCTAAGAAAAGGACAACATAGGATCATGCACACTTAGGAATAGGTCGAAACACAAGTTAGGAGTCAACTCACAACTACACAAGATTCCATGTCATCATAGGAAACTACACCAATAGAAATAACACATCTCATTGGACAAAAATTGTAGGAAATAGAGACCACACAGAATGACACATAACTCAAAGAATATGAAACATCCAAATACACACACTTCATACAAGGATCTAAAATAGGTCCTTGACATGATATCAACTATTGGAAATTTATAGGGAAACTAAGATACCGAGGGCAGGGGGGGGGGGGGGGGGGGGGGGCGGGATCTATAAAACTTTTATCCTTTAAAACAACTTTAAACTCTTATCCCTTAAAATAGCTTTGTGTATTCACCATATTAACCTTGTCATATCTAGTTTACACATAACTTAAATTGGAATATCAAATATTGAAATAAATATATCTAATTATTACATCCAATAAATGTAAAAACATAAAATAAAAATTTGGTAACCCAAAAATACTTCAAGGTGAAGTTAAAACTAGGGTGGGGATGACACCCAAAAATCTTCACTATTGTAGTAATAATGTTTGCTTATTAGGGTTACAATTTTGATCACTTCTAATCATCTAACCTATGAGGGACCTAATTTATTAAAATAAATATAAGACTGTGAGGTCTTACCTTGGTTAAATTATTTAACACTTACAGTCAATTAAGGACTCTATTAGGAGATTTACAAAGGTTTGTTAAAACCACTCTGTTAAGAGATTTTTCCTTATTCAATCGATCAAAAATGATTTAGTACTTGATCCTTTAGTCTACACTTATAATTATTGATTATGGATGTCCTCCTAATATTTGATCTAATCTCTAATCTGATATATCTTTATACAATCCTTTTTTGCTTCATTAGGTTGCTAACTCTGTTCTTTCACAAATTTTGTATGCAACATCCAAATCTTAACTCCTTCCCACAATACTTCACTTCCTTCACATACTTCACATTCTCATCCATAATTTATATAAAAATAGGATTTGGATTTTCCTTTTTAAAAGATATTTGTAGAGTCTTCTAGATGCTTCCTTTTTTGCCTCTTTATCTGATTGTTTGTTCATCCCTCATAGGGATCGGTGATCCACGTCAAATGTGTAAAAACCTTCATAAAAAAATCTATGATCATTAAATTTCATGTTCATGTTAGCTTGAAATGGTTTACCTCAAAGTTTTTACCATTCTAGACATTTTTGTTCTCTCTATGTTACTCAACACATACTGTCTCTGATACTTGGTCATAACTATTCTTCCTATTGTTGCTCGGTCTTAACTTACTTAGCTCCTTCTACATAATTTCACATCTATGTTCACTATTTTCTTAACATTCACTATACTTAGCTTACACTAAAAGTACTCGACAACCAAATAATTTCTCAACTCCTATAGAGCTAGGCATATACATGATTATTTACTAGTCTTTACATGACTCAATCTATATAGAGTAACTCAGTCATAGTGATGACTGATTGAATCTTCCTTATATATGAATAAGTGTTTGAAAATAATAGACAACAAGAGTTAGAGATACCAAATATCAATTTCACACATGATGAAACCAAAAGTATCAACAACAACTTCATGAACAACTGACTAGTACATAAAACAAGAAACATATTTGGTTGATGTAAGAGTTCTCAAAGACCTAAGATGCTCCTATAGTAGAGACTTGGGGTTAATAAAGAATTTATGTCCACATCAAAGACTTCTTTATATGTTGACCTGAATCATAAAGATCCAACTTAGCTTGTGTAATCCATGAACTATCTTCCACTAGTTTATCTTTCCATTGAACTAGGTATTCCATGTAGTTTTTTCCTCTAGTACCATTTCCTATTCTTCTATTTGAGATCTTCTCAATTTTGTTTGTCTTATTGTTAGGATAATCTAGGTTATCTTTCAATTCATCATCTAATTCAAATTACTCAAATATATTTTCAATATTAAATATAGGTGAAATATCCATATCTTCTAGTGATTCAACTTCAGAAGCCTTTCCACTTGCAAACTTTCTTAGGATCATACAAGGAGAAAACTTCTTCATTTTTAGCTTACTATAGGTACCAACTAGAAATATATTCTTCTTCAAAGAATAATGACATCATCTCCAACTCCAAAATATTTACATCTCTTTCTTTTATTTTCTCTTTATTTATATTCCAAATTACTATCCTCCAAGTTCCCTTTCACTTCCTCAAGAAAAGCATTCATGAAATCTACAAATTCAATACTTATATTTTTATCTTAGTGTTCAAATCCCTTAGTTCAATAATTCCCATAGGATTTATTTCAATAACTATCTCAAAAGGTGTCTTATTGTTGCTCCTATTCACATAATTTTTATATGCAAACTCTACATTCCAAATTCTAATTAGTAGGCTCATTCCAACCAAACATCTCAACAAGTTACCCAAAAAAATTTTCACAACCTCAGTTTGTCCATCTATTTATGGATGAAATACATAACTAAACCTCAACTCTATATTCAAATTCGTCCAAACTATCCTCCAAAAATAACCAATAAACTTAGTATCTCTATCTGAAACAATAGTCTTAGGCAAACCATGCAATCTTACCAATTCTTTAAAGAGTAAATCAACCACATGTATTACATCAGATGTCTTTTTACAAGGTATGAAATGATCCATCTTTGAAAATATGTCAACCACTATCAAAATATAATCATTAACTCTCTAAGTTCTAGGTAAACCAAGAACAAACTCCATGTTGATATCTTCCCAAGGTTAATTAGGTACATAGAATGGTGAATACAATCCCAAATTCTATCTAGTTCCTTTTTCTATTTGACAAATTCTACAACCTCTAACCAATTTCTGTACATCTTTATAAATCTAGGGCCAATAGTACCTATCTGAAATAAACTTTAGTGTCTTATCAATCCCAAAGTGTCCAACAAGTCTACCACTATGCTTTTCCTTCATGATGTTATGTCTCATAGATCCTCTAGGTATGCACAATTCAATTCCTTTAAATAACATGTCTTCCTAAATGAAATTATTAGTCCACTTATCTCTTACCATCTAATATTTACAATATTTCCAAGATTTTGCAAAATTAGGATCAATTTCATACAAGTACTTGAAATCATCAAAACCAAGTACCTTAACTCTCATTTCTATTAGTTAATTCCTTCTTTGGCTCAAAGCATCATCAACTTTATTTTACTATCCACTCTTATGGTTCAATGAAAATGAAAAGTTATGCAAATATTCAACCCACTTCATGTATCTCTAATTCAACTTTTTCTGACTTCCCAAAAATTGTAAAGCTTTATGGTTAGTGTACAACAAAAAATATTTAGGTATCAAATAATATCTCCATTTCTTCAAGGCTTGAACAATATCATGTTGATATCTAATTGAAAAGATAATTTGAGTGGAAAGATTGTTGAAGAAGATTGTGTGTTTGCAATCATTGTTTTGTCACTATTGTCAAATCTACTACATGCTAATAAGATAATTGCTTACATATTTCAAGCACTATCACTTGATTGATGAGGAGGATTTGATCAACAAGATGTAACAAAAGTACCTAGAGGAAAGGTTGAGTTATGATTATATATTGAAGTGCAAGAATTAGTTAAGATAGTGATAATATAATGTATTGATGATCTACTTGAGCTTACCAAATGACTTGCCACACTTAGAAAGTTCAGAAGAATAAGGTTAAACAAAGTTCATTTGCCAATCTTGATCAAGTTGATAGCAAGTGCTGAGCAAAGTTAGTGCAAGCAAAGAAAAAGGAAAGTTGGAGCCAAGTGAAAGAAAATTCTAGTGGATGTCAAGCAAGTTAGTAGGTGTCAAGAAATTTAGTTGATGCCGAGTAATTTTTAGTTGATACCAAACATTAGAAAATTGATAATGCCGAGTTGCTATATTATGACAAAGATCAAAGTGTCACCAAATAAAAGCTAACAAGTTTGCTTTCTTGGAGCTTGTGAATTGGGAGGAAGATAAGATTGATGAGCCGATGGCACAAAATCTTATGTAAACCATTTTTGAGGTGAATTCAAATGGATTTTAGGAGAAGTTTCTAGAAAAGACAAGATATGGGGTAGATACATTGTATCCTACCTAATCCACTGAAAGCCCTAATTTTGATGATGGATAATGAGTGGGAAAAGTGTTATAATTTCCTATATATAGGGATGTGTGGTCATGAAGTAAAGATGTTAGAGATCTTTGATGCAAAAATATGACAAGGAGAAGGAAAAGGGTTTGCTTCATCAAGTGAGCCAAGTGAAGAAGTCTACAATGGAAAACTAAAAAAAAAGGCTTAAAGAGGATGAATGGTTGAAGGGGGAACAAGCTATTAGAAATTAAAATATTGGAAGCCAAGTAGAGTTGGGGACTGAATGGTGATTTTTAATTTACAAGTAAGGTTGTAAGTTGTATTAGATCAAAGCTCTTCTGTTACTTTCTAACAATTGTATCAACCTAGGGTAAATCCTTTGGAGTAAGGTTCACTTAACAATCATTGGGAGATCCTTTAATAGGGTGGCATTCCAAGTGAATGGCCTAAAATCCTCTAACAAGGCTCACTTTTAATAGGGTGATTGAAATCACTTAATTAGGTCACATTTAACTATGTGTATTGGAACCTTTAATAGAGTTGGCCTTTCATAAGGCATCACTTCAGAGGAGTGAGAAAGGAGTAGCATGTTACTAGTGGTTTTTCCCAAATTGGATTTCCACGTTAAATCATTATGTGAAATGTGCTAATGGATATGTTGTGTTTTATGCTTTACATTTCTACATGTTGATTTGATAGTAACATATTAGTTATAGTTAACACACAATGAATGCATGCATGACTAAGAATGTTTTATGGGTTCACTAAATTGTGAAAAGTTTTATTTGTATATCTGGACCTTGAATAATTGATTCACCCCCCACTCAGTTATTCTAAAAGAATTCCAACATATCATAGAATTTCTAATCATAGACTAAATATATTTTCTTAACATCATTCAAATTCTCACTAAATAAAGTTATAGGTCTTCCTTCTTCACTTAGAACAACTCCAATAACATATCCACTAGCATCACATTAAAGTTGAAAAACTTTTCTAAAATTAGGCAAAGCAAGTGTAGGTAATTCTACAATTGTCTATTTCAATGTTTCAAAACTTTTATGTGCTCCTTGTGTCCACTTGAAATCCTTTTTATCCATTCTCATAGTCTCAATCTGAGAATTACATTCTAAATAGGAGTTTCTAATAATCTACCTATAAAAACTTCTCAATCCATGAAATGATCTTAATTCTCCAACATTCCTAGGTGTAGGCCAATTAAGAATATCTTTTACCTTTTCAAGACTCATCTTCAAACCATTAGCTGAAATGACAAAACCGAAATACACAATCTCTTTCTTCATGAATGAACATTTCTTCATGTTAATCAACAACTTGTCTAATATGCTAAAGGTGTTCTTCTTTAGTCTTACTAAATATCAAAATGTCATCAAGATATACAATTAAAAACTTACCCAATAATTTCTCCAAAAATTCATTCATTAGCCTCATTAAATTACTAGGTGCATTAGTTAAACCAAAAGATATAACCAACCATTCATACAAAGCATCATTAGTCTTAAAATCAATTTTCCATTCTTCTTCTTCTCTAATTATGATAAGATGATAGCCACTTTTCAAATCAACCTTGGTAAAATACTTAGCTCCACTAAAATAATCCATTATGCCATCCATCCTAGGTAAGAGAAACCTATACTTTACTATGAATTTACTAATAGCTCTGAAACTAGTGCACATTCTCCATTCTCCATTTTTCTTATGTGCTAACACAATAGGTGTTGGAAACTAAAATTGAAGAAATTATTATGTTGTTATTGATATCAAACCTATTGGAGATATATTTACTAATAGTATAAAGTTCCATATCATTTGATTGATGAAGAGGGTTTGAAAACAAGAGATCATGAGATGACCTTGTGAAAGGTTGAGTTGAGATGTGTTAAGTATCATGGAAATGCAATGGGCACTTGATAAGATAATGTATTACTCAATAAATATGAAGAAGATAGTTAGATGCAGCTAAGAATTGAAACAAGTCAAAAGGATAAGCTTGACTGAGTATCAATATTACATGGTCAATGAAGAAGCTAAAGTAGAAGATTAAGGAGCTTAAGTAGAAACCTGAGTGAAACAACTCAATATGAGTGTTAATAATTGTTCAAAAAATATATGAAGGAATGTAGTAATTACTAAGCATAGTAATGGCTGAGTGAACTTGTTGATGTTGAGAAAGTATAGTGTGTATCAAGCTACACAATGATGATTGAGAAAAATAATATAGTGATTGTAGTGTGACAAAAAAAGTTATAGTTTGAGAAAGATTTGATTTTGAGGCCAACATAATTGAAAATTTGAATTAGTCAAAGCATGTGAAAGATAAGGATTCATGAGATGTTATATATAGTGCATAAGGAGATTTTGTTACATGATCAAAGGAAAGGATTTTATTAGGAGTTTCTAGAAGAAGGAGAACAAAAGGATGGAAGGAATTGATGAATCTAACCTACCCCTAAGATCAATGATTATGTTTAAGTGGAAAAAGATGAAAATTAATTATTTAAGTAGGCATAAGGAATGACTTTTAATGTTGGTTTGTGGTTGATTGACATTCTTAAGGAGAAGATGTGATGATGAGAAAATAGAAGTTAAGTGTGAAGATTTTGTGAAGTGTGATTGCTTGAGGAGATGCCAAGCAGATAAGTGATGGAGATGTTAATGGAGGCTAGTCAATGAATCAACAGATGAGTGAATGGAGATCTAAATTTGAAAAGTGATTTATACTTTATAGATCAAACCTATTGTTACATTCAAACCATTAAATCCGTCCAAAATCCTTTAATCAAGGTTGAACTAACAATAATTTTGTAAATATTTTAATCAAGGTGACATTGTAATGGAATTTTCTAAAGCCCTCTATTAAGGTCATTCCTAAGATGGTGATTAAATCCTTTAATAGGGTCACATTTAATAGTATGTTGTATAACCTTTAAAAAGGTTGATTCTAAACCAAGCTCATTTTAGAAGAGCGAAAAAATGGTAGCATGTTACTTGGTAGTTTTTCCCAAATTAGATTTCCACATTAAATCCTAGTGTCAAAGTGTTATTTTCATATGTGGATGTTATTATTTTGCATGCTCTATTTTACAGTAGTTTATTTACTAGTATTTGGTACTTATAGAGTCAATAAATCAATAGATGAGTGAATGGAGATATAAATTTTCAAAGTGATTTATACTTTATAGATCAAACCTACTATTATATTCTAAGCATTATATTAGCCCAAAATCCTTTAATCAAGGTAACAATCATTTGTAAATCCTTTAATCAAAGTGACATTCTAATGGAATGTTTTCAAGTCCTTTGACAAGGCCACTCTTAAAATGGTAATTAAATCCTTTAATAGGGTATTATTTAATAGTGTGTTGTATAAGCTTTAACAAGGTTGGCTCTTATCTAAGCTCAATTTAGAAGAGTAAAAAAATAGAAGCATGTTACTTGGTAGTTTTTCCCAAATTGGGTTTTCATGTTAAATCTTAGTGTCAAAGTGTTATTTTCATATGTGGATGTTATTTTTTTGCATTCTATATTTTATAATAGTTTATTTACAAGTGGTTGACACTTATAGAGATAGAAAGTTAAGATATTACATGAAATATTAAACTATTGATGATATGTTGTAGAGACCGAGTGGGTATTTGAGATTGATTAATCTTTTTGAAGTGATTAAAAGTTGAATTGTTATATCTAGACCCAAGGATAACTAATTCACCCCCCTCTTAGTTATTATAAATTATTATAACAATTTTTATTAGAGCATGTTGGAAATATTTATCATAGGCTAAGTTACTGATAAGGGAGGGGTGAATTAGTAACTAATATAACTTAATCCTTCATGTGTATTCTAATCTAATTATATGCATGAAAAAATAAAAGCATTAAAACATTCATAACACTTTGAGACACAATATGGTGACGAAAAAACCTTCCAAGTAGAAAGTAAAATAGGGGTGGGGATGATACCGAAAAGCTTTAGTACTACAGTATAAAGTTGGCCTATGAAGGCTTATAATGATCAATTCTGATGATTTTCCCTATTAGGAGCAATAAGGATTGCTAGGTCCACCTTGCAAAAGGATTTACAAACATACAATGAAGTATGCAATCGGTAAAGAGATTTACAAAAGATTATTAAGTCTACCATGTGAAAGGATTTAGTTGATCCACCTATTAGGATGAAATAGTGGTTGATATCTGATCTACAACTTGGTTTTCTAAATGAGATTCCTTTGATTGCAATGATCACCTTGCTATGATAGATAAATCTTTGTTGCTCCTAATAGTGTTGTACCCTTTGTACTTCATCCCTTTACTCTTCTCTAGTTGTTACATTACTTTTATTCTTATTTCATACCCTTGGATGTGATACAATACATTATAAATATACCAATCCAAATTATAATTCAACAAAGTTAGCTACAATACAAGTTTACACAAAATACACAAAATTGACCCAACTACAGGAACTTGGGTTTTGAAGACTAACTCAGTGAGGTTCTAATACTCAACATCTACTATCAATGCTCAGCATCATCATGCACTCAATAGACATAGAAGCTTAATTCATACTAATCACTTTCAAGTAGTCTAAACTCAATCTATACTAGTGACTCAATGAATACTATGAAACTCAGTACATAAAATAAATCACTTGATTCACATTGCATAGCTCGGTCAATGGTATCACTACGAGCTCAGTATATAATAAATCACTTGGTTAACATTTAGTGGCATGATCAAAACTATATTCACATCACTACAACTATGAACTTGATAAGTACTACACAACTTGGTTTGCACTGAGAAACTTAGTAAACACTAAGAAGCTTGGTTTACACTGATAATCACCAACCTACTAGAAACTACTCAGCATAAACTAAATACTGTTCCTTGAACTTGGTAGCAACTGTAGAACTTGGTAGAGTTTGAAATACTTGGTTTAAAACTATTAACTCTAGAATAAGCTTAGTAGATACTGAATAAGTGTGTGTCACTAATAAAAAACTTGACTGTAATGTCAATAATCTCCCCCTTTGTGAAAAAAACACTTATTAGTCAAAACTGAATTCTCAAAAAGTTCAAAACACTTTTTATTCTTCATCTTGTGTCTTCAACTCAGTAGCATACTCTATTTTTTAGATTTTTCAAAATTACTTTTGTAAGAGACGTTTCTCTGAATATTTATACATGTATATAATATGATGTTGCTCCCCCATATGCATATATTTAATATTATATACATCTTCTCATCTTCTTCCCATTATACATCACATCTCTTCCCCCTTGACATATGCTTTACATGTGATATACATTTACATCTTTTCCCCTTTTACAATATACTTTATATACATCATCTCCCACTTTTTGACATAAATGCCAAAGGTGTAATCTATAAAATAATACCAAAATGTAACAAGAAACCAAAATGTACCTTTAGAGTTAGTGCCATTGTCTTGTCCCAATTTTCTTGCAACACCTTGCTTGTGTGTAATGCAATTTGAACTTTTTCTCATAGTTCTATCATGCAATCTATATTAGAGAAGTTGTTATCATGGATGAGAGTTTTAGCATGTATAATATTTTTTTGCAATGAATCCATGTTTGAGAGAATTATGCACTTTCCTTTACATCTTCATTAATCTTTGAAAGTTTATCTTCAATTTCCTTGGTGAAATTTGAAGTGTCATAGAGTTTATGAAATAAATAAGTCACATTATTGAAAGAGGTTTCCAATGAGCCTAGAATAGTAGACAAATCTACTTGATGAATTGCAATCTTTTGTGCTACTAGCTCCAAACTTTATTCTCAAATTTCTTCTCTACTCTCTACAACAATTTGTCTTTCCCATTCAAATCTTAATTGAATTTCTAGACTACTATTAGCTAAGCCAAAATTGGTTGAGAAGTGTCAACCTCAGTGCTGAGTGCCTCTATAAGAATGTTCTTAGCATCTTCAAGCACTTGAAATTCTTTATTCCTTTCTTCTCTAAGCCTCTCTTGCTTAGCTTTCTTCTAAAATAGTTTTCCTATTATGTGCATTTTATTACCATTAAGATTAGGGATATCCCAATTCAGGATAATATCTCCTCATCAAGATCAATTTATTCTTCCTTTTCTTTTCCTTTACTCAAAAATTTTGTACTTAGTGGAGGCTTGGTCTCAACTATGATTTTACTTATTATTTGCATGCTATGAATGGAAACAATAGTAAAAGTAGTAAGACTAGTAGAAAAAGAAGATACTACACTTATCAAAGAAATACCTTGTGTGACCAAGAGTAATGGAAGAGGAAGTGCTGACTACTTGGTAGATGAAGTGTTTGTCACTTTTGTCAATGAAGTTCTAAGCTAAAAAAGTGAAAATATTGATTGAGTGCTTGTATTGCAATGTTTGACCCAACCAATTCTATAGTAGCTTTCTCTGAGCTTGATGTCTTCAATGCTTCACTCAGAGAATGAGTAAGTGAGGCTATGACCACTATTACAATCTTTTCAAGGTTGATCTCCTCAATTTTCTAAACCTCAAGTAGATTCTCCTCATTAGCTTCCTATTCCTATTCCTCATCATCTATATTATCATAATGTGTTTCTTCCCCATCATTATTTCCTTCTTCTTCCTTTTCATTTTCACCATCATCATCCTTATGACTAACATGAACCACAAAATCACTTTTCTTATGAAGATTGAAAATATTTTTGCATTCCTTACCACATGTTCAATGTCATTAATCAATATCAACCAAGTGTTAAATTTTAGGGTAAGTTTCTCTTCATTTTTCTTGATGGACTCTTTCACGTCTTTGTCACTCAAGCTTGGCATGAGTTGTCTTAGGGTTTTCTCATATACATATTTAGCAATTTTCATAACATGTTCTCATCTTGGCTTCATTTTCTCCATTAAATCACTTGGAATTTTCTAAGAAAGCTGGTATGGAGAATATTTCCATTTTCCCATCTTAGACATAACCATGTCTTCAATTTGCTTCTGCTCCTCTGCAGTTCTTATTTCATACTTCAGTGATTTGAAATTTTCCATATTTTCTCCAAAGTCAATTTCCTTCAACTTTTATTATAATGAGGGTGGTGCCCGTTTGAAGATAACATCTCCTCCTTGTTTCTTCCTAGATGCCCTCCTTGTGAACACTATAATAGATGGCTCTACAAGTTTGGTTATAATAACCTTACCTTTCTTCTTTATTGTCTCTTCTTCTTTTGACTTTTCTTAATCTTTTACATCATATTCCTTAATGTCATCTCCTTTACCTTTAATCAATAGGAGAGTGGTGCTTGTTTGTTTCAACTTTTCTATTCTTTTCTTTCCTTTGTTGACTGCCTAAGGGAGTTTTATCTCTATTTATATTCTTTCTTTTTCTTCCTCATAAGTGCCAAAATATGTAGCTTTTGTATCAATAGGCTCATTTAATAATGATTCAATGATATCCTTGGTTTCATCAATATTAATCTGATAACCTAAAGGCTTGACCCATACAATTCTTGGCCTTATTACTTATGCATACACTTTATCACAATCAACCATGAAAAAAATGTCATCTTTGTAGACTTCTACAAGTTTCTTTGGGATTTCAAATCTATTATTCATCTTGTCCTTAAATGCATCAAAATAGTTATCCATAATGCTATCATAGTTTTCCCCCATTTCTAATATATACCCATTTATTTGGTAGAGAGCAAGTACATCTTTTCTCCACACAACTATACCTTTTAATGGGAATAAATTTTGCACAAATAAAAATAGACAAGTAAAGATTGAACCAAACTTACAAGGGTTATTCTTTGAAGTTCTTATGCTCTCCATATTCTTGTTGAACTAGTTCACCATCAACTCAGCTAGGATAAATGACATGTTGTTCTTGACCACTTTGAATGTGAGATCCACTGCTTCACATGATACACTATTTAGGAGAATCAAGCTATATATCTTATGTGCAATGACATGTATCTATAACACAACTAATCTTCATTCCCCTTCCATCCCACTCAACAAGAATTTTCTTTTCTAGCTCCACCTGACTTAGGGTTTTAGTCATTTTAGCTTTGGTTAGGATTGGAAAATCTATGATCCTATGGATCATTTTCTTTGTTATCACAAAAGGGTGCTCCAACCACAACTATCCATTATGCACATGGTTGAGAATAAATCTTATCTGTTTAATCTAAAATTCTTTTGGCTTGTGAGGAATGTGAGTCAAACTCTTCATTTCAAGGTGTTGATGATCTGGTTTTAATATGCCACTAACACACAATTTTTTCCAATGACTCATCCATTTCCAAATTTCCCATATCTTTAATCAAACATTAAAAATGTGAACAAATATCATTAATCAATAGTATGTTAGCTAGGATTTGAGATTGAGCATTGATTAGATCTAGGGTTTCCATAATAGCTGGACTAATCTTAAAATCTAGAGCTTTCCATTCAATACCTTGAACCAACATTTTAGATTCTTTCTTTATCTTGCTATTGGTGGATGCCATCACCTAGTAGGGTTTGCAAAGACATGAAAATATTTAATAGTACTTCACATGGATCACTCAGATGCACTAAAATCACTCTGCACAAATAGCTCTTGAAAATTTGTAGTGACAAATGAATTTGATTTTTCTTTCTTTATCAAATTTGACCTTTCAATTGCCATAAATGTCTGGTATGATCATTTTCTTAATGAGAGACTATATTCCACTTGGCTTGCATTAAATTCTTGATAGAGTTATCCATGACTCAGTGTACACACAACTATTTGAGTAACTTCCAACCTTGCTTAGTAGGGTCTTGGAACTTGATCTCACTCGGTAATGACTAGAATTTTCTTGAATGCTTGATCATTCCTTTGCATCTCAAATACTAATATGGATCTTTCCATTCTATTGACTAGAACTAATGTAAGATATCTATTTCATAATTCTAGTTCTAGTTCTCCTTATGGTAGATCAAGTGGAAATGCTTGAGTCACCCAATTCTTGAGTGAAATTTTATTCATTTCTCAGAATAGCATTCTCAAAATATTTTGGAATCCATTGTTGTCTCATCTACTTTTGCCTTCTTTTCATCTTCAATTCTTCTAGTATTCATATAGTTCTTAGAAAGATGACCAAGTTCTAAAGAAATGAAACATCTTTTTGTGGTGTCTCTTGTCCTCATGTAATATTTTACACAATTCATTCCAATGTGTCCAAATTCTCCACAGTAATGACATCTACACCTAGTGTTATAGTCTAAACCAAATATAGCTTTTACAATCTTTTCTACTGGATTCAATATGTTATTTTTGCATTCAAAAGATTGTCACCCATACTTCTTGCATTTGTGACAACTACCTTCAAATTTAGATTTCTCTTTGCATTCATTAGCTCTATGACCATGCTGATTACAATTGTAGAATTTTCCATTGAATTTAGCTTTACCATTGCTCCAACATTTGTTTGATGTATGACCTAACTTACCATAGTTATTTAAAGTAGGTCTTTGATTCTTTTGAGCTCCTTGCTTGGATGATTCAACTTCTTCTATATATCCAATTCCTACTTTTCCTTTCTGTCTATATTGGATTTTTCATTTAGTTGATCCATGTCTTCTTGAGATTTCATCATTATCTCATTGGTTTTCTTTTCAGTGTTTAGATCATTTTACAATCTTTCATTCTCTAATCTTAGACTCGTGATTTCTTTATTTGCATTAGTGGGTTGCTCAAGGAAGTCTACCTACTGAAGGGATAGGTGTTGAATTCATTGTTCTTTTTTTCTATCTCTTCTTTTATCTTATTTTTCTCTTCCATGACTTTAAACAATCTTATTGACTAAATTTCTTGCTCTTTTCTCAACTTTCTTACTTCTTCTTGAAGTGTACCATTCTTTTCTAATAGTTCTTTGATTGCCTCATTTGCTTCATCTAAATTACTTTCTGAATGGATGTCTTCAATTCTTTCTTCAATATAGAGTTGGTCATTCATCTATACTACAAGATCTTTTCTTCTTTTCAAGGATTGAGAGAGTTTCTCCTTTTCTTTCTTGAGTTTCCCAATAGCCAATTCCAAATCTAGTTTTTCATCATCAATAGCCTTGTCAAGTCTGAATACCTACATAGCCTTTAATCTTTACTCAAGTTGTTAAAAATTTTCTCTTAGAACCACAAAGATTTGATGCCAATTTTTGGAAATATATATGATAGGCTAAGTTATTGAGAGGGGAGGGGTTAATTAGTAACCAATAAAACTTAATCCTTCATGTGTATTTTGATCTAATTGCATGCTTGAAAGAATTAAAATATTCATAACACTTTGACAAATAATATGGTGACCCATAAACCTTCTCAATAGAAAAAAAAACTAGGGTGGTGATGATACCCACAAGCTTTAGTACTACAGTATAAAGTTGGCTTGTTAAGGCTTACAATGATCACTTCTAATGATCTTTCCTATTAGGAGCAATAAGGACTACTAGGTCCACCTTTCATAAGGATTTACAAACATACAATGAATTATGTACTCAATAAAGAGATTTACAAAGATTACTAAGTCTACCTTGCAAAAGGATTTAACTAATCCACCTATTAGGATGAAATAGTGATTGATCTCTAATCTACAACTTGGTTTTCTTAATGAGATTCCTTTGAGTGTAATGATCACCTTACTATGATAGATAAATCATTGCTACTTCTTATACTGCTCTAGCTTGTGTACTTCACATTTTTTCTCTTCTCTCTTTGTTACATTACTTTAATTCTTATTTCATACCTTTGGATGTGATAAAATACATTACATATATACCAATCCAAAATACAATTCAACAAAGTTAGCTACAAGATAAGTTTACACAAAGTCAGCCCAACTATAGGAACATGGGTTTTGAAGACTAACTTGGTGAGGTTCTAATACTCAACATCTACTATTAATGCTTGGCATCATCATGCACTCAGTAGATGTAGAAGCTCGGTCCATATTGATCACTTCTAAGTAGTTTGAACTCAGTTTGCACTAACAACTCAATAAATATTGCAAAACTTAGTAAATAAACTGAATCACTTGATTCACACTAGATAGCTCGATCAATGCTATCACTATGAGCTCGATATAAATTGAATCACTTGGTTAACACTAAGTGGCTCAGTCAACATTAGATTCACATCACTACAACTATGAATTTGGTAAATACTACACAACTTGGTTTGTATTGAGAAAATTAGTAAGCACTAAGAAGCTTGGTTTACATTGATAATCACCAACTCAGTAGCAATTGCTTAGTGCAAATTGAATACTATTCCTTGAACTCGATATCAACTGTAGAACTTGGTGGAGTTTGAAATGCTTGGTTAACACTGTTAACTATACAATAAGCTTGGTGGATACTAAATAAGTGTGTGTTACTAATAACAAACTTGACTACAATTTCAACAGAGCATTGTGTTGGTGTAAATACATATTTACTATTTACACTTACTTAAGTTTACTTAGGTTAATACATCATTTTATTATTTTGCATTATTTTATTATTTTTATTTTGTAAGACACTTAGGAGTTTGTGCACCATTTTGAGTTGTCATATTGACAACATAGAAGTATGCAACTCTATTTTAGCACATGGTGTCTACAACACTAATTTGCATGTCACACCCTTGTAGGTTTATCCTCTCATCACTGCACTTACTTTTGTGCTTAATGGAGGATAACTCATATCTGGTGGACATTTGCCTAGTTGTATGACTTATCATGATGTTGATTACGAGGCATTCTTGATGTATCTCAAAGGCCTTTATATACAGACACTCCTAGTATACATTCACATTGCATATTGAATGAATATATCATCATTCTAATTATACTCTCTCTTTCTAGTCTACATTTGTGCTTGTGTTTGAGTTCTTAGTTCCTAGGTGAATTTTTCCCTTAAGAAAATTCTTACATGGAATCAAAGCTTGGAGATTTTCTCATCACATAGCCATTCGAGACCATTGTTGCTTCAACACCTCAACTTGAATCTAGAGTATTGGAAAAATTGGGAGCATCTAGAGCTAGATCTGACCTTGCTATTGCGTCCAGAACACTGATTCGATGAAAATTGACTACCTTGGCCCAAAGTCAACTGTGAGGCAAATGTATTTTGCAAATTGAAACCAAAAGGCCTCAATTTGAAGTTTGGGTATGGTTATATTTTGTAGATTTAATTGATTTATTTGGATATGCATTTTATTTCTCTATATTTTCAGATAGATTTTTTCAAATTTTTTTTCCCTTCAGGTAAATAGCAGAGAATGTTTTTAGCAAAATTGGGTTGTGAGCTCCTAGCCCTACATAGAGAACGTTCCTTTGTTATAGGAAAAAATTCTATTTCATTTGTCAATGGGAAATTTCCATTTTTGATCAACACAATACACATTTTCTCAATAATAGTCAAAATTTGGCTACAACCTTACCGAACCAACCATCCCCACTTCTAACCGGTGGATGGGCACTCATCCAACTAGCGACAAGCCCTTTGCCTTCACAACTAAGAACTATGTGTTATAAACTCTTATAAAACTCATCGTAGCATAGATGTGGGATTTTTTTTAACACCCCCATCAATTTTTTGAAATTTCTAGCCCCCACATTCTATTTTTGGTGACCTACAACAAAAACTAGCATAGACATTTTTTAAAAAAAAGAAACCTCTGCAATAGTATTATAGTTCTGATCCTGTGCATTTGAAAAATGCTACATTTCTCTGGTGAAGTCATTTTCTGGCATTCACAGCAAGGATTTTGATGAGAGAAAGGTTTTTTTAACATTTGCTAAGTGGTTTTTTAGGTACTTCATTGATTATCCTTGGCCCTTGCTTGTAGTTTTGGTACCACCTTTATCTTCTCTGATGACCTATAGATATTTTAAACTTTTAGTGATCGCATATTGAGTTCGGTGCCTACCAAATCATTTTAGCTAGCTATTTTGTCAAACCTTGTGGCTACCTTGCCACATGGATTCAGTGACAACAAACAAGCTTTTGACACATTGATTCATCCCATTGACTCTAGAACTACCATGTGCCACATGGAATATGCACTATTTTGCTACCATGCAGACCACTATTTTCCATGTCATCAAGCCCAATAAGCAACTCAACACATTAGCACCACCTACCACATCATCTATACAATTGACACATGTCACATCCTTATAGTATGGATGACACATTAGTAGGGGTCCCAATTTTTTTGCTAACATTAGTGGAGTACAAGTTTAAATTTGATGGCCATCTAACCATCATTCCCAAGCCTTTTTCAACTACTATGATGGTCATTTGACTATCAAATTTAAGATCATAGTTTTTCTTTTAGACCCCTCTCTAGATTTCTTTTCAATTTGGCAGGCTGACTTTGCGAGCCCATAACTTGGACATCTAGACTTCAATTTAGGTGCAATTTTTTAAAAATTGGGTATAATTTCCTAGGTTTTCTAGTGGTAGTATTGTTTTCTAGTTTTGGTGTAAGGATTTTGTAGAAATTGCATTTTTTGGTGACTGAACTTGCATAGTCTTGCATTTTGCAACTTCAAATGCTCCGTACAGGCACATCTATTCACCTTTTTGGGTTTTGTTTCTTTTGAAAGTGTGTTATTTTTTGTCTACTTTCTAGATTTCAATTTAGATTCTAGGGTTGTATGGACCAAAATCTCACTTTCAAAATTAAGTCTTTTTTTGCATTGTAAAGCTTTGATTACTTTTTAAAATTGTTGTATATCTCAGCTACAGTACTTAGTGATAGATTTGGGCCTCGAAAGGAAATTATAAAAGGAAAATCAAAAAGTCCACTTTGTTCATTTTTGACAAGTGGCCCATTGTACACACACTACTTATAATGTGCCAAAAGCATATTTTTTGGAGAGGTCTTTTGACTGAGTGAAAAGGGTGGGTGTGTACTATGTTCTTATGTCTCTCTTTTGTGTTCTTTTAATTTTCACATCATGGGTTTTAAATGTCCTCCTCTAACTTCACACAATTATTCTACATGGAAAGATATTGCATGGAGTAGATTAATGGAAAAAGGATATAGTCTTTATGTTGATGGTACAACTACCAAACATATTGATGCTAAAGAATTCCTTAATTGGTAAGCTCAAGATCGACAAGCTTTAGGACTTATCAGAAATTGTGTTCATAGAGATCTCTTGTTTCATATTGCTAGTTGTATAGAATTGAAACCAACTTGGAATAAACTTGCAACATTATATGGTAAGGTGGATGAAGGAAAGGGATTTCAAATTAAGGATGATCTACTTCTGTTGGATCCAAAGAATTTTGACAAAATTCAGGATTACATCAAAAAAGCCAATGAGTATAGGGCACTTCTTAAAGATTGTAAAAATCCCATGAAGGATGAAAAGTTGATTCATCACATCCTAAAGAGGCTAACTTTAGAGTATGCTTCCTTTGTTTCAAGTTTTAATACTCAGAGGTTGACCATGGGATCTGCTTACTAGAAGCCTTCATTTGATGCATTTATAGAGATGTTGATTGTTGAACAATCTCACTTGATGGGTTTAGGACTCCTCAAGTCATCAAAGACCAAAGCCTTGGTGGCCAGTGATAAGCACCAATCAAGTCAAGGGGGGAAAAGAAACAAGAAGAAGAAGTATTAGAAGCATAAATCATAGTCTAAGACACAATAATCCTCCTCACAACAAGGTGGTTCTTCTTCCAACAAGAAAGGAAGTAATGAAAAGAAGGAAAAACTTTTTTGTGCATACTACAAAAAGCCAAATCATGATGAGCATTATTGCAAGACAAAAAGAATCGATGAGTTTGAAAGCCTACTTAGGAAGAACAAGATTTAAGTGCTAGGTACTTCCAAAGATTCTACTCCAACCTCTTCAAAGGGTAAAGGGCAAGAACTTATGGCAAACACAAGTTCTTTAGAATGGATACTTGACTCAGGTGCCTCCTACCATATGGGTTCTTCAAAGGGAGATGTTTCTTCATTGAAGCAGTCAAAGGTACCACACATCTTCATGAGAGATGATACTAAAATGGAAGTTTAAGGAAAAGGACACGTGGAAATGGAAAATGGGGAATTCAAAGATGTTCTCTATGTTCCAAACCTTAGCTCCAATCTCCTCTTAGTTTACCAAATCACTCACCTTGGAGATGGTCATAAAGTTGAGTTTCTTCTAGATTCAGTGATGGTGCGTAGTCTTAGAGATGATTCATTGGTTGCAGTGGGGAAAGTCAATGATGATAAGAGGCTTTATTCCTTCTCCCACTTAGTGCCTAACTCTACTTTTCAAGCCTTATTGATTCACTCTAATTCACAAATTATATTATGGCATGAGTAGTTTGGTCACCTTGCCTTCTGCCATCTTTAGCAACTTTGCTCAAAAGATATGGTCAAAGGTCTACCTAGGATCAACTTTTCTAAGGGAAAGTGTTCATGGTGTAGGAGCACCCCACACATTCATTAATGGGACAAAGGTTAGAAAGACACCTACATATGGTATATAGTATAAATACTCAAAAGTTTTAAAAGGTACTCAAGGAGGATTAATACTGCATTTAGAGGACATATTGGACAATTATAAAGTCTATAATGACTTTGGTTACATGTAATGAAGATACAACTTATAAGTCCTAAGCTTATTTGTAATGGAACAATAGAGTCCTTGAGTTAGAGTCTAGGATAGTTTAGGTGGTTAGTAAAAGATCAAAAATTGGTAATTTTAGTGGTATTTTGTTAAAGGACTTTAATAAGTTGGAATCCAATGGTTAGTTTAGTTTGTTATGTGTTAAAGTTTTAAACATTCTAACCAACAACAGATAGTTTTGGTTGTTCTGTTCAAACCTATTGAATGTTGGTTGCTTTTAGTTATTGGATTTTTTGTTATAGTGTGTCTCTATTATGAGGGGAACTAAAGACTGAGTACACGAGTTTGAAGAGAAAAAAAAAACAATAAAAGGGGTAGATTTAATAACTATTCTATTTTTATCAACTCTCAGATTTGAGTGAATTTAAATCTTTATGTTTTGATAGAGTTTTGCTGATGTAGCAATCATTATCATGGAATGAATTTGTCATTATACTAAAGTTTTCTATACATACTTGGTTCTCAAATTTCATTTTGAATTCACTATTATAAAAAGTTTAGAAACCAAAAGTCTTCGATTGAGTTGCTATTAATTGGAGTAGTGTATTAGTATTATGAAGATCATTCCATGAATGTGTGGGCCCAATATTCATGGAATGATTAAAGTAACATGTATTATATATGATTAATTGTTTATGTGAAGTAGGAAAATCATGCAAGTATAATTGAGAATCAATGTTGAAATAGTGAAGACTTAACTGTGATCGATCTGCCATTGGGACATCAAGTGCTATGTTTGGGGGTGGAATTAGGTGTGTGAGGAAGTCTATGAAGATAATGAAGATTTAGAGATAGATAAGGATCAAAGTATTGCAGAGCCTTAGAGGCTAAGTTTTTTGGTGAGTATTCAAATCAAAGCAAAATGAAACCTGTTAATGATTGGAGGTCTTTAACCCATACTTCCTTTCAAACTTAGTCACCTTTATGTACTAATACAGGGAGTCAGTTGTGTATAATGGTACTAGTTCAAAATAGTCATAAAGAAGTTTGGTAATGTCATTGTACAAAGATGCTAATAAGTAGGGCATTACATTTTTGGTATAGTTTGTGGAATTTTGATGCATTGAGAAAAGGGGATTGAAGTCCGAGTTTTGGAATTCCTTGAACCAAGATTTGGGAGTCTAAAAGTTCAAACTCCTCATCTAGGGAGGTTGTAGAAGGCATTGCCCAGTTAGACCCTTAAAGCAATTGAGTTGATTGATAGGTTATAGTGCCTAAACCTCTCAAGTTTCTAATCTAATTATGAACTTGAAACGAACCTTCCCTCTACATCAAGTGGTATCAAAGTAGGGAAAGGTCTTGTGGAAGTTGTAGTGGTCTTGAGAAGTTGGTCCTTGAACCCTTTAGTAAGCCCTTATAGTTGAACTATCATAGGAGGAGTAGCCCTAGAGTAGATTCTTGTGCCAAGAAATCAAGCAACCATGGCTAAGCGAGAAGAGAGAGAGTTTCTAGTCAGAATGACCAACATGGAGTTGGAAAGAATTATGAACAAGCAATTGGCTAATAATAAAAAGCTGAAAGCAGCCCTAGAACAAAGGGACAAGGAGAACTATGAGAAGAATTTATTTATGAGAACTATGATGGAAAGGTTAGCATCATTGGAGAAAAGGGATAAGAGCATCAGGTAGGATGAAGAAGTAGAAGAAGGAGGAGAAACCCAAGTAGAGCAATCAATAGATCCTAAAGATGCAAGGGTGGCTAAACTAGTGAAGGCCATAAAGAGTGGAGATGTAAGGGTAACGGTAGACTTACCTATGTATGGAGGAAAGATGGATGATGAAGAACTAATGGATTGGTTTGGAGCAATTGAAAATTGCTTTGAGTGTGAAGGGATAGAAGAGAAAGATAAAGTGAAGATAGAAAAGTCTCAATTGAAGGGACATGCTTTGTTGTGGTGGGATTGTATCCAAGTAGATAGATGGAAGAATGGTAAACCCAAGATCACATCTTGGTACACCATGATGGATAAAATGGAGGCAAAATTTTTGCCAAGGGATTATAGAGTGTAGTTATACAAGAAGATGAGGGATTTTAGGCAGAAGTAGTTGGATGTACAAAAGTACATAGAGGAATTCCAAGAGCTTGATATTAGAGTGGATCATGAAGAAGAGATGGAAGAAAAGATTGCAACGTATATGGGGGGACTAAGATTCAACATTTAGGATGAACTTAGTCTTGCTACCCTGAGGTTGGTTGATGAGTGTTACTAGTTGGCCTTGAAGGCTAAAGAGAAGCAAAGCAACAATAGAGGTGGATCTTCCATGAGAGGAAGAGGGGGTAGAGGTACTACTATTTTTCAAAGCAGAAATGACAAGGATAATGATAAAACATTTTCAAAATCAAGAGGGGGTTATAGAGGTGGAAGAAGTGGAGGAAGGGGAAGTGGAGTATTTATAGGGAGATGCTTTAATTGTAATGAAGTGGGACATTAGTCCTTTAGGTGTCCTAAATGGTAGGAAGACAAAGGGAGAAGAGTGCACTTGGTTGATGAAGAGCCAAGAAAGGATGGGTAGAAAGAACCTATTGAAATTCTTCTAGAAGAAGGATAGTGCTTACTAATGGGAAGAAGCAATCAAATACCAAAAGATCTAGGTATATTCAGATCTAATTGTCTCATTATGAAAATTTATAATTGATTTAGGGGAAAGTAATAATGTGCTATCTTATGAGGTTGTTAACAATTTGAATTAATTTTTTTTTGCACATGTTACTCCTTAATATGCTACTTGGGTGATTGAGAATCAGAATTTGTTGGTTAAGGATCAAGAGATGGTTGAGTTTTTAGTTGGGAGTTATAGGGACAAGGTACTATGTGATGTCATTGGCATCCCATTTTGGGAAGATCTTGGCAATGTTCAAGGAGAGTCATGCATAATGGCTATGAATATACATATGCAATTCAAAAAGGCAAGCTGAAGTATAATTTGCATCCATTAGTGAGGAGTCACAAAAGGTTGATACTGATGTGTTTTGGAAAAGATATTCCAATGAATGACTAGACTATTTTACAATATGATATTGGTTAGGTTTTAGAGTAGTGCCAAATAAAAAGGTAGGATAGTCCTAGGGAGGCAAGGTTGTTTGAATAGTCTTTTGTATTGATTGGGATAGTCAAGTGTCTACTAAGAGGCACAACTGATATAGGACATGAACTAATGACACCATTTCAAGGGTCTATAGTTTAGGGACTTAAACAACAGTACCATCCTGGGGATGGACTCTCCTATACCAATATATTTTTATCTAATAATTTGGGTGTGAGTGTAGGGTCTAATAGGGAATAGTAGGTTCCTTTTGGGGAATGTATCATTCCTAAAAAACAAGCTGCTATACACAAATACAATGGGCACAAGGAGGAAAATTCTTAGGAAAAGAGTTCTTTGCATGTGGGGAAGTTTGGTGCAGGAGCACAACACACATTAATTCTTGGGATCAAGGTTAGAAAGATACCTACATATGCTATATAGTATAAAGACTCAAAAGTTTTAAAAGGTACTCAAGGAGGATCAATACTGCATTCAAAGGAAAATTATAAAGTCTATAATGGCTTTGGTTACATGTAATGAAGATACAACTTATAAGTCCTAAGCTTATTTGTAATGGAACAATAGAGTCCTTGAGTTAGAGTCTAGGATAGTTTATGTGGTTAGTAAAAGATCAACATTGGTAATTTTAGTGGTCTTTTGTTAAAGGAATTTAATAAGTTATAAGTTGGAATCCAATAGTTAGTTTAGTTTGTTATGTGTTAAAGTTATAAACATTCTAACCAACGATAGTCAGTTTTGGTTGTTCTATTCAAACCTATCAAACATTGGTTACTTTCGATTATTAGAGTTTTGGTTAAAGTTATAGTGTGTCTCTATTATGGATGGAAGTGAAGACTAAGTACATGAGTTTGAAGAAAAAAAATAAAATAATAAAAGAGGTAGATTGTATAACTGTTCTATTTTTATCAACTCTCAACTTTGAGTGAATTTAAATCTTTATGTTTTGATAGAGTTTTGTTGATGCAATAATCATTATCACGGAATGAATTTGTCATTATATTGAATTTTATTGTACATACCTAGCTCTCAAAGTGCATTTCAAATTCACTATTATAAAAAATTTAGAAACCAAAAGTCTTTGATTGAGTTGCTATTAATTGGAGTAGCATATTAGTATTATGAAGATCATTCCATGAATGTGTGGTCTCGATATTCATGGAATGATTAATTTGACATGTATTATATATGATTAATTGTTTATGTGAAGTAGGAAAACTGTGCTGGTATGATTGAGAAGCAATGCTGAAATAGTGAAGACTTAATTGTGATTGATCTACCATTCAAAACATCAAGTGCTATGTTTGGGGGTGGAATTAGGTGTGTGAGGAAGTCTATGAAGATAACGAAGATTTAGAGATAGATAAGGATTGAAGTATTGTAAAGCCTTATAGGCTAAGTTTTGTGGTGAGTAGTCAAATTAGGGAAAAATGAAACTTTTTTAGTGGTTGGAGGTCTTTAACCCATACTTCCTTTCAAACTTAGTCACCTTTATGTACTAATATGGGGAGTCAGTTGTTTATAATGGTACTAGTTCAAAACAATCATAAAGAAGTTTGGTAATGTCATTGTACTTTGAAAGGAGTGTTTGTAATTGATTTTAGGTTGTCAGTGCATTTGAGATAAGCCCAAGTTATTTCCATTATCAGTTTATAACAATGCTAATAAGTAGGGCATTATATTTCTGTTACAATTTGTGAAAGGTTTATACATTGAGAAAAGGGGATTGAAGTCTGAGTTTTGAAATTCCTTGAACCAAGTTTTGGGAGTCTAAAAGATTAAACTCTTCATCTAGGGAGGTTGTAGAAGGCATTACCTGGTTAGACCCTTGAAGAAATTGAGTTGATTGATAGGTTACAGTACCTAAACCTCTCAAGTTTCTAATCTAATTGTGAACTTGAAACCACCCTTCCCTCTACATCAATTCATCATGTTCAGTGGATATGCATCTAAAGGACAAGTATGATAAAGGGAAGTCTTCTAGAGCTCTAATTGTTCTTGAGCTAGTTCACATGGTTTTAGCAAGACCCTTTGCAGTGACTTTAGTGAGCCAAGGCCACTACATCCTCACATTTGTTGATGACTTTTCAAGATTCACTTGGGTCTACTTCCTTCATCAGAAGAATGAAGTAGTTCATAAGCTTCAAGCCTTTAAGACTCATGTTGAACACAAATCAAGGAAAGGCATCAAGGTACTAAGGGTGGATAATGAGAATAGATATGTAGATAGAAGACTTAGAGACTTTTACAAACTTGAGGGGATTGATCTTCAGAATTCACCAGCATTCAGTCTGCAAAAGATAGATGTTCCAGCACTAAGGATTAGAACTCTCAAGACCATGGAAAATTACATGATAAAAGCCAAGTCTCTTGATCCTACATTAGAAGTTGAAGCCATTAGCAGTGCTACTCACATACTTAATAGGTCTCCTCATAATGCCTTAGCTAGGAAGACTCCTTTTGAGGCATGGTGTGGTTGAAAACCAGTTGCGAGTCACTTCCAAGTCTTTAGTTGTCCAACATGGGAAAACCTATCTTTTAGGGGATGCAAGGCACTAACACCTAGGCCTTGTACCTTCATTAGTTATGAAGACAATGCTAAGGCTTATAGACTAATGGATCTAGTGACATATGAGATTTTTTTGGAGAAGGATGTTTACTTTGAGGAAAATTCACCTAGCTTATCCTCTAATCCTCTTCACACTTCATACATAGTGGAAACTGATAGTGACACTAGTGATAGTGCTTCAATAGATTCAAACACATGGGGTTCTATCGACAGTTGTAGTGAGAGGTCATATCATCAGTTTAGTCCACATGCTTACATTGCCATAATGAAAGGTACAACATAGCATGGTAGATGTCATCTTCTAGCTCTAGCTTTAGTTGATAACTGCATGGCAAAAATTGCATGTCAGTCACACACCATAGACTTGGGAGAAAGCCTTGAGGATTTACATCTTCTCTTTGATGAAGGTGATCCTTCTACAATTGTTGTGAGGGTTCACTCTAACCCTCATGTTCATTCTCTACATGATCAATCTTCATAGGTTGGCATGATTGAGGATACTTATGTACAATAGTTGTCGAAGATCTCTTTATCAATTGAGGAGAAAAATGGTTCATTGGAATAGGTTCAATAGAAATCCTTGCTAGATTCACATTCATTCTTTTCCACACAATTGGAAGGGGTGAACATTAGCATCAACATAGGGATACTTGAGCAGGTTTTAGGGCCATCATACATCTTTAGGATTGTACCTTTGCCTTTGTTTCTTTCAAAGGAAAGAAACATCATCTAACACTCTTGGACCAACTTCTTCACCAGAGTAACTTTCATTGGCCAACATTCTTCATTTGGGAGGGGGACGACTACCTTGTCTCTCTTCCTCTTCTTTCTTATGGGGGGGAACTTTTTCCTCTTATGAGGTTTAGTTATTCTCATTCTTCACTTTTCTATATACTAGATATATGTTGTAATGGGGGAGTCTTGATTACTTCATCCATCCATGCATCCCTTTTGATCTCTCTTTTTGGGGGAGGGCTTTTCCCATGAGGTTTTCCCTCTTTATCTACTTTATAAGAGATTTCATTTCATTATGTACATGGGTACCTAACATGGCCTAGTAGCTAGGACTCATTATGCATCTTCATCCTAGTTTTTGTATGCATAAGGGCATTTCCCTAAGTTACATTTAAGGGGGGGGGGGGGTGTTGGTGTAAATACATATTTACTATTTACACTTACTTAAGTTTACTTAGGTTAATGAATTATTTTATTATTTTGCATTATTTTATTATTTTATTTTGTGAGACACTTAGGATTTTGTGCACCTTTTTGAGTTGTCATGTTGACAACATAGAAGTACACAACTCTATTTTGGTACATGGTGTCTATAACACTGATTTGCATGTCACACCCTTGTAGGCTTATCATCTCATCACCACACTTACTTCCATGCTTAATAGAGGATAACCCATATCTGGTGGACATGTGCCTAGTTGTATGACTTATCATGATGCTAATTACGAGGCATTCTAGATGTATCTCAAAGGCCTTTATATGTAGGCACTCCTAGTGTACTTTCTCATTACATATTAAATGAATATATCATCATTCTGATCATACTCTCTCTTTTTGGTCTACAATTGTGCTTGTGTTTGAGTTCTTAGTTCCTAGGTGAATTTTTCCCTTAGGCAAATTCTTACACATTGGTTTGTGGCTTAACTTTCTTGACATAAACAATCACTTTATTTTATCAAAGTCTATCTAATTAAATGTCCATTGTAGCTTCCTTTTGATAAATCAACCTTTCCTCTAGTTGATATTGTTATGATTAATTTCTCAAATCCTCTTCAATAATAAAATAGATGTGACACTTAGATTAGGTAGAAATATGTCTTATCAATAGATTTGGCATCAATGATAAAACAACAATTGTTCCAATTGTAAGTTTCCAACAATGCATGTACTATTCAAGAATGGGAGCTTGTAAAATTGTTGACCATACATTTTTTCACATAAAATGGAAGATATCAATTCCATTGAAGATGTAGATGGATGAATTATGTTACAATCCTACAAGGCATTGTTAGAATGTAAACGTATGCATATATACCTATGAACATCATAATGGTAGAAAAAAAACATGTATCCTATAATAAAAAGTTGTGCATGTGTTTTATTTTCACATTAAAATATTTACACATTTCAAAATATATTTGACTAATTTTAATTTGATGATACATACTTGCAAATTTTGCAGAGAATTGTACCCAAGTTGAATCCAAAAATGTTTTAGATATTGATCATAGTTTCTACTACCTATCCTCCTTACAACATTTCTTTGATTATGAGAAACACACGTGTTATTATTTAAAAACTCTTCCATGAAGGATTTCAAAGCTTCAAAATTTTTTTTCTCCTTTTGTAATAATCTACTGGAAAATCCCCATAACTCATTGCTATTTGAATCTTCCACTCTTTGACACTTTCCCACAACTCTCATTAGAGATTTTATACCCATCTAAAATGTTTTGATTGTCATTATAACGAGTCAAGATTTCTTCATTTGAGTATTTACTATTGTTGATATAAGTATGCATCTTGTGACTTTATTAGCTTTTGTGCATGATGTAGAACCCACATTATCATACACATGTTGGCATTTGATGCAAATAATCTATGTGTAGATCATGCAATTATGTTTTTGTATTGTCATTATTGGAAACATATATTGGGAAAGATTTATATTAGTTATACCAATCAAGTTAAAGGGTCAAATAAGAAAATTATCTAAGTATCCAGGTAATCAGTGAATAAATAGAGTTCTAGTTTAGCAAGTTGAATCTGAAGAGACTGATTTAAAGTATAAGGTCATATAAATGTCATATACATAGGCAGATATAAGTGTATCTATGGTTACAAAAGTTACCTAAAAGATTTATAGGAGTTATTGTAGATTTAGGTGATGTTACTAGTAAGAATAGGAAACAAGAAGAACACTTTGATTTGATTGATCACTTGGTCAATCATAAGAAAAACATTGACTTAATCTTAAATTGATATACTCAGGGAAAAAATTATTGATTTCAAAATAAAATTTTAACATTGTCGGTAGAAGGATTTGGGTGGTAGGATGACCTAACTCAAGACACTAGAAAAATTTATTACCAACCCTAATGAAGAAGTTACAAATTAAGGGTAAAATTAAGTTTTTTCAAGAGAGACAAAGGTGTGATTGTGAAATTTATTTATTTGATGCATAAGGTGGATAGTGATTAGTGCTGAAGTGGATCTATTAGATATGAAGTGTCATATTTAGGTCATTCTTATCTTGGGTCCATCTCAAGGAAAGCCTTACTAGGCTTGAAAGATAAATCCTCTAACAAGGTCATTTTCAATAGGGTGTGTAGAATCTCTAAAAGGATATAAAGCTTAAATTATATAACTAGGTAGCTCCTAGAAGGAGTTTAAAATCCCCTAATAAGGTTTTTTTAACATAAATTTTATTCTAGCTCTTAAGTGAGCTAATGATACTCTTAACTAGATTCATCAATGCACTAGTGGAAGATCTTGTCCATCATTCTCACACATGGTTTTCACCCTCTAACTAGTGTTTCCATGAGAAGAATTCTTGTGACAAGTTTTCCTTGTGTGTGAATTCTTAAAGTTCTTAGCTTATGTGTGATACTTTCTTGTTCATGAGATTTTTTGTTAATGTTAAGAAAGAATTATTTTAGATTTGGATGAGATGATTCAAACCCCTTAGTTTCTTTGAGAACTAACAATTGGTATTAGAGCCAAGCTCCCTTGAAGAAGCCTAACAACTTGGGTGAGATCCCTGAGGAGGGCATTGAGAATTACAACTACAAAATATAGCTTGAAGAAGAAAAAAAATTTGATTAATGAATTGAAAAATCAATTGAAGATCATATCTATTTCAAAGAGGTAAGAGCTTTGTGACAAACTGAATGAAAGTCAAGATTACATTAAACACTTGTTAGAACATGGATCTCAAGAATCTGAGGAAGCTATTGCATATATGATGAAGAAAAATAAAAGGTTGAGAAAAGATAAGGAAAACCTAAGGAAATAAATGAAAAGATGAGAAATGAGGATATTTGAAGAGATGAAAACAAGAAGGTTTATAGATGATGCAAGAAAAGTTGAAAAATAAGTGAACAAAATTGCATTAAAAACCCAAATAGTTTTTAAGGATTCTCTAAAAGAAAGCAAGGAAGATTTTTTTAAGGATTAAATAAGAAAGTTCCATAATTCATGAAAGGCTCCATGACACAAGTAAATAAAATCAATAGATTGTAAGTGAAAATGATAAATTGAGAAAATAAAATGAGAAATTGAAGAGTGAACTAAAGATTGAAAAGGAAGCCAATGAGAAATTGAAAAAGTAAAATGAAAGTTTTGAGAATCTTGATGAGTAGTTAAGAAGTAAAAGGAGAAGTAAGGAGACTACAAGACTTGGATGTACAATTCAAATAACATTTGAAGTTGGTAAATCATTTGAACCAAAGAAGCCACATAAAGATCCAAAGGTGAATCTAAGAAAATATTTTAAGAAACTCTACAAACCTATTTGTTTCAACTCTTATAAGGTTGGTCATACAACTAATGTTTGTAGAAGTTAACCTATGATTAGGCACTATGATTTTTATGGAAATTGCTATAATTTTTAGATGAATGGTCATACTAAAAATGAGTGCAAGTTTAGGCCTAATATTAGATCTAGTAACATTATCTTCAATCAATGTTTTTATAAATGCATCAAATATGACCATAAAGCTAATGAGTAAAGGTAACAAGTGAATGCTCCAAGGTCACCAATGAATTGGGAAAGACAACTCAATATCACATGCTCAATGTGTGATAATCACAGTCACTTAGCTATGAATTGTAGAATGAGGCCATGTTGGAACTACAATAGGATAGGTAAAATTTTGTGGGGGAAGGGGTGAATCAATAGTTTGAACTTTGATCCTTAAAAAATTCACCACACATCCATCTCATACATTCACTAATTAAACTAAAATACCTTGTAATGCATGTGCATCTAAATCATGTAAACATATAAGCATTCACACATGTATGACATCAGATATGATTACCTAGAAAACCTCCAATGAGAAGGTAAAATTGGGCTTGGGATGACACCCACAAATCTTCACTATTGGAGTAATAAAGTGTATCCAATGAAGGTTACAGTGTTTGATCATGAGACATGATCTACCCTATGAAAGGTCTACCATGTTAAAGGCTTACAAAGATTGTCTCGTCTCACCCTGTTAAAGGATTTCAACACCCTATTAGAAGTGTGCCTTGTTAAAGGATTTCAACTCACAATTAAGAAAACATCCTATTAGAGGATTTCAGTATAGCCTATTAGGACTAATTTTTTAAGAGATTTGATTGACTCACCTACTAGAATGACTTAGCATTGATTCTACAATTAGCACTTGGTTCTTGATGATAGATCACCTCTAAACTGATGTTTCTTGATCCTTCTTGATCATATGTCTTGCTTCTATATATGATCTTCTCCTCCTCTATTCTCCTTTACCTGATCCTATAATGTAATCTTAGATCATAAATCAGCCACCATGTATGCTTTGTCTCTCTTTTCTCCTTCATACACCTTAAAAAGTTTAGGGTTTGTCCTCCTTAAGAAGACTTAGGTGACTTAGGGTTAGGTATGAATCAACAGCTGTGATTCATCCATTTTTCTACTTAAACCTTCCCTTTTTTTGATTGGTTGCATGTAATTGCATTGGGAATCCAACTTAATATTTTTCCTTATCTCCAAAATATAATAATTTAATCTTTAAGTCAGCTCAAAAATGGTTTACATAGTAGTTTGTGCCATTACAAAAAACTATGTCAAAATTTTCTAACTTGGCATCAAAAGTCTTTGATTCTTGGCATAGGCTATTTCCTTTACAATGACTTGACATCTATATCACTTAACATACACTACTTATTCTACTCCTGTATCACTTGACATACAAAACTGTTTGGAACTTGAGTGAATCAACACATGAGTGGCTCAACACTTAATGTGGAATCAACATGCTCTATTATATACATGTTGTTCTTGACATGTACTACTTTTTTGGCATGAACTAATTATATGACATAAGTGTGTAGGCACTCATTTGTCAAAACTAATTTGAGATCAAAAATCTCCCCCTTTGACATGGTGTCAAAAACACTTGGTCATTCATTAATATCCTTATCCTTATGAGCATAACATATCTCTCATTCAACTTATGTACAAAACTTCAAATTTTCAATTTTTTTTAACAACTTATATACCTCAAAATTTGATAACTCCCCTTGAGTTGATAGGTCTTATTTTGTAATCAAAAAATTCTATACTCCTATGGAGTAAATGCATCTCAACTAATACTCTTTGACTTCATGCTACTCTTTGCTTGCTCTCCCTTAGCTTATTCTCCCCCTTTTTCTCTATCTCCTCTTTATCTCCCCCTTTTTGACACTAATGTCAATGGGCTATACATTGATAGTGTGTTCATCTAGAAAAGATTTATGGAACTCTAGAATAATCTTGAGAGCTACATCCCAATTTTCACATACTACATCTAAATACTTGATTTGGATGGCCAGCTTGAAAGCAAGGTGAACTAGGCCATCTAATGTAGAAAGATTGGGGTCTTTCTTCATAAGAGTTTCTATGTAGGCTAACTCCTCATAAAAAATCTCCATGTGTGGGGTCAATGTTTTTTGGATGCTAATGATTTTTTTCCTTTATATTGGCTTCATCTATAGACAATGAAACTAACTAACTCTAGGTTTGTAGAAAAGTTTTGAAGTGCTTCTCACTTTGAGCTATTCATAGGAAATTTTGAACCTAATGCATTTATTTGACTTTCCAAACTCAAAATGTGACTTCTTATCTCTTGTGTGAAGAGTGTTGGATTGCATAGTTTAGTGTATAGTGAGAACATGTTCTCAAGTACCTTCTTCATACTTTCTACCTTTGTTGCCAATGCAACTTGTGTGAGTGCTATGTCACTTGATATTTTCTCATTCACTTTGCTTTGGAATTTCTTTTTAGACCATTCTAATAGTTTAGCATTTGTATCAAGGTATTCATTACTAACCTTTTCCACTATGTTTGTAAATTGTTTAGTGAGTGTCTTGGTATCATTTGGAGTAGGTAGGTTGAATGCATCTAGAAAGATGTCTTTAATATCTGACAATGCTTGGTTTTTCCTATGCTCCCTTCTGAGTAGTTCTTGATGCTTCTTTCTAGATAGGGATTCCTTGAGTATGCCCATCTACTCAATTGTCATTGTGTTATAATCATATTTTAGTAACACAATATCTTCATCAAGGCCTACATCTCCATATTTTACATTACTTCTTCAACCTTTGATGAGCTAGGAATTGGCATTGAGATCTGTAATAGTGTTGCATCTATGCTCAACTTTTAAAGAGTGTGATTGGAAGGAGTGCCAAATTCTTGTCAAGTTACTAGGACTTGAATAACTACTTGCTCCTTTAGCTTTGGTATAAAATTGGTCTCTTTAGGCTTGTCCTTGTTATCTACAATATTTTGACTTGCACCTTGTACTTGTGTTGGAGGTGTAGATAAGATTATCTAACCTATTTGACTTTGTGCATCAGTAGTGACTTAGGTTTCCACTATATTATTCTCAACTATATAAACTTTTTTTGATGTGGCTTCTAGGACTTTATCCAAAGTTTGTACATTAGTGGCTTCAGGTGGTTCTTGTATATTCACCTCTTCCCTTGTTGTGTCAGTCACTATTTTCCACAATTCATCTATACTCACTAATACAGGATCATCACACAATTTTTCCTATAGTGTAGACTGATCTAGTATCTTTTTCAAATCTTCCTCTATAAGGGGATTGATGTTCTGAGTAGCTAGATCAAAAACATCCTTAATTGTGATTGTTTTAGTATTTGCACTTGTTATTTGTTGAGGTAAGACATCTAGCAATTTTGTATCTTGTACACTTTGTTCTTGTTGTTGGTTTGCCTCAACTATTACCTTGTGATCTATGTTTATTTTTGTACCTCCCTCAGCTGTGTCTTTATTATTATCATCTTCCTCATCATATTTAACCTCTATGAGTTCTTGTTCACCCACCTATACTATTGCTAGTCCATATGTGACCTTCCACAACTATGTTGACTTCTTCACAACATCTTCAATATTATTTTGTAGTATGCTAAATGCTCTATATTTTGGAACAAATATAACTACATATTTATTGATAGTCTTAGAAATTTGTGCCTTATTGAGTTCAAGCATCACTTGTGCAAGTGAAGTCTCCCTTATTTGTCTTTCCAAGTGCAAGCAATAGTGCCATTTATACTCAACTCTCTCATATAAACTTTTAGGCATAGAGTTAGAAACCTCTAGTGGGGATTTCTTAAAAAAATTCATCATGGCATATATAGCTTCCTCAACTTGATTATTTTCAACTTTACCAAGGTTATCAAAATCAACATGAGAAAATATTGACAAATCTAAACTATTCTTAATATTTTCACATAGGCTTTCAAGATCTAAAAATGGATTGTGACTCACCACTTTGAATTGGCTATTGTCATATGATTTAGTTCTTTCTTCATCAGATTCAGCTTGTGCAATGTATTTCCTCCTTGATTTTTTCTAAGCTCCTCCTTCCTACTCTACTAGTTTGGCTTTATTGGAAAATAGATGGGGTAACTGAGGGGGGTGGTGGGTGAATAAGTTACCACTAAAATATTATAGATCCCTTCGATGTTAACAATAAAATAGATTGTTGCTGTTGTTCAGTAAACACATAGAAAATGCTCTAACTCAGTAAATGTATAAATGTAGAGTGTGATTTACTTTTAATTGATCTTAAAACATAATAATGATTAATTTGAAAACATAAGAGAAATAACATGAATATAAGGGACACTAGATTTAACTTGAAAACCAATATGGGAAAAACCACCAATGTAACTAGTTACTATTTTTCACTCTTCTAAAGTGAGCCCTATTAGGAGCCAACCTAGTTAAAGGTTACAAAATGCACTATTAGGTGTGACCTTGTTAGAGGATTTAATCACCTATAAGGAGTGGCCTTATAAGAGGTCTTAAAAAAATTCAATGAAATTGTCACCTTGTTAGAAGATTTACAACTGGGTAAAAGAACAGATTTGTGTCACCATTTATGATACCAAAACCCATTTTGTCAAATCTCATTTCTCTATCAAAACTCTTTTTTTTCTCAAAAACTAAAAAATACCCTTTTATAGATCTCAAATTCAATATCATCATTATATAGATTTTTGAGTGTTTTGATTAATTATAATATGTTATAATCTCAAAATATTATAAGTCGATATTTCAACATTTCAAAAGATGCTCCCTCAAAAAAGGAAAAAAAATAATCAGTTAGATCCAAAAAGTTAAAAAATTATATTTATCTCTAGAGGAGAGAATCCTCTTCATGAATATGCAATATTTTTTCAAGAAGGTATAGATTTGATAGGAAAATTTTGACAGGAGGAAAAAACTATTGGATTCTCATAAGGTCGAACTTGAGTACTTATAAAAAAGAAAATATACATAAAAAATAATTATTAATTTTCTCTTCACTAGCTATACATGTCATCTATAAGATATTTTCAAATTAGAATAAAAAATGATGATTGACATATACTTTCTTGATGGGAACTACACCTTATATTTTTTATAGTTAAAAAAGGGACTTCGAAATAAAATAAAATGAATAATATTCTTACTGAAAAAAATTATAAAAATTATGGGCATAAAATTCATCCAATTCTACACATTTCATCAGTTTACATCATCTTCATATTTTTAAAAAAAATACCATTTTTTTTGTCATTAATGTTGAACTGTCACATTTTGATATCTTGTTTCTTTATAAAAGGTGATGTAGGTTTGTGCTTTTACCCAACTAGCTATTAAACCAACTCTTTTGAGAGATTTTGGATCACTGCTACAATGGTAAGAAAGTAACAATCAAATGACCTAATTGAGATACAACTAAATTGCTAAATACAGATATCTATTTTGCTTCATAGAAAACTTGATCCTTCCTGATCGAATATTACTTTGCCACTTCACAAGGATATCTGACCATCCTTCAATTTTTCTTACACACTTTCTTTCTCAATCAATACACTTGCATATTACTAAAAATCACAACTTGACCTTATATTTATATTGTTCAAATTGTCAAGTTGGTTCAATACAAATTATAATGACCAATAATCATTATCATAGTCAGCTGTAATCAATACTTGAAATAATTAAAATTCATATCCCAAATCAACAAAATCCTTTGATAGCTAACATATCTTGGTAAACAATGGTCCTAAAATGATTCCTTGTGTTAACCAATAGAAGCTTGGCTAACACTGTGAACTTGCAAAATCCTTTGGCAATCGAGTGAACTTGGTTAATACTAACTCTTACCAACTTTCCTTCATTAACCATGAGAACTTGGTTAACACTGCTTCTTGCCATAATTCTTTTGACACCTGAGTGAGCTCGGTAGACACTGACTAACAACTAATATGACATTTGTGTAACATCAGAGACAACACACAATTAGTCAATTATATCCAACAATCTCCCTCTTTGGCATTGATGGCAACACAACATGTCATAGCACAATAAATTTTGAAAACAAGACTTTCTTTGATAGAAAGTCTCTCCCTCTTAGATTTTTATACAACAAGCTTATCTTTTATGTAGTAATCTCCCTCTGTGAAGGAATTACATAGCTTCTTTCTCAAAAAAAAATTCAAAAAGATATGATAGTAGACTTCTCCCTCTTTGACAAAACATGCCAAAGACAACACATACCAAATTAGTATCAATGTACCTTGAGTACTGATTCATATGAAACATTCTCTTAGCTATGCTGCATCAACTAATAGAACTTCAACTTGGTTCTTGTTGATGCATCACTAAAACTTATTTAGCAAGATTTAGATAGGGGAATGACCCCTAACTTACCTCTTACAAACATGAATGTATCCTTAGGTAATGGCTTGGTAAATATGTCTGCAATCTATTCTTTTGTATGGACATACTCCAATCTAATTTATTTTTCTTGCACCAGTTCTTTGACAAAATGATATTTTATAGCAATATGTTTGGTTTTGGAATGCATCACTAGATTCTTTGATATGTTAATTGTGGTTGTACACATGACAAATGGTTCCTTGATTTCAACCTTCACACCTTGCAGCAATTGTTTAAACCAAACAATGTTAGAGAAATTTACTATTTCTGCAACATATTTTGCTTTTGTTGTGGATTGGGATGTGGAGTTTTTCTTCTTACTTGTCCAAAATACTAACCTTTTACTAAGATAGAATGCTCCACTAGTTGTGTTTTTTCTATCATCAGTATTTCCTACCCAATTAGCATCAGTAAATACTTTTAGGTCTATATTTCCTCCAATTTTATACCATAAACCATAGTCTTCAGTGCCTTTCAAATATCTCAAGATTATTTTGATTACCATCATATGATTTTCTTTGGGTTTTTCCGAGAATCTTGCCACTATACCAATTGCAAGAGCAATATTAGGTCTTCTATGAACTACATACTATAATTTTCCAATCATTGATCTATACAGGGTCTGATTTACCTCTTTTGAGTCATCATCTTTGGTAAGATTTAATCTAGTACACATGGGGGTTCCAACTAGTTTTGAATTACCAAACTTTTTGAGTATCTCCTTGATATGCTTAGACTGAGTGATGTAGATATCATTCCTACTCTACTATATCTGAAGTTCAATAAAGAACTTAATCTCACCAAACATAGACATTTCAAATTCTTTGTTCATTTTCTTTAAAAATTCTTTGCATAGATCATCATTCCATATAAATAAAGTATCATCCACAAATATTTCTGCCAATACAATCTTGTTATCTGGTCCTTCCTTGATGTACAAACTACTATTATCATTAATTCTCAAAAAACCAGTCTGCATAAGGTAGTTATGTAATCTTTCATACCATGCTCTAGGAGCTTGTTTTAGACCATATAAAGCTTTGTGTGGCTTGCAAACCATGTCCCTTTTATTCAGATCAACAAAACCTTTTGGCTATTCAATGTAGACTTCTTCATCAAGAATACCATTGAGAAATGTAGATTTAACATCTATTTGATATACCTTAAATCCTTTATGTCTTGCATATGCAAGTAAGGTCTTGACACCTTCCAATCTTGCAATAGGAGCAAAAGTTTCACCATAATCAATGCCTTCTTCTTAAGAGTAGCCTTTACATACCAATCTAGCTTTGTTTCTTGATACCTTACTATCTTCATTCAAATTATTCCTAAATATCCATTTTGTGCCAATCACATCTTTTTCTTTAGGCCTAGGTACAAGAGTCTAGGTCTTGTTCTCTATTTTTTCAATTTCTTCATTCATAGCCTCAATCCAACTTTCATTTTTTAGCACATCTTTAACAATTCTAGATTCAAATTCAGCAAGTAAACATGTACCTTTTAGCTTGCTTCCTGTCATAGTACCTTCTATTTTATCTCTAATAATTTGATCAGGTGTATGATGCCTTTTGACATACTTGGCTAATATAGGTTCCTTACCTTTTGAATGAATCGCATTGTCTTCCTCTTGAATTTCAACTTGAGACCCAGGTTGTTCTTTTTGTGACTCAAGTCCTTCAGACTTGGTAGGCATTGGCTCAATAGCTTTAGACTGTAAGTTGGATTCTTGTGATTTAGTCTAAACTATTTGCATTACGATAACTATACTGGGCTTAGTAGACGTAGTCTCCTTATTATGAAATATACTTGGCAAAGTGTCAGATTCATAGTAGATAAACCTTCTGTAGTCTTCAGGTTCTTTCTTTCTTTCTTCTTTAGCCTTTTCTACAAACTCATCAATTCTCACATGTGAACTTTCTATGATTTTGTGAGTGGACAAATTTAAATATTTATATGCCTTGCTTTTGTTGGAGTATCCTAGAAATATACCTTCATCACTTTTTACATCAAATTTTCCTTTTCTAGATTCTTTCAAGATATAACATTTACTTCCAAATACTTTCAGGTAGCTTACATTGGGTTTATAGCCATACCATAATTCATAGGGAGTTTTATATGAGTCCTTCTTCAACTTTACTAAGTTCAAAGTATGAAGTGTAGTGCTAATAGCTTCCTTCTAGTATTTGATAGCAACATTCTTTTCAATCAATAAAGTCCTTGCACAATCCATTATGGATCTATTTCTCCTTTTAGTTATTCCATTTTGCTTGGGAGTTCTAGGGGTTGATACCTATCTTTTGATTCCTCTTTCAATGAAATTTTTTTTGAATTCATTGGAGATGAATTCGCCACCTCTATTTGATCCTAAGAATTTTAGTCTTTTCCCTATTTCTTTCTCTACTCTTGCCAAATACCATTTGAATTTCTCAAATGCTTATGATTTCTCTCTTAAATACCTAACAGTCATCATTCTAGAGTAGTCATCAAAAAAAAGAATAAATAATTTTTCTCCACTATAGCATTGTACTCCAATAGGTCTACACAAATTAGTACAAACAATTTCCAAGATATCTTCAGATTGATAGTTTTTTCATTCAAAACTAGTCTTTCCCATTTTGCAAATTTGACAATTCTTGCATAGACCAACATCTGGTTTCTTCAAACAAGGAATACCTCTTACTTTTCTGAATTTGTTTATTTTCACCATGTTATCAAAATTTACATGACATAACCTTCTATTCCATAACCAACTTTCTTCAACTTTAGCAATAAAAGATGAGCAATCACCAAGATCAAGATAAAATAGGTTACCTTTTGTCTGTTTTTGTCATGCCCAAAACCTGAAGGCATAAACACACACACACATTTTTTTGATAAAAAACTAATAATTAAACATGCTCTAAGTTTGATATGATTGAGGTAGAAGTTTTAGTACAGGTTATCTACATTACGTCTGAAGATTATAAAAAAAGGGATGGTTATTAAAATTTAAGATTTGAAACTTTAGTTATCAGATTTATATCAATAAACTTATGTTATTACATTAACTTTTAATAATAAGAAACAATTATTTAAAATGACACTATCTTCCACTATTTAAAACTTTCTAACCGAAAATTAAGTTTACTAATTACATTACGAAATTGGAAACTTTCCAAAATAAATATCCATTTTACTTAATTTAAAATGTTTTGAATAAAAAAAACAAATTTAAACAATTGCTAACCAAGTCTCGATTAAACTAACATGATTACTTATAATTAGGTAGTGAAACCTTACTCATCGGAAATAACTGCTTACTGACTAGAACTACTAGATAATATTAACTAAATCCAATTTAATCTATATTTAATTATATAACAACTGACTAAACTAAATTAAAAGCTAAACTGAAATATATACATCTAAAAATTACAACTTTAAGCAAATTAGATTAACATCTCATAAACTAACACAAACCTAACCTAATCTAATTAGGACTATCCTAACCCCTTACATTCTAACAAAATTTTACAATATTGAATAAAACTCAAACTAAAATAAATAAATAAATAAAAACCTACTAACCTACACCTAACAAGCTAACCCTAACCTACTAACCCCTAACACTTATTGCTAACTTTCTATACTACCCCTTTTTTTTTCCTTAAACCCTACTCTCCACCCTACACACTCCTCACCCAAGAAGGGCTTGGGCGAATCCCAAGCATACCCACGCGACCCGAGGGTCTGCAACACATAGACCCAAGTGGACCTGACCCAAGTACATGGGACAGCAAGTCCACCAACCAAAAGCTCCCTAAGAAAGTGATTGGTGAGGAAGGTGGATGAAACACATAGTCTAATCTTTAACACACCTTCACACAACCCAAAACTGGCACCCAAAAAGGGGAAGCATGGCAGGTGACGTCATTACATAGGATGACACTACTCCAACAATGCCTAGTACATAGGTACTCCCACCAATCGACCCTAAGGATATCTTCAGCATAAATACTATGGTTGTTTTAAAATCTCTGCGCTTTCCAAGAAGGAAGTCGACCCCTGCACAAGTATAGGGTGATGTCACCTAAGATTGACATCCTCACCAATACAAAAGGGTCATCATGACCCTCCTACAAGCTGGCTTCAAGTGGGTGGAGGACTTAATGCATAAAGATTATATGGTGAGAAAAGACTTTAGTAGCTTAGATATAAATATATATATATATATATTTATAAGCATTGTTATTATTATATATATTTTTTTAAATTTATTATTTCATTGAGGAATCTATTATTTTATTAGCCTGTAATAGAATCAACTAAATATGTGTTTGCCATACAAATTCCAAAATCCTGTAGGTGGGTTATTTGATAATTTCTCTACTCTCTCTTGGAACTCAATGTATATTTTTCTTTTGCAATTATATTACCACAATAGGTGTATGCATTCTCCTATGAATTTCTAATTCATTATTTCCATGAACCTCAAATGGTCAAGCATTTCAATAATACCATATTACATGAAATAGCCATCTACGTATTCATTTAACTGTCTAATAAGCTGATGGATCAACATAATGACTAAACTAGTCTTAAGGCATTTGAGACAATAAGAGAGGTCAAAATGATAATGTTCCATTCCTTTTGAAAGGAGTATCCCAATACACAAAGTTATTTCTCTATCATGTTTTCAGATTTAAGTTGGATATCTTGACATAATTCCTTCCTTCATGTTCTTGCAAATTCACTTTCCACACAACCTTACATAGACTAAATCATACCAAACTCAAGGAAATACCATACATTTACAATTTGAATCTTGCATAATTTGATATCATTGTTTCATCTTATCTTTGATACACATTCATATGACAACATAGAATACAAAAATTTTAAGAGAAGAAAAATTTTCTCAATCACTTATTTATTATCAACCTGATTCAAGGCTCAGCTAGGAAAGAATCAGGAAGAAAACCCGGCTTCGTTGCCATATATAACAAGGTTAAAAAACAAATACAATTTACAATAGGATCTCAATCCCAATTTCCAATAATTTCATCAAATTTCCTTCATGATCCAAATCAAGGAGTTTGTAATGTCTTCTAAATCTCATATCAAGAACCATGGAAGAAACCACTAACTGATCGGGTGACAACCAAGCAGAACCCAAAAGAACATCAAGCATGCATAATCATACATGGTTTACACAATAAGATTCACATTGAATCAAGACTAGGGAGAGGTGGATTCTTCCAACTGGAGAAGTCAAGCACAACACCAATTCAGATGTCCAATCGGGGCCAATAACCAAGAACTTCCGTTCTTCCATTTAAACTTGCCATACTCATACTAGGCTTGTGCTGACGGGTAGGGGCCCATAACACCCTACCTTTTATCCCTCTTCTCATCTTGAGAAGAGACTCTACACAGGTTGGAGTCCAACTAAACAGACCTCTCCCAAAATTGGTCACTTCTGCCCTCTCCTAGGGTGAGTAATACCAAGACACCCATGCAAGGAAACTCAAAATTTCAAACATAAACAAGAAAGGAAAACAACCAAAATAACAAGGTTTACAAAACTTCCCAACATACCCACAACCATACAACAGTAAAACAATAACAAGGTAACAAGAACATGAAACCAATCATAAACACTGAATAAGGGAAAATGGGAGTTTCCTACCTTCACAAAGAGGTAATGGCAATGAACCAATTTGAGTAGAGTATCCCTCCTTCCTTCAAGCTTCAAGAAATCCTCTCTAAAAGTAGAGATTGGGTAACCCCCCACCACTAAACAAAGGAAGGCCTCTAATAAGCCTCCAACTCAACCACCCAAAAAGAGCAATAACTATCTCCACCCACTTAGCCACTCTAGAAACTCCTAACACAACTTACATCATGGTTAAACCCTAAAAAGGAGGTGGGGTAAGACAACTCATGACAACCACTTGCAATTTTCGCACAAAGGCAAAAAGCGACTTTTTGAGTGCCCTCAAAAGTCAAAGCTAGGGGCTTAGGGGTTGGAAAAGACCCCTAACCCATACCCATACCCTAAAGTTAGAAAAAAAACATGTTTTAAAGCCTTAGGGAAGAGGTTAGAGTCAAAATAAAAAATCTAGAAATAAAATAGGTCCATCTAACAACTCTAACTAACAAATTAAGTACATAAACATTTTACGAGTGTCAAGCGACACTGAAAGAACACAATTACGAACAATAGGGTTTCCAAATTTTAGCACATGGAGATCAGTTTTTTTTTTGTTCCTCCGTAGGGTTCCTCGGCTAAATATCTACACACTCATTGCACACATCAGTAGTCCTAAAATTCACATGTATATAAATGTATATGTATCAAAATTTTCATAAATTAAAACATGCATCAAATAAGAGTTTCTTCATCCTACATAATTCTTAACCATTGAAATATCTTGAATCAAATCTCAATTTTACTGATTTCGTCAACATACATATACAAGATCATTAAATGACAATCATCAAATATATCTGGAACTAACATCACACAACATGAAAAAAATAAAATATGTTCTAATCATCAGATAATGTCCCGACATCTCGAGTCACGGATAACAAAAAATAGTAGTAATGTATCACTATGCTACGATGGGTCGGGGCGAGGCTTCACAGTTTTCTTGATCCAATCAGTTTTCCTTTATCATCTAGTAGTCTTACCTTGCCATGCATGAATTCTACCTTGAATCTAATATTGATAAGCTATACTACACTGAATAAATTGTGTTTTAGTCCTTCAACCCAATAGGCATTGTCACATATAAGTTCTTTGGTTAATGAGATTCGACCTTTCCCTTTTATGCAACAAGGTTCATTGTTTCCAAAACTTACACTACCACCATCATAGTCTTCAAAGTGTTCAAACTTTGTTTTATCTCTAGTCATATGATGTGAACATCCACTATCTATGACCCATGTATCATTTTTGCTAACATGAGAGATAAGTGCCATCTTATCTCCATCATCAAATTCATCTTTTACAACAATGTAAACTATTTCATCTTCAGTATTATCAGAATCCTTAGCCATAAAAAAAGTTTTTTTACCTTTTTCCTTGTATGATTTATGACTTTTGAATACCTTTTTGTCTATGTACTTGTGACTCTTCTTCTCATCCTTATCTTTGTTTGGGCACTGGCAATAATATGACCAACTTCTTCACATGAAAAATAGATTAGGGGAACTTTACCTTTGTATTTTCCTCTGCCTCTAGAATATTTCCTTGCAAGAAAAGCTTCAACACATTCAAGATCAATATCAAAAATTTCCTCTCTTTTTTCTTCACTTTCTGACTGAATGTCCTTCATTTTCTTGCCTTTCTCCTTAAGTTAAAGCTTGGCCTCAAATGCAGATTCAATATTTTTGGAAGTTCGCAAAGCTATCAATCTTCCAATTAAGTTATCCAAAGTTATCTTATGATTTGTCTCACACCTCCTTTCTTGAATAGTAGATACTCTAATTGCATAGATAAGAAGCAATGTTCTAAGAACTTTACTTACAACAATTTCTTCCTTGATTTCTCCTCTAGATACTCTAATTGCACTGACACTAGCTTTGATTCTTTCCACATATTTGGCAACATTTTCATCTTCTCTCATTCTCATATGATCAAACTATACTCTAAGGCTTTCTACTTTGGCTCTCTTCACATTTTCATCACCACCATAGATTTCCTTTAGCTTATTCTACATTTCAAAGTGGTTTTGTAGTCCTTGATTTCATCAAATTCATCATAGCTAAGAGAAGATACAATATTTATCATCATGGTGTTATGGTTCTTTTTCTTAGCAATATCTCTAGTAGATAATGTACTAGTAGGAGTTGTGTATTCTTCACAAAGGTATTTCAATCCTAAATCACTAATGGAAGCTAGATGAAATCTCATGCTGCTATGCTAAAAAGTTGTCTCTATTAAGCTTTGGAATTTCTCTCTTGTAACACATCCTAATCTTTAGCTTAGATCCTTGAAACCTTTCCTACAAGCACCAAAAGCTTTGATACCAATTTTTAGAAAATAGATGGAGTAACTAAGAGGGGTGTGAATTAGTTACCAATAAAATATTTTAGATCCCTTGGATGTTAACAATAAAACTAATTGTTACCATTATTTGGTAAACACATAGAAAATGATGTAACTTAGTAAATGCAGAGTGTGATTTACTTTTAACTAATCTTAAAACATAATAGTGATTAATTTGCAAAGATAAGAGAAATAACATGAAAAAAAGGGACACCATATTTAATGGAAACCCAACATGGGAAAAACCACCAATATAACTAGTTATTATTTTTCACTCTTTTGAAGTGAACCCTATTAGGAGCCAACTTGGTTAAAGGTTATAAAACACACTATTAGGTGTGACCTTGTTAGAGGATTTAATGACCCTATAAGGAGTGGCCTTGTAAGAGGTCTTAAAAAAATTCAATGGAACTGTCACCTTGTTAGATGATTTACAACTAGTTGTTAAACTAACTCTGTTAAGAGATTTTGGATCACTGCTACAATGGTGAGAAAGTAACAATGAAATGACCTGATTGAGATGCAATTGAATTGTTGAATCTAGATCTCTGTTCTACTTCACAGAAAACTTGATCCTTCTCGATTGAATATTACTTTATTGCTTCACAAGGATATCTGACCATCCTTCAAGTTTTCTCACATACTTTCCTTCTCAATCAATGCACTTGCATAATACTAAAAATCACAACTTGACTTTATATTTATATCATTCAAATTGTCAAGTCAGCTCAATACAAATTACAATGACTAATAATTATTACCATAGTCAGCTGGAATCAATACTTGAAATAATTAAACTTCATATCCCAAATCAACAAAATCCTTCAATAGCTAACCTAGCTCAGTAAGCACTGGTCCTGAAATGATTCCCTGTGTTAACTAATGAAAGCTTGGTTAACACTACAAACTTGCAAAATCCTTTGGCAATTGAGTGAACTTGGTTAATACTAACTCTAACCAACTTTCCTTCATTAGAACTTGGTTAACACTACTTCCTACTAGAATTGTTTTGATGCTTTAGTGAGCTTAGTAGACATTGATAGACAATTGATATGACATTTTGTAACATCAAAGACAACACACAATTATTCAATCGTATCTAATAGGCTTTTTGCTTGGCCTTTTGTGTAGTGACACATACACTAGCCCTTGTAGTAGGTGCAGTTGGTTTGAGCTAGCTTGGTTTGATAGACTACTTGGACCTTGTCACTAGTTGGGCCTGAGCATTTCTTTTCTTTTGATCAGTGGGAGTAGGTGCTTCCTTGGCTTCTTCTCCCTCGACACCTTCAACAACTTCTATCTTCTCCTCTAGTTGATCTTCTCCCATTCCTTGTGTAAGTGCAAGTGGTGCTTGTGTCTCGATGTCTTCTTCCTCTTCATCCTCTTCTTCCTCATCCTCTTCCTACTCAATACCTTCACCAAATTCAGCTTTCAACTTCTTCACCAATTTATCATTCTTCTTTATAACAAAGACAATCTTTAGTTCCATAGTTATTTTAGACTTAGCCATCTCATAGTTTCCAAATGTAGTGGCATCTTTGTCTATATCTTCTACAAGTAAAGCGATAATAGCTCTAGAGGTTTCATCTATAGTTATGTCATATCCTAATGGTATTAACCATCTTATCCTTAGGGTTGCTACTTGAAAAAATGTATAGGAAACATCCACTAAGAAACAAACATCAACATAATGCTTTTCCACTAGTGATATTGGAATTCTTAATCTTTTCTTTGTAGACTGCTTAAAGTCCTCAAAGTAGCTTGTCATAACTGACTCAAAGTTATCACCCAATTGTTCAATGAACTCACCAATTTGTACTGCTACTTACCTATTTGTTTTCCATCCCATAATGCTAAATGCAGGGAATGGGTTTTGAACATAAAAGAAAATAAATATCAAAATAGAACCAAATTTGCATTGAGAACTCTTTGTCTTTCTTATAGCTTATAGGTTCTCAATCAACTACTATAATTGTAGCTTGGCTAGATGATATGTGTGATCCTTTTTCACAATCTTATAGCCAACATCTACTAAAATACATGGCACATTGTTTAAACTACTGGATTGGTAAAACTTGTGTGAAATAACCCTTACTGAAAAATCTATCAATGGACCTATAATGGTATCAGTTGTCATTCCTCTTTCATTCCATATGGCTCCTATATTCTTCTCAATAACATCTTTTGAATCACTCCTTAGAGTCTTAGGCCAATCTAGAGTTAGATATCCTATTACCTATGGATTATCCTTTTGGTGATTTTGATAGGTCCATTGTCTAACCAAAGTGAACTATTATGAATCCTACTTAGTACAATCCTAATTAATTCAATTTTGAACACATCCAAGAAATCTAGTGTGTGAATTAATCCTTTCTTCTCTACAATTTTTAATTTTTCCCTTAGTACACCATTCTAAAAAATTCTATCATATGCTTGCCTGATCTCCATATCTCCAATACTACCAATTTTGCAATTGTAACATTTCCTAACATCTTGAATCTTTAAAACATTCAGTGGTATCATGGATAACAGACTAGAGGTGTCTTGTTTGTAAACAATGTCTAGAATGGCTTTGAATATTGGTTGTTTAACTTCATTACTAACTATTTGAACATTCAAAATCTCCTTACCCTCAACATTCTTTGAACTAGATGTCATTATGCAAAACTAGGGTTTATAAAAATTTAAACAATGTAACTTAGAAAATTTTAAATACCTTGCAAGATCTAATGAAATTGTGTTGAATCTGTTGGCCTAGTTTTTCACCATTCCTATTTTGTACATTCACTAGTGAAAAACCCTAACTATGTGCCTTGAAAACTTTGAAATTAGGTTAAGAACCTAGGTAAAATTAATCAAAAACCCTAGTGCTTTAGCTTGTTTTACCCTAGCTTTTGAATTTTTTTGAAAATACCTTTTCAAAATGATTTTAGGTGAGACATTTTACCCTAAGTTTTAAACTTATGCAAGGATGACTTCATAAATTTTGTTAAAACCTTTTATATCCTTGCTTTTGATTGTAGTTATTGTGAATATTTTATTGAAAGTATTTACTGGAACGACTTTTTGACCCACCATTGATCTTGGTTAGATCTAATGAGGGCACTTCCCTACAACACTGAAATGCAAAGTTTTTAAAGAATGTGGGCAACCACCTTTGTTCCATGTAGCCCTTTCTCTTGTTAGAATTTTAGTGCACCACAAAGATTATGATTTGTTAGAGTTGGTCAAAACCTTTTTGCATAACTATCAGTACCATTAGTGCATGTTCTAAAATTCTTGCAATGTCATTGGTTGATCTTTTAAGTGAAGTTATTACTTTATTTTCAATTTTTATGCACCATTGATCTTTTTTAGATCAAAGGCCATGGCTTACCTACAATAATAAAATGCACGAAAATTAAACAATGCAGGGAAGTGCAAACAAGACACATAGCACAACGTAACATCATGGGCTCACCTTTTTAGAGGGTAATAATTGCATATCTTCCATGGTAGTTGTTAGGAAAGTTGGATTAAAGTGAAGTGTCTCATTGGTCATCCAATTGACTTGATGTGGTCAAGGTACAAGATTTGTGATTGTTGATCTATGTAAGATCCATGGTTAGCGCATGCCTACATTATGAAGTTGCAAAAATGTTAAACAAAGTGAGGAAGCACAAGTCTAACATGTGGCAAGGTGGAACCAACTATGTAGGGTATATGATGAGTCATACCAAGCTATACAAAAGGATGTTGAGGTGTAATACTAGCTGGGCCATTCAAAAAGGTTCTTTGTCAAAAATGAATTGAACATTCCTGACCATAGATCTTTCAAAGATGAGTGGTCAACACTTACACACAATATGAAACTACCTGACTTTTAAATAGTGTGGGCAAGTGCCTTTGTGCCATGCGGCATAGTGGGACCAAGTTCTAGAGAGATTGTAGAGTCATGCCATGCTATAAGACCATAAAGATTCAAGCACATTCATTGGTCGAATATGATGTGTATGCCAAGTTGGGAGTGATGATGTCATGGGCATAGAAAACACTACCATTTAATGTAACACTCATACTTGTCAGAGCATGAAGGTTAAAAGGCATTATTTTATTGGTTAAAGTGGGTGATCACACCATAAAGGACAAAGATTTTGATCTACCATTGATCTTGGTCAAATCGATGAAGGGCACTTGCCCACATTAAAAACTTGCAAGAAATTTAAACAAAGTGGATAAGTGACATGTGGACATATGTCCATAGTGATGTTAGCACTTCTATCTTAGACTATCAAAATGGTTTAAGTTGTGCCATCATTGATCTCATAGAGATCAATGGCTGGTGCTTGCTTGCATTCATGAAAATGCTCATTGGTTAAGCAATGTAGGGAAGCACTAACCTAACATGTGGCAAGTGTGACATTAGGGACCACTTTCTCAAATGCTGATATGGGACCCACTTGCATGGAAGTATGTTAGAAGGCACTAATTCACATGGAGACTTTCTATTGGTAAATGTAGTTGACTAGGTTTAATCAAAGTAAGATAATTCATGATCATTAATTCAATTATGATCAAGGGTTAGTGCTTGCCCACAATTTTAAGATGCAAGGAGTTTAAACAATGTAGGGAAGTACTAATGTTACATCTCCCAAAATGGGACCACTAGTACATTTTGGAAAATATGTGACTACGTGACTAAAAAAATTAGTCACACCACTAAAAGTTTTAGTCATGTGACTAAAAGTGATCACATTCTACTATTTCTTTGTAATTTACAACTATAGGTGACTAAATAGGTGAGTAACTTGGTCATTGGGTAAAATAACAAGATCAACCAAATGAAAGTGACTAAATAAGTGATTTAATAACTAGTCACTTAAATAAAAAATACTAAATAAACTTCTAAATAAATGATTAAACAATTAGTCACTAATAATCAATCACCCAAACAAAAATGAATGAACAAAATAGTACAACTACTTTATAGTAACATTTGATAAAATAATCATAGAGTAATAAATAAATTAGAAGTTTCATTGCACTAGAAATGCTTTCTTGCTAATAGGATTATTGCATGAGGAATCCATCTACACCTCACTTATGCCATATATAAAGTAATTGAAAATGAAAAAATAATAATTGAGAACTAGTTCTTCATATTTATTTATTTATGTTGGTCTTAGATGGTTTTGAAATTTGAGTGTCAATACACTTAACCATTTTTTATATTGAAGATGAGTACACTATGTATGCCAAGCCACAATGTGTGCTGAGTCAAATTTCCAATAGGTGCCAAGCATTATATAGGTGCCAAGTGATATATAGGTGCTAAGTCATAGTTGATGCTGAGCAAGTCAAAATGCTTCATATTCCAAGTGAGCTAGAACTATACATGTGCCGAGCAAGAAAAAATGTAATAGGTGCAAAGCATTCCAGGATCAAGCATGTGCCGAGCACTAGTAGTCCACTATGTGCTGAGTAACACAAAATTGACATATGAGTTTGTGCTCTCACAAACTTATATGTAAATTATTTTTGGAGTTGACATAGAAGGATTTCAAAGGAGAAAAGGGATAAGGATGAATCTTTTACATTTCCTATACAATTAGTATGCAGCCAATCAGAAAAATGGAGAAGGCTTGCAACCAATGAGAAAAATACAAGGAATGAGTGGGAACTTAAGATTCAATATGGATCATAGATCCATACCTAACCCTAAGTCTTCACAATATTTAAAAAGAGGACAAAAAACCCATTGTAAAAGGGGAAGAGAAAAATGTATGGGTAAACTATACTGAAATTTAGTGTGAAGTGAGAAAGACTTAGAGGAACAGAGCAATAATTACATATCTAATTGATCAGAATAGTACAAGGGACATGATCAGATACCAAATCTTAGAGGATCAAGATTAGAAGGAGTAGATCAAGTGCCTAAAATCAGCAATTAAAGATTCTAAGCAATCAAGTTAAAGGTTTCTAATACTCTCTAGCCATTGTATTAGATAGTGAAAATCCTACATTGATAGATTAGCTTAACAACTACTTTGTAGATCCTTTGAAGAGGTGACTAAATCCTTTAATAGGGTAACACTTCATGTAAATTGTTTGTAAATCCTCTAACTAGGTCACTATTGACACAATGTAAAGCCTTTAACATGGCAGGCCTTTCACAGGGCAGACCATCAGAAGTGGTCAAACATTTATTGTTGTAGTGATTTTTGTGGGTATCATCCCCACCCTAGTTTTACCTTCTTATTCCTGGAGGGTTTTTGGGTTACCAAATATAGTGTTATGTGTGTTATGTGCATGTGTTTTCTTTATGTTCACTTAATATGTTTACATGTATGCATCTTATTTTTAGTTATTTGATTTAAAGGATTAGAAAAGGTTAAAAGTGTGATACTTCTGATTTAGCCCCCCCTCTCAGAAGCGCTCTTTCCATTTTGAACATTCCAACAATTGGTATCAAAGATTTGGTTCTCACAAGGAGAAGCATATTAGATTAGAGAAAAGATCTAAATATGGAACTCTTCAAACTTGAGAAGATCATGGACAATCAAGTGATTGATGTACACCTCGCTCTACACAAATTGGAAGAAGCTAGAGAAGAATTGAGAAAGTCCTTAAAAATAAGGAAGGATATAGCCATAGCTGAAAATTACATACACTACAATGAGATTGATACTACACAAGTGTTTTCAATGGAGATTATAAGGAATTTGATATAGCAATATCTAAACTAATGGAGAAAAATAGAGCACAAGCTAAAGAAATCAGAATACTCAAGCTTGAACAAGAATCACAAGCCATAATACTTTGTGAAGTGACTGAATAAAAGAAGAGAATCATTGAAGACAAGGCCATAATAGAAGATTGAAAGAGAAATCTTACCAATAGACTAGAGGAGAAAAAAATTGAGTTTGAAAGAATCTCAAACATGCAGCTAGACTCCTTAAGTCAAATGATGAATGCTCATCATGAACTGAACATGAAGGACATTGAGATCTCCATTTTGAGAATGCAGAATGAACAATTGAAAAATGAGTTGAAGAGAGAAAAGGAGATAGTAGAGAGCTTCAAAAAACCCAATGAGTCTATCAAATACTTTGAGCAACTACTAAAATCACCAAGGGCTAGTAATGATACTTCAGGACTTGGTTACACTAGCACTGAACAAGGAGAATCATCCAAGACTGCAGAAGAAAGGAGTAACAAAGGTAAGAACACTAAACTTTCTTGTCATTTTTGTGGTAAAAAAGGACATACCTCTAATGTATGTAGGAGCAAGAATGGTCATCGACATGATAAGCATAAGAAAGTAAGCTTTTGTCACAAGTGTAACAAACAAGGACATCAAACACATGAATGTAGAATCAAGACCATTAGGACACCAAGATTTTATGGTCACTACTACAACTACAAAAAGTATGGACATAGAGCTTTTGAGTGTAGACCAAAGCCTATGTGGACACCTAATCAGCCCACAAAAGGAAACAACCATGGTCATCACTATGACTAGGATTACAATACCAGGTATAGCTGTCACTATTGTTAGGAGTATGGATACATTCCTAAAAATTGCATAGGGACACACTTTAGAGGGAATTATAGTATATGGTTAAGCCAAACCACATGTTTTAGATGCTTGAAGACTAGACATATTAGTAGGAAGTGCCCAAAAAAGTCAAAAGTACCCAAGACAAAGTCAGCAAAGGAAAAGAGAAGGTTGATGTTGAAAAAATAAGAGGGCAAATGAACAAGACTTGGAAAAAGAAAGATGAGTGCATCACATCAAATGGAGAGATCACTTAAGCCAAGAGGTCAAGTGATCACATCTCATCCAACTAAGTAAGAATAGGTGTATGAGAATAATATACAAAGTTATATCATACATTAGTTCCAAGACAAAGAAGTACTGTAAAGAAGAAATCTACATGAGCAAAGATGCCAAGTCAAAATTTAAAGTTTTTGCAAATACTGCCGAACTATCCTCAAATGCCAAGTAAAGCTCCAATGGATGCTGAGTTGCTAATAGAAGCTAAGTGAAGTGGAAAACTAATGGAAGCTGAGAAAATGAAATAGAATAGGAGTTGAGTCATGGTGAAAGCTTCAAGTGTCAAGTTTACAGTTGTATGCACTAAGCATTTAATGCTAGGTTTTGAATTATATAAGGTTGAATTTTGTTAATTTTTATGTCATTTGAACACAAAGAAAAGACAAGAAGAGTGAAGAAGTGATCAAGCAGCAATCTAAAAACCATTTGCATGGATTTCAATAGAAATTCAACACAAATTCATCGATTTAAAGGTATTTATCAGGTGCCAAGCTATGCAGTGTTAAAAGTTTATTACATATTTAAACCCTAGTTTGGTAAATTGACTTCTAGTTCAAGAAATCCCAAAGGAAAGGAAGGTCATGAGGTTCAATTAGTTAGCAATGGGGTAAAACAATTTGAGTTTAGGCGAATCCCTAAAGTCACCTACAAAAATGACCTAGTTGGTGCATTGCCTATCATTCCACCTAAAGTTGCCATGGTGCAAGATGTGAGAAAGTGTTAAAACTACAAGATAGGTGTAGTTGGTGATCTTGAAATCTTCCAAGCTTATGAAAAACTATGCAAGAACAAGATTCTAAAAAACAAATTTGAGATAGTTGAGAAAAAGGGTATGACAAATGTCCTAGTTTTTCCCATGGTGTTTAAGACTGAATGGATACAAATTGTTTTAAGAAGAATTCACAATGGATGTTTGTGGTTAGAAACATGACCAATAAAGATTACTAAAAGGATAGTGCATAGGGTTATGGGTTTCCCAATCCTAGATCAACCTAAGACCTTGCATAGTGACTCCAAAGAGATCATTGAAAAGAATACAGGTGCCAAATGGAATAAGAGGGGTATGACTATTGATACTGTAATTGATCCTCTTCTAGATTTTACTGTAAGAATAATATCCCACAAATTTTATCAATCTAGTAGATTGAATAGTGTGCCATGTATAGTTGTTGATGTAGCCTACAAACTCATGAAGAAAGATCACACATATGATCTCTTAGAACTTATGTTGTAGCAAATTAATAAAAATCTAGGAGCAATAAGGAGATCAAAAGTTGCTCAATGCAAATTTGGTTAATTTCTTATGTGTTTATTCTTTTATGTTATGGAAGAGTTTCCTTCTATAGGAAAGGTGAATTGGAACCCTAATAAAACTACAATTACATAAATCAATGAGTTCATTGATCAAATAGGTGACATTTTTTAGGAACAAATGACAAGTTACTTTGAAGATTTTAAGAAATCCATGAAACAAAGGGTTAGAATACTAGTTTCCTAGAGGAAAAGCACATAAATGACATATTCTTATTTGTTGACATTGACAACACCTACATCTAGGTGGAAATACCAAGAGTAAGATGGATAAGGCCATTGGGATATGAACTTGACATAGATGAAGTGTCAACAACAATCACAACATTGCTTGTAGAAGAAATTGTTAAGGCAAAACCTCACTTTGGAACATATGATGTTGTAAAATCAAAGGTTAAAACTAAATTAAAGATAACCATTGTTATCAAGAAGAAAGATAAATTAGTAAAGAAGATAAAGAAGAAATTTGGAGCAAGTTTGAAGGAGAAGCAGGTGGTAAAGAAGAAGAAGAAAAAGAAGTAGAAGGAGAAAGTGAAGAAGAAGACAAGCAAGGGAAAGACCCAATAGAGTTGATCTAGGGTTTAGGAGAGGACAAGGAGGAAGGTTCCAAGGAAGAAGAAGCCAAGGAATCACCTACACCTATTGAGCAAAAGAAAAGAAAGGCTAAAACTCAACCTCCAGCTCAGCCCAAACCCAAGAAGGTCACTAAGCCAACTCAAGCTAAGCCAACACCAACAACAAGGGCTACTACAAGGGAATCCACAAAATAGGCCAAGGAACAATCAAAAGACAAGAAGAAGGCCAGTGAATAGACTGATGAAGTGCTGAAGTGATGCAGGAGCATCCAGAGGTCTAAGGGCAATCCCGTGTCACCCAAAAAAATGTACTTAGACTTAGTTTCTATTTCATGTGTTTTCATTTTTGGACACCCATTTGGGTCAAATAAAGGTTCCAACTCTCACAGTTCAACTATCAGTGTGCTAGAAAATCCCAAAAAAAAGGAGAATGCAATTTGGCCATCATTTTGGTGACCTAGAAGGTGTGAATTGGCCAGATGAATGTAATTGTGATTTAGAGCATTTCAAAAAAAGAATTAGGTCAAAAGGCCCCACGGTTTGAAAGTTATTGCAATTTTTTGAGTTTTGGAGACCTCCTAAGAATGCTTCAAAGTCAGGTTAGGGGCATTAAATGACCTTGAAAAGGGCCAAAAAATGGGGGACAAGAAAAGCTAGTCCATAGGGCTATAGAGCACTTCTAGAGCTTTTTGAAAATGTAAATGGTTCATCAATCAGAGCTACGGTTCAAAAGTTATGCCTCCCAGAAGTTTGGTTACCATTTTTGGATTCTTCTAGATTTGCACCGACTTCTAATGCAGCTTCTGGAACCTTCTATTTGGTTGGTGGATGCCTACTAGCACTTTCTAGAATGTACTCCTAGTCCTTAACCCTCTGGGGTCTATTTAAGGATATTTTTGGCATTGTAAAAGGCAGTTCGGAGTGGAGTTTGAGAGGAGGTACTGAAAGGAGAAATTATCTCTAGATTTATGCTATTGTAAGCCCTTAGGGCATGTTTTGAAGTTTATTTTCTCTATATTGAATGTACTAGCTTATTTTTTAGTTAATACAATTTCTCTTTTCTATTGTGTCCATTCTGTTCTTGGGTTGTGTCCCTATCATGAAGAAGAGAAGAAAGTATGTGGCATAACTAGATACAAATGATGAAGGAAGAATAGAATCACTGGATATCAACCAATTTAGAGTGGTAAGCTATCCTCCTAAGTCTACAATTGACAAACTTTATGAAAAATTAGGAATGCAAATTTAAATGATTTAAAGACTCTTGATTTTAATCAGCTTAGTAGAGAAGAGAAAAATAAAAATAAAGTAAAGGAATTTGTGTATGCCATGATGGTAGAATTGAAAAACACACCTCTAGAACTTGATAATACCATGTCTAAGGAACTGTATGAGATAGTTGAAAATAAATGAAATTATTGTCTAAAAATGGAAAAGGAGATTAGAGAATCTACCTTAGCTCAAGTAAATCCTGACATGATAAAAGGTCAAATAACAAAGGCTAATCAGAAACATGGTGGAAACTTTGAACCTAAGTATAGAGCCTTTAGCATCCTACAAAACAAGATTGAGGATGTAGTGAATAAATTCACACAATTATGGAAAGCAATTTATAAAATAACTGAGGACAAGAAAGAAGAAACAAATAAGGTAGAGACCAGTGTCAAGGAAAAGATAGAGGAAAAGAAAGTAGAAGAGTAGAAAGGGGAGGAAGAGAAGAAAGATGAGGAGGGTAAAGAAAAAGGTGAGGAGGAAGAAACACAAAAAGAAGATATGGAAATAGCTGAACAATAGCAAGCAGAGGAATAGGGTGTGCAAGACACACAAATACCATCTCCTAGTCCACCTCATACAACCATCACACCTCCAGACACAATAATCATTAAGGATGTTCCTCACAATTTAGCTTAGAACATCAATTCCCTAACTATAGAGGATCTCTCTAAGATCCTTCACCAATCTACTCTACATGCATAGTTATGCACAAGCCCTATATTGGTGAGTGTAGATGAACTATAAAAGTTAGTAGTACAACCACAAAGAGAAAAGGTGAAACCAAAGGAACCACCTTTCACCTACATAGCTACTAGGACTAAAATTTTGATGCTTCCACCACCTATAACAATAGGTGACACCACACAAAAGTTGAGTGTAGTGGAAGGAATGTTAGATGAGAATGAGGATACATCAAAAGAAAAGGAGTAGGCTTCCATACATACATTGGTATAACTACCAAATATAGGCACTCCTACAAAGATCCTTCAGAAGCCAAGCACTAAAGCCATTCCTTTGCAAATCTCAACTCCAGGCTCAAGCTCAACTAAAATGGCCAAGGTAATTCACTATGGAGACCTTGAATTAGATGAAGATATTGTAATACTTGCCTATGACTCCAAGACCATCACAATGGTGCAAATCAATGAAATGCAAGATACATTAGATAGAAGGAAGAGGCAAGAAAAACTCATAAAAGAGTATAAAAAAAAGAAAGCACTACATGAGATTAAGGACATCTTTATGGATGCCTTTAGCTTGCAGTCACTAGATGAAGCAAAGCCCATAATATAACAACTATTTGATATATTTGACCAGGTGACTAGTGAAGACTAGGATTCAAATGTTAAACTTATGGAATGGTCTACAAGAAAATTTCAAGGGAAAGTGAATGATAATATATCAAGTGGTACAACACTTGAATAGGTTGAGTTGGCCAAGAAAATAGACAAGGTCAAAGCTATACTTGAGAACATTTCTCATTATACAGAAAGTTGTGTGATTTTTCCAACTTCACACAAGAAATAAATCAAAGGATATTGATCTTAGAAAGAAATTTGAAGATTTCTAGCATGGAACTGCCAAAGGATCTAGCTCAAAGTGAGAAGCATTTTGCACAATCACTTCACAATCAAAGGGAGTTAGCTCTACTCATAGTAGAGGAAGCCAATATAAAGGCTAAATTGATGAAAATTCAATCCTCTATCACCCCACATTTGGAAGTCCTCCACAACAAGCAAGTACATGTAGAAATAGTTCTAAAGAAAGATCCTAATCTTTCTACACTTGATGGACTTGCAAACCTTGCTATAGAGACTGCCATCCAACACAAATCACTAGACATTACTTTGGAGAATTGGGATGCAACTCTAAAAATAATAATGGAGGTAAATATTAACTTTTTGGCTAAGTATGGTATTACTCCTTAGAACCCTTTGACATAAGTATCAAAAAGGGGGAGATAATAAGGAAGATAGGGGGAGAAATAATAGTAAGGAAGATATATCTAAGGGGGAGAATACTAAAATTTGATTACATTCTTTCATGGAGAGAAGTAATGTTTTGAGGAAGATATGAATAAAACAACACATAGGTACACATGAATAAAAAAATACACAGGTACAGATTACAAATATAGGGAAAAGGCAAAAGAGTATCAGGCACATTCAACACATAATTTTGGTTGCAAGAATGTCAAGGCACAATTAGCTCAAGGAGAGTTATAAGGTATTTTGAACAAATTTTGAAATTTTGTGGATAAGGTACTCATAAGGATAGATTAGTGATGTCTAGTTAAGTGTTTTTGACACTCATGTCAAAGGGGGAGATTGTTGGTCTTAGATGGTTTTGACATTTGAGTGTCAATACACTTAACCACTTTTTATATTTAAGTTGGGTAAACTATGTTAGGATAAACCATGGACAGAAATAAAAACTACATGCAAATATAACCAATAACAGAAAATAATAGAACACACAGAAATGAACACAAGGCACCAAGATTTAACGTGGTTCACCCAATCCCTGGGCTACGTCCACCAAACAGCAAGTTCAATCTTATTATAATCCAGTGATTACAACCTGATTACAATCCATAATCCCTTACAGCTCAATACCGCCGCAAGAACTAATTTTGTATCACCACACATAAAAATACCCAACCCTAAGCCCTTTTTATACAAGTATTAAACCACTTTAGGGTTATAACATGTCGGCCATATTATGTCGGCTACCATGTCGGCTACTTCCCAAAAAAAAAAAATTTGGGGCGATGCCCCAAACCCCACTATTTATGAAGTATGTACAGTACTTTCCTGATCAGTCACCACAATCTAACAATCTCCCACTTGGGGACTGATCAGGCTCCACACTAAACAACAATCTCCCACTTGGAGACTGATCCTATAGCAATACAACTACCACATGGGGCTCCCACTAGATCAAACCACCCTGGACTCTGCTGTTCTTTTATTCACATTTAGTCTAAAAGACCAACTGAAGCTGAAGAGGAGTTCAACTTCTCCCTTGTTAGAACCTTTGTCAACATATTTGCTAGATTTCCATTGGTATGTATCTTCTCTAGCTTTAACTATCCATCCTCCAAAACTGACCGAATGAAATGGTACCACAACTGTATGTGTTTGGTCTTAGAATGCAGAGCTGAATTCTTAGCAAGATGAATGGCACTCTGACTATATGTGAACAAATAATTAGCCTTCTAAGGATGTCCGAATTCTTCTAAGAAGAACTAAAGCCATATCATCTCTTTGGCTGCCTCTGTAGCAGCAACATACTCTGCCTCTGTAGTGGAGAGAGCATTAATCTTCTGTAGCCTAGAAACCCAGCTCACGGCTGCCCCACCAACAGTAAAGACATAACCTGTAGTACTCTGCCTGGTATCAATATCCCTAGCCAAATCTGAGTCAACATAGCCCTATAAATCAATAGTAGAGCCCCCAAAGTGTAAACACTTATTGGATGTTCCTCTCAAATATCTGAGAATCCACTTGACAGCATTCCAATGCTCAAATCCTGGATGACTCATATACCTACTAATGACTCCCACTGCATGTGAAATATCTGGCCTAGTGCATACCATAGCATACAACAAACTTCCTACAACTGAAGCATAGGGTACCTTGGACATCTTATCCTCCTCTTCCTGTGTCTTGGGACACATCTCCTTAGTCAATTTCAAATGACCAAGTAAAGGTGTGCTGACAGCTTTAGCATTCTCCATAGAGAAATGTTGCAACACCTTCTCAACATAATTAGCTTGAGATAGTGTCAATTTTCTATTCTTCCTATCTCTACAAATCTTCATACCAAGGATTTGTTTTGCTGTCCCCAAATCCTTCATAGCAAATGCATGTGCTAATTGTCATTTCAGCCCCTTAATATGATCCATGTTAGACCCAACTATAAGCATATCATCAACATATAAACATAAAATAATGTAGCTATCATCATCCAACCTCTTAAAATAAACACAGTAATCTGAATGACACCTATTATATCCATGCTCATGCATAAAACTGTCAAATTTTAGATACCATTGCCGAGGTGCTTGCTTCAAGCCATATAAACTTTTCTTCAATTTGCACACTAAGTTCTTCTTACCTTTGACCTCAAAACCCTGTGGCTGAGCCATATATATTTCTTCATCCAAATCACCATGAAGAAAGGCTATTTTAACATCCATCTGCTCTAAATGCAAATCTTCAGTAGCCACAAGACTTAAAACAGTACGAATAGAAGTCATTTTAACAACAGGATAAAATATCTCATCAAAATCAATTCCCTTTTTTTGTGCAAATCCTTTTACAACTAACCTGGCCTTAAATATTTTCTTACCTCCTTCCTCCTCTTTCAACCTGTAAACCCATTTATTCTGTAAAGCCTTTTTACCTGCAGGCAACTTGCACAAATCCCATGTCTTATTTTTTAGCAAAGAGTCCATTTCATCTTTCATTGCAGACTCCCACTGAATCTTAGTATCCACCTGCACAGCTTCATCATAACTTTCAGGTTCACCAGCATCAGTAAGTAAAATAGAATACAAAGAGGGAGAAAACCTTTGTGGAGGTCTAATTGGCCTTGTTGACCGTCTAACATTCACTGGTGTGTGTGGTATTTGTTTTTGCAGTTGTTGCACATCATGAGGAATGGCTGGAACATCAACTTTTGGAGTATCATCCAGCACTACATAATCATCTTCTTTCTTCTCATGTTGCTGCAACAGATCCTTGTACAACACTTTTTCATTGAATATGACATCCCGACTTCTTATAATTTTATGATTTTCAAAATCCCAAAGCCTATAACCAAATTCATTAATTCCATATCCAACAAAGACACATTTCTTTGATTTAGCTTCTAGCTTGGTTCTATTTTTAGAGTCTATATGAGCAAAAGCTTCACAACCGAAGGTCTTGAGAAAAGAATAACTCACCTTCTTACCAGTCCATGCTTCCTCTGGAATACCACAACCCAAAGGAGTAGAGGGACCTCTATTAATCAAATATACTGCAGTATTGACAGCCTCCACCCACATGTGTAAGGGCAACCCAGCATGCAACCTCATGCTCCTTGCGTGCTCCATTATAGTCCTGTTCATGCGTTCAGCCACTCCATTTTCCTATGGAGTCCTTGGAACAGTTTTTTGTCTACATATACCATTAGTGGAGCAATAATCTTAAAATTCATGACTGCAATACTCACCACCATTATCAGATCTAAGACATTTTAATTTCTTACCAGTCTCATTTTCAACCAAGCATTTCCATTTCTTAAAAGTTTGAAATACATCAGATTTCTGTCTAAGGAAATAAACCCATACTTTTCTAGTTGCATCATCAATAAATGTAACATAATAATGAGAGCCACCAAGGGAAGATACTTGAGCTGTTCCCCATACATCTGTATGCACAAGCTCTAATTTCTCCTTTTTGTTTTCCTTCCCAGTCTTTACAAAACTCACTCTCTTTTGTTTTCCATACACACAACTTTCACAGAAATCCATATTCACACATTTTAGACTTGGTAAACCTTTCTTTGAATGAAGTACTTTCATACCTTTCTCACTCATGTGCCCAAGTCTATTGTGCCACAGCGCTGTATCAGAATCTACATCAGCTATTTGTTCTCCCTGCTCAACTACAGTAATTGTTCTTGAATATTCATTTTTCTCTAAAACAATCAAAGTAGAAGGAACAATATGACCTGTACAAAGATATAAGGTGCCTACTTTCACACTTTTTGCTACTACAAGGGAACCTTTTGAAACCTTCCAATTTTTATCATTAAAAGCAACTACACAACCCTCATCACCGAGTTTCCCTGCTGAAATTAAATTTCTACTTAGTTTTGGAACATGTCTTACCTCATGTAGTAGCCAATGATTCCCATTCTGCAACTTAATCTTAATTTTTCCCTTTCCAACAATCTGACAGGGTTCATTATCCCCCAAATAAACAAGCCCAAAATCCCCTTGGACATAATCAATGAAATAACCTCTATGAGGTGTAGCATGAAAAGAAGCACCAGAATCTAAAACCCATGAATCATCAACACTCTCTAAAGACAGAAGCAAAGCATCCTCTTCGGATTTGTTACTTACCACATTTGCCTCTTTGTCTCCATCTGATTTATCTCCTTCATTTTTCTTTCGAGTCTAGCAATCTTTCTTTTTGTGCCCTGGTTTCCCACAGTACCAACAATCATTTGGTCCTCTCGATTGAGACCTCCTCCCCTTTGACTTTCCTCTTGATTTTCCCCGATTTCCAGAGTTACTTCCTCTTTTAGTCATTCTGCCCCTACTTTGTGCATTTAAAGCACTTCCTGATGTAGATCCACCTGAGGATTTTCTATGAGTTTCCTCACTTAAAATAACACTGATCACATCATCATATTTTAGGGTACTAGATCCAGGAATAGAATTACTCACCGCCATTACCAAGCCATTCCAACTTTCAGGCAAAGAACACAAAATCAAGAGAGCCCTAATTTCTTCATCAAAATTGATACCCACAAAAGATAATTGACTAGTAATAGTATTAAACTCATTTAAATGATCTGCAATAGATCCACCTTCTGCTATTTTCATATTAAATAAATGCTTCATGAGAAATACCTTATTTGAAGCGGAGGGCTTTTCATACAGTGTCGCTAGGGTTTTCATCAAATCTTTTGTCGTCTTTGCTTTTGTAATATTAAATGCCACCGATGGTGCCAAGCATAACCAAATGCTTCCGAGTGCCTTTCTATCCAAAAGATCCCATTCAGACTCTGACATAGTTCCCTGATTCTTGGCTTTTCCTTCCAACGGCTTCCATAAATCCTTCTGATATAAATAGTCTTCCATTTGCATCTTCCATAACTGGAAGTTCTGCTCATTAAACCTGTCAACCCTCAACTTACCCTCATCTGCCATCGCTCCCACTCAATTGTGAGACTCCCACTTAACCATGAGACTTTCCTATAGAGGATAACTGAAAGACAACCTTGCTCTGATACCACTTGTTAGGATAAACCATGGACAGAAATAAAAACTACATGCAAATATAACCAATAATAGAAAATAATAGAACACACAGAAATGAGCACAAGGCACCAAGATTTAACGTGGTTCACCCAATCCCTGGGCTACGTCCACCAAACAGCAAGTCCGATCTTATTACAATCCAGTGATTACAACCTGATTACAATCCGTAATCCCTTACAGCTCAATACCACCGCAAGAAGTAATTTTGTATCACCACACATAAAAATACCCAACCCTAAGCCCTTTTTATACAAGTATTAAACTGCTTTAGGGTTATACCCATTATTTATGAAGTATGTATAGTACTTTCCTGATTAGTCGCCACAATATAACACACTATGTATGCCAAGCCATGTGTCAAGTCAGATTTCTAATAGGTGTAGAGTGACATTAGGTGTCAAGCATTATACAAGTGTCGAGCGATATATAGGTGTCAAGTCAAAGTTGATGCCGAGCAAGTCAAAATTCTTTATATGCTGAGTGAGATAGAACTATACATATGCCATGCAAGACAAAATGTAATAGATTCCAAGCAATCTAGGATCAAACATGTGTCAAGCACCAATAGTCTTGTATGTGTTGAGTAACATAGAATCATCATATGAGTTTATGCCCTCACAAACTCAGATGTAAACCATTTTTGGAGCTGACATAGAAGGATTTCAAAGGAGAAAAAGGATAAGGATGAATCTTTTATATTTTCTATACAATTAATATGCAACCAATCAGAAAAATAGAGAAGGCATGCAACCAATGAGAAAAATGCAAGGAATGAGCAGGAACTTAAGATTCAATATGGATCGTAGATCCATACCTAACCCTGAGTCTTCACAATCTTTAAAAGGAGGATGAAAAACCCATTGTAAAAGGGGAAGAGAACAATGTATGGGTAAACTACAGTGACATTTAGTGTGAAGTGAGAAATACTTAGTGGAATAGAGCAGCAATTACATATCTAGTTGATTGGAACACTACAAGGGACATGACCAAACATTAGATCTCAGAGGATCAAGATTGGAAGGAGTAGATCAAGTGCCTAAAATTAGAAATTGAAGATTGTAAGTAATTAGGTCAAAGGTTTCTAATACTCTCTAGCTAGTGTATTAGATAGTGAAAATCCTATATTGATAGGTTAGCTTAACAACTACTTTGTAGATCCTTTGAAGAGGTGACTAAATCCTTTAACAATGTGACACTTCATGTAAAGTGTTTGTAAATCCTCTAACTAGGTCACTATTGCCATAGTGTAAAGCCTTTAATAAGGTAGGTCTTTCACAAGGCAGACCATCAGAAGTGGTCAAACATTTATTGTTGTAGTGATTTTTGTGGGTATCATCCCCACCCCAGTTTTACCTTCTTATTCCTAAGGGGTTTCTAGGTTACCAAATCTGGTATTATGTGTTTATATTCACTTAATATATTTAAATGCATGCATCTTATTTTTAGTTATTTGATTTAAAGGATTACAAAAGGTTAAAAGTGTGATACTTCTAATTCACCCTCCCTCTCCCCCCCCCCCAAGAAGTACTCTTCCCATTTTGAACATTCCAACAATTTATTTGTGATATATATATATATATATATATATATATATATATATATATATATATATATATATATATGTGAATAATAGTTGTTCATATTACAAGTACCCCATATTAGTTCACAATTAAATGGAGATTACTCCATTGTAATCATATTTGATAATATTCATGTTTTTTCACCAATATTTTTACTCTATGAAAAATTGGTGTAAGAGCACTTATCATTTAACATTCCTTGAAAAACCTGATGATTTGTATTTATTCTTTAAAAAATAAATTGTTTCATTAATGATATCTAAGGTCCTAAGGTTTGTTTGAGTAAGAAAAAATCATTTTGCAAGGCCATAAGAGTTATTTGTCCAAATAGACCTATAAGATCCTAATGTAGTCGAAAGTGGTCAAATGGTAAAATGCATCAAATAAGTGATGAAATGGTTGTGATTAGGATTATTTAGTATAATTTGGTATGTTTAGGGTGCCCAAGAATAATTTTACAAGGTTGTAAAACCTTTTGTCAAAAAAATTGTAAAATGTTAAAAAAAATTATACATTTGCAATGAAATGATGTATATAGAAGAGTTTAGTCCTATGCATTGGTTACAACAATTGAGAAATTTTAGAGAGTGAATAAACTAATGTATGGTTGATAGTAATGGAGTGGATATTTTGGAGAGTGATTCGTCTCCAAATATAATACATCTATATCATAATAAAAACCCACAACCTAATAGTCATGGACATTGTAAAATACTACTAACACAACTATAGAAAATAATATTTTCAGACCTCTTAAAGTTAAAATTAAAATCTTTCTTTAAAATTTAAACCATTATTTATTTATTTGAAATTAAAAACTATTTTCATATTAAAAACAAATATCAAATATACATCAATTTTTGATCACCCACCAAAAATTGCTCCTCTTTAACATTTATAGCTGGTTAGAAGAATAGTTTCAAGCAAGGTGAGCATGAGACAATGGGAACTTGGAGGTTTATATTTACATAGGATTTTTGAATTTTTTTTGGATGCTTCTTTGAGGTATTGTGAGCTTCTAACATGAGCTTCCTTGTTGGAGATGGTTTATGGGAAAATTCCACAAATTCTTTATTTTCCTGGAGTTTCTTACAAATTTTGGCACTTAGATAACCAAGGTAAGAATTTGATTTGACCATTTATTATTGTAGTTGCCTATCATTTACTCCCTTTCTAATGTATATACCAATAACTATTTATGAAATATTGAGCTTTCTATTAGGGCATGATTTCATCCTGTGTAGTAGACTTGTAGACATTCTTGCATCCCTTCTTTGTACTATATTATCTTTGTTTGAGTGGCTTCAATTTTTTATTAAAACCCTCACTTATTATAAAAACCTCACAAAATTCTCACATTGTGTATTGGACAAACCCTATTGAACTTCATTATTGAAATTAGTGAACAAACTTTATTTCCTATAGGATGTATCCTAACATAGAGGTTTCATTAAGGCTCATTTTGAAGATTTCATAGAAAATTTTTTAGTTGGCCAATTTTGTGTGCAAATACTAAGGGAATAATTGCTGCTCTTAGACTTTTGGCCATCATTGATCATTCACAACATTCATTTCATTCATTGGACTACTATTAAATTCATTCATTGTAGTAATCAGATGTCCTGGGAACATTTTGGACTAATTCACAATTTGCAAGTGAACTTGGTGATTGGCATTTGGAGAGTTTCATGTTTGTTTTTCAGAATTTATTGTTGATGTTTATAACCATTTTTGGCTAGATTTAGAGTGCCATTTTTTGGAGAATCCTAATAATATTATTTACTTCCATCAGCATGCCCAAGGTTTCTTATTAATATTTTATTTCCATGTATATTTTTTCTTCTTCTGACCCATTTGCTTGGAGCATTTGCTCTAGAAAATATCCATACAATTTTTGGAGGGTTTAGAGGTGTTATTTACTATTGATATCATATGATTTAAGAGTGAACTATAGATTGAAGGATTTTGTGAAGGTTGTGATTACTTTTTAGCATATTTTTCATGATAAACAGTGGTTATATTGTTGATCAATGGGCTATTAGATAGCTTAAGGACTACAATCTAACTTGAAATAATTATTTTTTTAGGTACCATCCTTGAAAGGACCATCTATCATCATCTCAAGGTTAATAAACCCTCATTTATTGTTGATTTCCTTATTTGGAGGTTTGTTGCACCATTCTCTAAAGGTGTTAGGTTTGTATAGCAATCCACGCAACACTGTAGAAGCATTTAGAAGGCTATACCAGTTAGAGATCATTGCCTTATAATTATATTCATTGGATAATATAAATTAGATTTGCATGAATTTACTCAAGAAAATGATTCAGTGAATTAAGCTCCACATTATGATTGTGTAGCTAATTAAAAGTCATATATGGTCATATGAACTTATATCATACTTTTGCATCAATATACTATTGGGTGTAACACAAAGATTTGATCAAGAGTTTCTAGCTATTTGTTTACAATTTCCAATTGTTGTTCCAATTTATTTTGGTTGTCAATATTCAAGAAAATTTGTGTAGAAATAGTATGTGTACCCCTTGAAACCACAAAAATATGTGCAAAAACACCATCAATTATGCCCTAAGAACACTATAACCCTTGTCGCATTTGAGTAGCACAATTTGCGGCACTAATTTTTTCAGGATGACTTTCTATCAGCACTAAGTTGTAGCATAAATGAAACCCCCTAACCCATCTATACAACATGCCCATTTCATGGCATTGACCCTGATAATGGGTAGGGGAAGTTGACTCTGATGGTACTACTAGGGACAACCTAGGACATGTAGGGATAGATACATACTTAGAGATCATGATGGCAATATTTTATTATTCAAATCTAGGAAGTTTCCAATTTTAACAATTAATAAAGTAGAGTTATTGCTGGCTTGGTTTGGGATTCCAAAAATTGCATTTTTAATGAGATTCCATGATGAGATAAACACAATTTGGTGCAATTCTATGCTAAATTGGAAGTTAAATAAGTTACTACCTCACATTTGGCTAGAGCTGACCAAATTGAAAGGTTTCAAAATTCCACACATCTATCATGAAGGAAAAACATGGAGGCAACATACTATTAGAAGTGGTTGTTGAGATGAAGGCTAGTGTGGATGGATTAGATTTGGTAGACTTGAATCCCCCCAAAAAGGAGTCTATGTTGGTGGAAAGGATGCCTAAAATATTTGCATTAATTTACAATTTAGATAATTATTAATTGTCCAAAGGAGAATTGGTGGTAACCAACTTCATTAGCTGATGAAATATTTTGATGGTAATGAGTTTTGATGGATACAACGATTTCTCTTAAAGAGGCAATTAGCTTTCCATACAATGATCCTAGAGTAGCGGTTGAAGAAATTATTCAACATGCCAAATTTTGGGGGGATGGAAGTCATCAAGGGTATCCTTGGTGAAGCCTTCCTTTGCTCCTGATATTGCTAGGAGAACCAACTAAGAGTACAAGACTTATGTGAAAAGCCTTTTGAGGAAAAAACCATAGAGAATGACTGAGTGGATCTTCTATCTAAATCCAACCACAACACAAATAGAATTCTCATACCTTCTTCAAAAACTTCCAATTTGGTATAAGTACGGAGGTTGCACCTGCCAATCAAATTTTCTTTAACCTATTAGAGAGCCTTTTTAATTAATCCATCTTGTGGATATCTTGCATTGAAATTCGACAAGGCATTATGTCAACCAGTTAACCATCTACTGTTCCATATTTTCAATATGTGTCTACAAAATCCTTTCTAACAAAAATTATCTTTCCTAACATAAACCTATATTTTCATTCCAAATCTACCAATTAGAAATAGAGAGGGAGGATGCTGGAAAAGGTTGTGGAATACCTACAATTGCAAAAGCCAAAAAATGTGGACTTAATGTGCAAGGGTTAAGTAGGTTTACCCACAATTGTTTTGGAAATCTATTATGTGTTTATCCTACCATGAAATCTATTGTATGCATATATTGCCATCATTGGAGTCCATATGATCACATTTCTTAGAGATAGGTTGTCATATAGTATCAGTGCATGTCTATTTTTCTAATAACATAAAAATTAAAGACAAAAATGTTGATAACTAAGAAATTTTTTTCCACAACAAGTCAAATTGTAATATTTCTATCATGTTTTAACTATGTAGTTGTTGAGTCAAACTCATTGACTGAGGTTTAATAAGTAGTGATTCACATGAACCCATCTTTGAGAATAAATGGAACACTTTGCACTCATTGGAGATGGGTTCACCTCTATGAGCATCATCTAGATCCAATGAGTGCTAAGTTTTCAAAAACTACATAGTTAAATCCTAATAGCAATATCACAATTTGACTTGTTGTGGGAAAATATCTCCTACTTATCAATATTTGGAAAGTTGATGGTTATTAACTTGGAGGAAGTTGAACTAAATCCACAACTAGCACAGGCATGGTCAAAACTATCTATAGCCATTTAAATATTAGTATGTGACTCTATTTCTTGGATAGTATACTTATGTTCAACTATTATCAACATTCACACTAATGTGGTTCCTTGATCTATAAAGATCTATGACACATAACTTAAGTGAATTTTAAATTAGGTAAACAAAAAATTCTAAATTCTAAATTTAAATAAAATTCTTTTAAAGACAATTTATTAACTAGAAATTGAATGATAATAGAAGAAATACGAGAAGAAAAAAGGGCACAAGTCGATAATGGAGGTCATCCAAATTGGACTGCATTTGAGGAGCTTCTCTAAAACAACACCAAGCTTGAACACTTTATAGTTTGTGTGAAATGTCCTATTGATTAGATTGGGGAAAGTATGGAAAAAAAAACCTACAAGCAGGGTATACTCCTTAAAGCACATTCTTTTTTTGGGGAAAATTATGTTAGGAGTAGTGTGGATCCTAAATGTCATGCCCTATTGCAACATCTTAGAATAAACCAAGATAGATTTCAAAATTTTTTTTGGGAGATAGCAATAAAATTTAGTATTATTTAAGTTCAAGCATAATCAACCTCAACTATTGTAGCCTAAGATGTAATAGAAGGCTTGATTTATTACTAGCCTATGAGAATGATCTCTTAAACTAATTGATTGAGCTTTGAGGTATGTGAGACTTGGGTGTTATGCACTATTGAACTATCTTGATGTAAAACAAGATAACTTGCTAAAAGCTACTCGAGAGGCAATCAAGAAAATCTCTATCACTAGGTCCAAATCTACTCATCCTAAATAATTTTCTGGTGTTCTTTTTTTGGTGGATTCATGCCTGTAAAATGAAAGGAGCATTGAAAATTTTGTGGAGAATAAAAATCTACCAACTATCCCTTAAAAGAGCTAGCTTATTTAGATATACTATGGGTATGCTAGAAGAAATTTCTCAAGATTGTCAAGGGACAAAATGGACATCATAATGAAGCCATTATCAATTTTCATTAGTAAAATCCCTATGGATAATGAAATCACCTTAAATTTAGGCTATAAGATATGATTAAATGTACTATTCTCATGATTTGGCTATTGAAACCATCTTTACACTCGGACAAAAAGAACAAATATTACACAAAATGAATTTGATGAAAAGACTTCAACATAAATGCAGAATCCATAACCTTTTCCACATCAATAGAGTAAGGTATCAATTATTAAAAAATCCCAACCAAAAAATAATGAACTCTTTCTTTATCCTCTTAATGCTACCATTTAAGATGTCTTAGATAGTCAAATTATCATTGATGATAATACCAAACATAGTTTAGACATCTCTAGTAAAAAGACATTCAGAAAAAAATGGGGGCTAATTTCAAGGATTCCATAGATCTTATATAGAAAAAATTTATGAAAAATAATTCAGCACATGAAAAATAAAATGTTTCAAATATTTCAGCAAAAGAGGATTATATAAACTTAGATTTGGAAACATGAAGGGGAAAGACATCAAATATTTGAAATAGGCTTTGGTATTTTTCTAAACTAAGTCATCCTTCAAAAAAGAAAAGAATATTTAAAACATAATTAGAAGCTCAAAAACAAGTGAAGTAAAAATATGTAAAACTAATGGTTCAATGTTGGAAAGTTTAATTTTTTTAATCACTTATCTAGATTGACAAATTTGTTTAATTACTATTTAATAAATTGATTGATGGGGTAGAACTATTTTTTCCTTTTCATCCATTGTTGCTCCTTAATTCTCAATTGCACCTTACCTAGATTCTTCTCCCTCCCTCCATACTAAGTCTTTTGATGCATCAAAATATAACTATTAACTTTCATATGTGAAGATTAGAAAACTGTTTAACAAAATGCCTCAACAATAGCTTTAATAGGAACCCATAATGTTGCACATGGTAAAATTCATATTATGGTCTTTTGAAAATTTTATTGTTGCCATAAATTAAATATATATGGTTTAACAATTGGCTTGACCTTGGACCTCCCAAGTACAAGTGTTCTTTTGGTTGCTCTCAGCTAGAACTACCTTTTAGTGAGTGATGTGGCAACCATTATTCTTGGGGTAGATGTTACACATTTATTTTGAATCCAAAATTCTAGAATATAATTTATGTATTTTCTTGTTCGAATTATAACTAGATTTTCTAACATTCAATCTTCATGTTTAATTTGTAAGTTGTGGTGAACTAACACCACATTGTTTATTTATTGTCAAATTTAATTTAACACTAGTTTTAACTGCATTTAATTTAGATCATGAATTAAAAAGGTAGATTATTTTGTGGTAGAATAAGAATCATCCATATTACATACCTCTTTTTGGCAAGAAGTTTGGTATGAGGAAGCATTGGTGGATGAGGATTCCAATATAGGAGGAGCCAAAGGGATAAGGATCCTTTGATTATTAAGGTATGTTGTTAAAATCTAGCATGTTCTTGGGTTGCTAATGGTTTTTGTTTTCATTCATGTGGTTGTAGACATCCTTCCTCCCTCCTCTCATCTTCTCATTTTTTCCCTACTCTCAACCAATATTCTAATTGATCATTTCTTTTAGTTTTTGTTACAATTTTACATCTTCTTCCCTCGTACATCCTATTCTCTCATATTTTTCTTGATTTTATTTATAGTCTTACTATAATTCCAAAACATATTGAATTTGAATCTATGAATTGAACCATCAAAGGAAGGAGGAATGGATGAGACTTCTACCCAAGATCAAGAGGTAGGACATGTTTTTAAATATCTACTTATTTAGATTGTTTCAAAGAACAATAGATGTAAACAATTATTTTATTTCTTTTATCTATTTAGATTAGTATAGTATCTTATGACACAATGTTGCTTTTAAGCTTGTCTAAGTTAAATTTTTTAATCTTCATTTGAAACAAAGTTTGTCATCACCTTCCATCTTTAAGATTTCTTCTTTTATTAACATCTATGGTTGAACCTTAAAATTAATGTAGAAACATTGTTCTATGATACATCAAGTATGGTTTTCTACATTTTTTTTCATTTAATTTTCAATGTGTGATTTAGGGCTCACAATTTTTATTATAAAGCATGGGAACCTTAAATATTACATGCATCTTAGCTAGGAATACCAGGCTGAATTTCAAGGTAATGCATCTTGAGGGGAATACAAAATGAGGCTTCCAAGGTTAGATACCAAAGTTTCCACCATGCCAATTGAGAATGTAAGAATGCATTAAGAAACCACAACTGACAATGTAGTCCAATTTTATCTGAGAATATAACAGATGTAGCTTTTAACAAACCATAGAAGGATAACATATTTTTAGACATCCTTTTGCACAAGATTTATAGACTAGACATATCATTCAACCTAGAGATGTCACTTTAGGCACTTAAGAAAATACCCATGCAAGATATCTACATTTATATGGGGCAATGAAACTCAACATTTCATAGGAAAGTTTCCAAGCCATTTCTTGTAGCTAAAATGCATCTTTCTATCAAGGATTACGTAGGCTTTACTACTGAAAGAGGCCATAAAATTAGGATCCTCTAGAAATAGGAGGATAACACCTTCTCTTAGAATGGATTGTCCATCCAATAACATGGTCCTTGGTCTATGTAAATTCTAGTGATACTAGATTTGTTTCCAAATGTTACTATGTTTGATTGAAAATACAATAATACCATTCCACTAAGTGTTGAGTACCAATGTTCTTGCTATACACACAGACTTCAATAGGGTGGTGACTTCCTTGGTCATGCTTCTAACTAGGCACATGCTCTTCATTAAATCTTAGGTACCTACCTTGTGTGACTTGGTTCATTTGTGTGATGTTTTCATGATGATAATATTAGACACATTTATTTATTTTGAATTCTCAAACTTCTTTATGTCTAAAAATACCCCTAATCCTAAAGACATCTATAGAAACCTCTATTGTAGGAACTTTAGTTGCACCATTTAGGAAACTTCCTTAAAGAATCATGTTCCTAATTTTTGTGCATGCTAATTCAATTTATACTTTCTAAGAGTAATATTGGTTGGAAGTTTTTCATGTTTGTTGATTGTCTTGTTCTAGGTTTTGCAAGACATTGATTGTATTCTTCACATGAGCCCCATTTCCTAATGGTATTACTTGGTTGTCAATCTCTATCACATTCTGATATGTTCTCTCCCAATATTGTTGCTACACTTTTTTGAGGAATGTAATCATTTCTGGTATGCTATAAAGATATAACAACCAAGAAATGGAGTGTTCGAATTATCAAGATTTTTTTAAATTTTTGGCATCTCCTATGATTTTCTCCATTGTAGCCACTTTTTGTAGATATAAAGTTGTGTGATTAGGTTTTTAGAATCATCATGTGAGTTGATGGGAATGAATTTACATGTTACCAAACATAGCCAATCACATTGCTCTATCTGTAATTGCTAGCATGTGTAACCATCGATCCTTACATCATTTATTGGTCACTATTGTTTGATAGTTTGTGTACTCCTTAACTCTGCTCAGCATGGCATATACCCTCTATTTTTAAGTGCTAAATATTAGTCAACCATGACCTATTGATAAAAAATGCATATTTTAATATACGGTGCTCTAGATTTACAGTGGATATAAAAGTATTTGATTTGTTCAAATCTGATAATTGTATACTACTGAAGAAGTCTCTTTTGTATAGTGATAGACAAATGCCTAATATATCAACTTCATATGTTGTTTAATATCCACATATATTATTATTGTGTAATCAAGTCACTTCCATTTGGAAGGGTTTTTCTTTGACTATGTTTTTCGTATTGTTCCAATGATGTCTTTGTTTAGGAGAATCAATATTTCAAGATCTATGACAACATCATTATACTCTATGTCATGATTTCCTTTAACCATCGCTACCTTAAAAGAATGTTGCTATCATTTGCTATGTAAGTTTGAATGCTAGAACCATTCTTCGTTGTCTTCTAGTAATTCTTCTAATCTCATTATTGACATGACATAATCTCTAATGATTCACTTTCCTTGTATTATGGATTCACGACTTCCATATGATAGCTTATTTAATGAGAATATGTTTATGATATCCTTATCTTCTATGATTTTACCTTCGTCAATCATTTATCTATTAACGATAACATTTCTATCTATAAATATCTTTAACATTAATCTCTAAAACCTAAAACTTGTTCACATGCTTTCACCTTTGACATTGATGAAGGTTATTCTGACAACCTTGTCCTTGCCTATGAAGCCCTTAGACATCAATGACAATATTTCCATCAAATAAAATGTATTACAACATAGAAAAATGTACCATTAAGCATTGCATCTCATGAACCATCATTGCAAGTTGTAACTCCCTACCCTGATAATTAGAACAAGAAAGCTAGTATAAAACTGGACCAATTTTAGGATAACTTCATCTAGAAACATTAGAATAAAATGCAAAGCTAGAGATTGGATCTCCATGATGCCTAAACTACACCATAAGGATTGCATAAGAAAACAAGCCAACTGGATTGATCACAACTTAAAACAACAAGAAAACTATGAATAGTGAACAAATAAACCAAAAGGAAATATTTTTTAGTGATACAAGATTACCAATGACCCAAGTATACTCTTGCATTAACAATAAACCTAGCAGGGATTCCATGTTACAATGAAGGTTGGAACAAGAAAGTGGATAGTAAGATATCTCCAACTAGGAAGAAGAGTGCAAACCAATGTAGGAGATTGCAGAACAACAATGTGGTCCTGTCAAAATCGGTTCTCCATTATCTAGAGGAGTAAAGAAGAAGATCTTGTGGAGGATGATCCACAAGCTGTAAATTTGAGGGAAACTATTAAAATCCCCCTTAGAATTTGTCTTAATATGTGTAGAATCTATAAGATAAGAAGAGGAGAGTTCCAATGAACTCCAAGTTGTCAGTATTGCCATGATTGTCATCATTCATTATTTATCAACATCTTGAGTGGTAGGAGGAGGAATCTAAAGAAATGACATATAATGGTTTAGTTCCTTTTTCTTTTCCCATAATTTTTTCTAAGGAGGCACCAAAACACATGAGTTTGACTTGTTCTACCACAATTATAGTAACCAGAGCAATGCAAAAATACTTAAGTTGTTCCCTGCTTGGATGCAACTCGGCAATGATTTATGGAGCTTAGAAGAAACACTTTCAATACTTACAAGTAGAATACTATGGAGTGTTTAATTAGAAAATTCCAAGAATATTGTAAAACCAGAGACATAAATGATGAGATCTTCTGAATGAGGTAGCAAGAAGAAGCTTTTGTAGATTATATGGAGTTGCTTTTGTTAGATTGGCAGCATGCTTGTCAAATTAGGTTAGATCAACAAGCAATTAAGATTACATTTGTATGAGGATTAATAGATGATTGTATTTATTGACTCAACTTAATGGGAGGTAGGGATGTGACCAAGCTTTGTGTGAATCAAATATACAATATGATTTTCATTTTCAGTTTTCTAATAATATGTTGTAGGAATATAGACTCATATTGTTTCAACCATGTTATTTGCAAGGATATGCAATAGTTAAATCTCAAATTCCTAAGTATTGGAGATTTGTTTCCATAATTTTGGATCCTTTTTGTGCATTGTAGGGCTTAGTCAATGCTATCACATAGGTACCAAAGTTGCACTAGTAACCATCAACACATTGTTTTGTCATTCATAGATCATTGTTACTTATATCTTAGGCTACTTTTTGCTGACTTTGTTTATATAAAACTAATGCATTTCTATATTACTTTCCTTGCTGTATTTATCAGCTTATGTTTTATAGTTAGTTCTTAAGCCATTTGATATACATAGATTGCCTTTTTTCCAAACATGAATTTAATTTTTCCATGTGCCACTTTTTTTAACTTTATCATCATCGAAGTTGACGGGAATATATTTGGTAGTTCACATGATCAGTCTAATTCACTATTTGAGGAGACAAGTGCAACTTGCTCCAACATTGAGAGGGATGTTTCTCTTGTTGAGTTGAGTAGTCACATTGACAATACTCCTGAGGTTTGTTTGCTAAGAATGTACCTCTTGCTAGCATTTTTCTCCTGCAATTACATCTAGTGTGTTCTCCCTTCTAAAATTTACACACATAGGATAAGTTTTTATTCTATGTCATGAATATGGACACCACATTTTTTTGCCAAATATGAAGAGGATACTTTCTTGTAACCTATTAATGTCTCTAAGTATTGGATTCTATTGGGAAATAACTTGCATTGTTCTATCATTAAAGGGTTTGTGATGCTTCATTTCATAAAATGGTTTGGAATTAATAGAAAGTTGAAAGTTTGAATCCATGGACAATAAATGACTTTGAATTGTTTGCCTTGTAGTTGTGTTGATGCCTTATTGTGTTTGTTTACCTATCTTCTTTATTCTCCTAAATTGCCAGTTTTGTACAGAAAAAAATATTCATAATAAAATTTCTTTTAGTATGGGCATCGTAAAAGTATTATACTTAGCATGTTAAGCTTTTATACCTTTTGATCTACATCTATGATATAAATATGTAAGTAGTGTAATCTATTTTAAAATATGTGCTAAGTCTTAACAATTTGATGTATATCCCTCAAAATGATGGCAATAGCCATGAACTCTATAATTCTACAAGCATCCATGGAGAATTTAGGTGTCCAAACTTGTGTTCGGATAGCTTTCAAAATGGTAGAGATTGCAAAACCATATATTAGACTATGATATTTTTATCAAGATTTAATCCTGATAGCAATATCACAATTTGACTTTCTATGGAAACTATCTCCTACTTATCCATATATTAGACATCAAGCAATCCATCATCTTGAAAAAGGAAGAGTGGCCATATTTGGTGGAGGGACTGGAAATCATTTCTTCAGTACTAATACAATATCTACTCTCCGAGCTTCTGAGAGTATAACCTTCTCCCTTTTTAACTACAAAAATTATTGGGTATTTGGAGGCATCTTTGAGTAGGAAGCCAAGGAATTTATTTAGAGCCTTTTGCTTTTGTAGTTAATGCTAAGGTGGTTTTAAAAGGAGAAAACATAGATGGTGTCTATTATTGTGTTCTTAGAAAGAGTAATAATGTTATAATTGACCACATATCATATAGGGACTTCACTACCAAAGGTCTTTCAACTGCAATGGAAATAAAAACTATAACTCTATGTGAAGAAAATTGCATTCGAAGTGAACTAAATGACTTTTCTTCTCATCACGTGTTTTTTGCACATTTGATCTTACACAAAAGGCTTTTTGGCTTATTGTTGCTCTTTTTTCTATGTAGTTATGGTGTTTAATTTGCACGAGCCAAGAAATATTTCAAGGGCTCTAAATGGGGACCAAATTGGCACTCTCATTGACCAAATGGGGAAAATTGGTTAGTCCATTTTTTGCAAGAGATGGATCTGTAGTTAAGAAAAATGGTAAAAATTGGCTAGTCATGTTTCTTATACAAGAGATGAATCTTTAGTATGGGACATTTGATCAACTTGAGAGGCTGAAATCACTAATACATTAGGGGTCAATTTGTGACAGCAAGCAAATGTAATGTGTTTTTGGCTTTTTTTTTCAATTTTAGCACGATGTCATCGCAATTGCGATGCTATCTCCAATACATATGGAGTGGAATTGTTAGGGCGGAAAATGTTATGTGATTTTTGGCCCTTTTTTTTCAAATTTAACTCAAAAATGTTGTAATTGCGATGGTAATGGGATATAAGAGAAAAAAAAACCAAAATTGCTCATTTGAAATCGACACAGGGACTTTGGGTTCTTCAGAAAGGAAAGGCAGGAGACTTGAGCAATGAGTTGACTCAATGCAAAAGCCTGATCACCATCTACCAAACTTCTCATTCTAGCTAGCTACTCCCTCAACTCGAGGCATTGAGAGGGGCAGAGACTCGCATCTATTAACTTCTTTCTTGCCCTACTATTCTATGGCGATCTCTATGGCGAAAGGCCCAAGGGCAACATTAAGAGGAGGATGATGGCAAGGTGCAAAATAAAAAAACCCATTACTCTTAGAATCCTTTTTTCTCCAATTATTATTATTATTCCATAAAGAAGACATATTTGTTCAACCAAACCTAGCAAATATGATTATATCAAGGGCAAGATGAATATGAAGATTGAATCAAAAGTTAAAGTTGATTGCATATTGAGATATGCTTTCGAAAAACATTGCCATTTCAATACAAAAGGCACCTCATTATGAATCCATATGCAATAGTGACGGCCACCAAAAGAACAATATTAAATGATTAGCAGAAGTGGCTAACCTACATTTACCCCATGGCAAATTTGCATTAACCATAGGTTATTTGCAACTGGTAAAGTGGCAAAGATATAACTAAGCAGTCAAAGAGTCAGAAACTAGATCACCAACAAATTTTCTTCCTTTTTCTTGGAAATTGATCTTTTTTCTTCTAACATTGTGAAACATGGAGCTATTATAAAATTTTCCATCCTTGTGAGATTGTTAGGTAATACTAAAAACTGATGCTTGGGCATTGGTCCCTTGGCATTATCTGGCACAAAAGAATCCAAGATAGAAAGTATTGCTGGTATTAATTTGATACAGTCAATATCTAGGATAAAGTGATGATTTTGAGAATGATTGTACAAGCAGCAACACCCCTCAGTGACCATTTGAAGAGAAAACTAATAATAACTAAGAAAAGACCATAAATCATTTCCTTCAAAATCAAGTTTTCTAGATAAAAATCATAGAATGGAAATTCAAAAGCCCCTTCATACCCTTGATATTTGACAAGGTAGATATATACACTAACTATAGTATTTCTTCGTATCATCATGCTTAAAGAAAACACATACATTGTTTGCCATTTGAGGCTATATCTAAATTATGGGAGGCAAAATATTAGTATTTGAATGGGGAGATTAGAAAGCTGACCAAAATTTGTCAATCTATTTGTAATTTATCTTAATTTTTTGACTGTGTTCAAGAATTATTTTGTTTTCTTGCAATTTTTGGTATGGATTGTATGATGAATGTCTGAGAAAATATGGAAATGCAAATGTATGGAAGTATTTTATAGATCTCTTTGATTACTTTCCACTGACAGCTCTTATTGAAAGCCAGGTAAAGAAAAAGATATTATACACTATTTTGTTGGTACCCTATGCAACACAACAAACTTGTTCTTACTATAAGAAAATTTTCTTTTCTTTTGTTTCATTGCAGATCTTCTGCTTGCACGAAGGTCTCTTCCCATCATTGGACACACTTGATAACATACAAGCTTTGGATTGCATACAGGAAGTGCATCTATACACATAAGTATAATGTTCTATGCTACATATATTTGAAAAGAAGATCACAACCATAACATTTAGTTCTATGGATGATACTGTCTTAGATCTAGTTCTATGTAGTGTTCTCTATTAGAAGAATTTTCTATCCTAGTTACTAAATAGTTTCTATTTGAAAGTATTTTGGTTGTACTGGCTATGTAGTGCCCCACCAAGGAACCCTTGGAACTAAGCATAAAACATGCAAGGAATTTTGTTAAAGCAATTGCATCATTACACACTTAAATTAGGACAACAATGCTAACAACATGAACAAAAATGAACAAAAAATCACTATCACTTTGTGCTTGTGTACAAGTAGAAGTCTTGACACACTTCCAAGGATCACATGAGACTCTACTAAACGATTGTAATGAAATTCCCATATTCCATTATTTTTCCTGACACAAATGGCCTGTTATCAAACTACTAGGGATGAAGGTGCCAATTACCAATTGGAGGCACTAACTAATGCATGTGTTGAAATATTGGTGGAGACATTAATCTAGTAAACTTGCCTACAAGATGAGTTAATATTCACCCAAGACTTTGCTAACTCCAACATATGGCTGAATACATAACATCCTCTTTAGTTAGGGTCCAATAACATGATTGTCAAGGGCACATCACTTGAGTATAACAACATACATATGCATCAATTTTCTACATTACAATATCCATGAATACATGCATGACTCTTACTAAAATTGGAAGAGAGAGAGAGAGAGAGAGAGAGAGAGAGAGAGAGAGAGAGAGAGAGAGAGAGAGAGAGAGAGAGAGAGAGAGAGAGAGGTGCAGAAGGAACTCATGTAGGTGCCACTAAATTCAGTTTAATACTTGTACACCGGTCCCCAACTGTGCCTTGTCACACCACTCAATCATGTGGTACTCTCAGGTCCGCTTCACTATGCTTGTGGAGATAGTCACATAGCCCAAACAAGAACACAAGGCATGCAAGGAGGTATAAGCATACTCACACCAATCAATGTATATAGAGTGCAAATAAATCATAGTCTTATTTAAGACAAAACATGGAGCAACGCAACATGAAGCAATGGCCACAATGCAATATCTAAACACACTCAATCAACCAATACCCAAGAGGTGCTATTCATACTACTAGGACTTCGGTGGTTGAGTACAGTGCATAGGGAATGTCATCACATGCCCATACATGTGTCAACTATCCTCACAAGTCACCCATTGCCTTGAGAAAGTGCTCATGGTATTATGCTCATGGATTTAATTGTGAAACTACCCTCACAAGTCACCCATTGCCTTGAGGTAGCACTCTTGGTATTCTTGGGGATTTAATTGTGAAATTACCCTCACAATTCAGCCATAGCCTTGAGAAATCACTTATGATGTGCTTGGGGATTCTATTATGCATACTACCCTCAAAAGTCACCCATAGCCTTGTAAAAGCATGTATGGCATGCTTGGGGATTCTATTATGCATACTATCCTCACAAGTCACCCATGGCATGCTCGTAGATTCAATTGTACAGCTACCCTCACAAGTCATCATAGCCTTGTGAAAGTGCTAACATGCTCATGGATTCTATTATTTTATTTTACATACCTAGTCAAAGCACCTAATCCTATGGCTTAAACTTTTTAGAGAAGGTAACAATATAAACTCAAAAGATTTGATTGGTCTTCACCAAGAGTGCAGGTCCCAAGATGATCACACAATATAATAACATGACTCCATTAGCCAACATGCCAAGAGGGTGGATCTCAATAAGATCTCACATTACCAAGAAATATCCCAATATATTAATATACCAAATCACAATATCCACAAAATCGCATAGATCCCCTTTTACAAGCAAAGGCAATGTGCAACAATCATACTCAATTGGCATCTTAGCCAAGAGTATGAATCCCTAAGTGATCCAAAGTACATTTCACATCACATAGCCATATAATAGAACATGTAAAGTTTAAGTGTATTACCACAAAGAATATAACCTCAAAATGACAAATTTCCAATCATACACATATGCACACTCAATCGACCTCTATACCAAGAGTTCAGATCCCAATGCACCTGAAATGAAAATTCCACAACAGTTATACCCAATGCTCCACATGGGGATAACATATCACAATGCACAAAATCCAGTGCTAATAAAATGCCATTAATGGCCTAAAACTAGTTTTAGAAATTAATAAAACTGATCTAGACTTTACCTATATACAATAATCAGAGGTGCAATTAGTTAAACAAAGATACATTGACCCAAACAGAAATGATAATAGCTATAGATTATGAAGGGCCAATGTGACTATCTCCTCTAACCACTATCAAGGATATAGACACAGGTAGACTTGTGAACTTAGTTGGAGTTGATGTAAGTTACTTGCCATCACTACAACACACATTAAGTGTAGCTGCTCACCAATTAAACAATTTTTAACCAATGATAAAGGGTGATGCTGATATCTTGGACTGGTGACTGATATTTGACTCAACTTTTAACTATTGATAATATAGCCTCAACTTCCCAAGGAGTATCCTTAGTTCATTTATTTTAAAGTCAATGATGGTCTGCCCAAATAAACTTGTTATGGAAAATCTGTAAGGCTTAATAGAAAAAGTGAGCTCTATGCTCAAAGGAGGAATCGATGTGATCTAAATATATTGCTAGGATAGACTAAATTTGGGGGAAACCGTATGTCCCCAACTTAGTATATTTCCAGCACATATCCTATTTGACATTGGCATTAATGTTCCTCCTTTACTTCCCATTCCCTTCTTCATGAGAATAATGCAAGGCATGCATTCAAGGACCATCCAAATTGAAGACCCACCTTGAGGACACTTAAGAGAGTGTAGAGGCAATTTGATCTAACGATCTATGGCTAATTATGGATGTCTTTCTCAACTTGATCCTTTATAAACAAGGCTCTGAATCAATGAAGAAAAAAAATAAACCTAGAAATGAAATCAAGATGATGAGACTAACAACTAGATCTAGTATTGACAAGAAGTCTGAGAGACTATCCATTTACAATAGGTCATGAACTGGAGTACCAAAGGATGAGCTACAATTAAGTTTATAATTTAGTATAACCAGTCAAAGACACCTTTTTGGACCTGTGAGGAAATCAGCTAGAAGAATGGTTACCCTACATATCCATATTTAATCAATCTTTGAGCTCCATGAAATCTGCAGACTTGATATTTTAACTAAAACTCCAAACTTACAGTGTTATTGTTGCACTTTTGCTTGCAAAGTTTTTTTTTCGATGCAGATCAAGGATACTATAGGTTGAAGCCTATACCAAAATTCCCATTGCAATATTATGAACACTAAATGACATGTTACTTCTAGACTTTTGTTCATTAACTTTGAGGGGACACTCTCAATATAAAATTCAAATAAAAAACCAAGATCTTGCATGCTCCATTAGTAAACTAAGCAATGTAAATTTATAATTTGTCTTCTAGCAAATGCAAGCTATAGCACTAAATAGTCTAGAACATAAGAGATGATATTTAAATACTCATTATTATCCAATCAAAATTTGGTTAGATCTGTCTTAAGAATTTGAAATGGAGGCAATAATTCTAAGAACTCCAGATTTTGAACTAAGACTTAACGAATGGAAAAACGGCTTCACACTACCCATTGCCTTTCAACATGACAATTCAAAAACATGTCGAAGAATGGAATTAATAATTGAAAAATCTTCCTAAAATTAATAATGTTGAATTCTAATAATTAAAATTTAAAAATACAGTCTCCTATTTTTTCAAATATTATTGCAAAGATCATTCACACCAGTCCAAGATATCAGCATCACCCTTTACATAACAATAAAGGGGCATTTGGATGGTGTAATCATTCTTATATATTCAAATGTTAGGACATTGACCCTTTCATATCTGATCACCATTTAAACCATCATAATAATAATGTAATTAAATATATGCATTTAAATAGCATTTAAACAACAACAATGGGTATATATCAAATCTCCCAACTAGATAATAACAAAGCATTATCAACAACAATATGTCAACAAATCAATAACTAGATAATTTATGTACTTTTTCATGACTATGTTTGACTCATATAATTGTGATATCTCTAGCACTATGATGTCATTTAATATGTCTTGCTAAAGCTTGTAAATTTTATTCCTTTTGCCATGTCATGTAATATGTCTTGCCTTTTAGGTTAAATTTTTTGAAATTGTTGTTAGGCCTTGTAGCTTGTATAATTTGATTGCTAGAGAGCTTCTACAACTAAGCAAGAAGGTCATTGCATGAGTTATAGCCGCACACTCGGGTATGAAAATTGTATATTTTTTAATCTAATGTATATTTTAATTAAAATTTTAGCTTATATGTTTTGAAATTTCTTTTAGTGGCTTAATTTCATAAGGTCTCTTGAAATAAGACCTTCAGGCGGTTGGTCAAAGTTTTACAAATAATCTTATCCAATTTGCCTAGAGAAATTGACTGAATGTTATAAAAGGTGATTAGGTTAAATGTCTTAGGAATAAAGTCAATTAAGAAAGTATTTTTAAAATATTAAAGTATTTAGCTAGGTCTAAGAAGATTTGTGTACTTTTGACAATTTTGCTTAGTTTGTGAAAGTTGTAGACCGAAGTTTTCATAGCTTGATTTTTGCTTCCTACGAAGAACGATCATGTTAGATAATATAAGTGAAGAACAAAATAGGGAGACAATTAATAGATTGTGGTCTAACTTGAAAATAAAAGGTGATGGAAAATGTTATTTTCCTTGAAAATTTTGTAAGGGCTTAAATCGTAGAAGACTACTAATCAGAATAGTTAAGAGACATTGTAGGGAGAATGGTGACATTGAAGGGGGGCATGACTATCATCCACTAGTAAGTTGTTCATTATATCATTTGAAAAATTTATATACATATGAAATCACTTGATGACTAGTTGATGATCATAGTTTATTTATGTTAATCAATTTTATATAGGTTGATATCCCTAGGGAAGTATATGATATGAACCACAACAATCCAAAGAATATGGTTTTTGACGACAACGATGACAACGATAGCAAGGATGATGATGATGATGATGATGATGATGATGATGATGAGGATGATGATGATGATGATGATGATTATGATGATGATGACGAGGATGATGATGATAAAATTTAGAGGTATGCCATCAATCCTTCAACTATTTAATATTCATTTCTTGATAGAAATATATTTGTCTTATATATATGGTTACATAGTTTATTCATTATCTATTTAAAAGCTACAAGTTTAAACTAAAAATATAATACTATTAATCTAAATTAACTATTAATCTAAATTAATTAAATAAAATTATTTAAAACACATATTGATGCATGAATGTATTGAGCCTTATTTTCTTTAAGGTCAAAAGCATTTGTAAGTGTTTAGTTTAGAAAAGGGAATTCATTAAATATCTATAAAAGGGAGTTGTACCTAGAATAAAATTCATAGGGAAAACATAATATAAGTGCTTACCCAATTTTTTGGTTAATAATTCTACCTCTATAGGTGATGCAGAGACCCTAGGTGGACTTGCAATCATTCATAACAAGAGGGACTTCCATAGTGTTCTCACAACACCAACCAAGCATCTTCATAAGATCCCTCTCCTTGTTCCAAGCCAACTCCATAAGCTATCAGAGTGCACACCAAATCCTTATGCCACCTTAGGTTTTACATCTTTGGAATAATCCCATGAATGTCCCTCAATCCATCCAATGGATTCATCCAAGTAATCTAATCAACAAACTATCAAATGCTCACAATGCCTCAATAGGCACCAAACTTGACTTCACCTTAACTAGGTGTTTCCTCCACCTCCACACACATCAAAAAACTTCAAATAGCATGTCCCCAAGGTGACTAAGCTCTCAACTCATCAACTGATACAAAAACCCAGTTTTAGCCCTTTACTAGGCCTACTTCGATTAGGCTTATAATGTGAGCCTGATTTAAGTGTTTTATTGTGTACCTTTTAATATTTTTAATTTTTTATGTGATGCTAATGATGGATGTGATTATGATTATGATGTGATTATGCTCATGATAATTGAATTACATTTTTAGGAAACTGAACCCCTTTCAAGAGCATCTCGTACAGTCTCATGGATTGATAGGTATAAGTCAATGCTCCTTATAGATAGTCTATTTAATACACTTATCAATAGTAAGATTGATGTCTTCTAAGATCTCTCCCATTTGCAAGTACTAGTGAATAGGTATTTGTCAGAAGTGTCTTCCTCGAGTGAGGGAAATATAAGAATAGAAGAGGAAAGTGAGACATGTAGTTTATCTAGAACATGGAGATTAAATAGAGGTCAAAGGACTAGAAGGAAATTCAATAAATGCATGAAATTCAATAAACGCATGAAGAGGGCCAGTGGTCAGAGGGAGGGAAAGGAACCTACAGTCCTTGATCAACAATCCTCCCCTAAGGAGGACCCTTTTTATATTGATTTAGCAGACACTAATGACTCAATCGGTTTGACTAAAAAGTTGCTAAAGAAAATTGGCAGAGAAATTTTACATTTGGCAACCATAAAGCCTACTACTTAGGAAATAAGAGATAGGGGATCTAAATTGATGCACACCTCTAAAAACTTAAAAGTATTAATGAAATTTTTAATTATAACAAGAGTTCAATAATGGTTTTTATGTTATGCTCTTTTATGGCATTAATTAAAATATGGATGCATTGTCTTTACAGAGTTTTTTGCATGATTTCGAGCCCTGTTCCCATGATGAGGGTGCTGCAGGTGGTTTAGGTAGATTGCATGTTCCATTCTCCACTTTTTTTTTCCACTGAATATATATAGGAATGATCATAATCATTGACAATACATGCTCGAACAATCCTTTTTTTTAATGCTCTAACAATCTTGTCCATGCTAGTCCATGCATTCTATATTTATGCATGCTCTAAAAAATTTATTCTTCAGCTTCACATCAATTGAATCCTATGATGACATTGCCTCCATCAAGGACAACCACAAATCTCTTTCTGACTACTGAGTCGGCAACATACAGTTTACAGGTATCGACTGTTGTACCATCTACTGGTACACAAATTCCTCTTTTTCTCTCTTATGACAACAACAAACAGTTTTTTTTTTACAAATTTTTAACATCAATTATCATTTTTTCTTTTATACTTTGTGACAAATACTTATGAAACTTATGAAACTTTTTGCAATAGGAGTTGTAGCATCATTTCCTGGATGTTCCTATGTTCCTAGTATGGGAATGATGAAGGATTTCATATTGATCGTCAGCGACGATGAAGGCATTCCATTAAAAGTAGCCAAAGTTCTAGGTACTTTAAAGTTATTATTATTCTACCATGATATAATAGTAATTTAGTTTTTGATCACTCGTCGTTGACTAATGATCCCATGATTGTTTTGTAGGGAATGATATTTTTTGGAGTAAACTTGGTGATGAGTGTTTGCAAATATTTGGGCCCACCCTGCATACCTGGTGGAACATCATATCCTAACTAAAACCCCAAAGCACTATTTTGATTTCATATCATTGCTATAATAGTTTTCCTTTTCATCCATTTCTTGAACTATATTAATGGTAGCTTCACTTTATTTATGAGTCTAACATGTCATTTTTTACTTAAAAGGTGGAATAACCAACACAAACTGCTAAAGAATGATCTTATAGAGAGCATGACCCAACTCTTTGGACCTCATTCATTTGAGAGAAACGAGCTCATTAAAAAAGGTGGTTTATGTTTGAAGTATATTAGGGACCAGTATAGAAAAAATTTATGAGATAACCCCAGGTATGAGCATCCACCCTATGTTCCTAAGGCTGAGTGATAGGCTTTGATTTTGGATGAAAAGTATAAAGCTGACAAGAGAAATAATATTACACTAGTGGAGAGTACAACAAGGTATGTGATACTGTTGAGAATCTAATTATGTACTAATTAACCTCTATATTTATACTATCTAACATATTTCAAACTTTTCATAGATTGCCTGACACATAAAAGGCAACAAAGGCAAGACTAGAAAAGCACGGGACATACAAGCTCGGCTCTGGTGGTTTTTTGAAACTTCAAGCAAGAGTTGTAAGTATTAGTAAATGAAAAATTGTATCAAATTTTTTATATAATGTGATGGGAAATGCTAGGATAGACTAGCTTGTCTATGCTCCTGATCCTCAACTTGGATCTCAGTGTTCCTCCACACCAATATATGATGCAAACTAACATGCTTTGGAAGCACTGGTGTAAGATAAAACTCCTAGGCTTAGTTTTCCACTTCCACCAAGAGATTTCTCTTATCTCCTAGTAACCTATTGTAATGCCCCGCCAAGGGATCCAAAGAATTAACCTAGAATTTCACTAAGTTTGGTAACATTTTTTTTTTTAAATTACATGAAAGTAAATACCACATATAACTTATTCACAATAACAGAAGCATTAGCAATGTCCATCTAAAAATAAACATAACATACTTAACATATTACATTCTTTAAAGATCCCTTAACATTGAATTACATACATGAATCCATCTAGTACAACATCCACATGAAATAATAATGATAAGTCCATTGTTTAAATATTACATTTCAAATGCTCATTCATCCTCTGTACATGTCATAGGGTATGACAAGCTCAAACAATATACATATTTAGAACAAGGTACATCATCCTATTCTAATCCATGATACATCAAAGTAAAGATAATCACATGATACACATGATACATCATCATATAATACATATACATCCATCATAAGATCAAACATAATAAACTAAGTGCACGGTTCCTCCCAACCATTAATAGCATCATTAGACCATCGTGGGCCCTAGCCATCCCTCCGTGCGTAACATCCCAAATCACTGAAGAGATCATCGGCATTAACATAGTAGGAATGTCACTCCTAATAAATACAACATAATATGTAGAAAGTAATCTAACATGAAAATATAAGCATAAGATAAAATCATCTAACATATGCTAATCATCAATGAAAGGATACATATCCACCATCACGAAGGATGCTTCAGCCACGATGTCTCAATGAATATCAAATGATAAGAGTGGAAAATACACTACCACCCGACCACGTGGTCCCTAAGTGGTCCACTCCCACCATGCTGAGGAGATAATCTCAAGTCCCAAATAGGCTATCAAAATCACATAGCACAAGTCTCTAAAGTCCAGGAATCCTAAAAGTATACTAACTCAAAGGTTCCAATCACAAAATAGACATCTACTTCCCAGAGGCACACAATGACATGTAGGAACCTACTATGAAAGTGGGAAAGTGTCATCACATTTATCTCGTAAAAGTTACCTTGGCAGTTAGCTAAACTCCACAGGTCCATACAGATCTCATGCGGCCACTAGTATCCTCTCATACTAACAAGGCATACTATGGAATGCAAGGTCACAACCATGCATTCTCACTACTCCCATCCTAGCCTATACAAGCACTCAAGGCATGGGCGAGAACCAAAACTCTTATCTTTTTAGGTTCATTTAGTTAGTATTAAGTGTGAGTGTTATCACTTATTAATCCAACTTACAATGAGTTACCTTGGCAGCCTCTTAGGGCCCCGGCCCCCATTGCAAGCCACTTCCCAACACTACATGCAGATATCCTACCCTAATGCTCATGGTATCATAAATCATCAAAATCACCAAAGAAAATCCATAGTAAAATCATCAAATATCCACAATAAGAATCATCAAATATCCATGAGAAAATCATCAAATATGCATAAAGCATCAAATCTCCATGAGCAACATCCATAGAAAATCATGACCACAACAGCTCTCTATTGGAAACTAAAGTATCACTGATAATCAAAGTATCCATTGGTTCTCAATAACCAAAATATGTTTCAATCATACCGATCGAAGACTCCAAAAATGGTTGAGTCAAACATGTCACAACATGACATCATTAAGAATAAATCCACATTTCAGTCCCATCATGGCGACTAGAATATAACCAAGGATAACTGATCGATGACCAAAAATAATGGTTAAGTCAAGGGTCTCAAACATAAGAATCTCAACTTTAACAATCAGTAATCACAACCAATACATAGAGCATTCCATCACATAATCATGGTTGGGTTTATAAAGATCGAGAATAAAACATCATCATGACATCACAATCACATAACCTCCAAGCCTCTGGTAGACATCCTATAACTGGTCAACACTAGTCAACCCAAAACCCAAAACAATAGCATAAAGAATACACAATGTAAACACATGTTTTGGTTTTGCTAAGTTTTCAAATTTGAATACAAAAATCTCGGTTTACATTTTCAAGTTAAAAGAATAAATGGAGGAACAGTTGTATGTTTTCCCATGTATTGTTTTTGGATGGATAAAAGTTTTCCTCTAAAATCCAATTTCCAATTATAATATTTTATTAAAATCGTTCCCCACCAACTTTAATTAAATTTCATATAATTCATATATTTTATAATTTAAAAACTATTAATTAAATCTTAATAGTTAAATTATAAAATTATAAAATTATTCATCATTATAAAAGATGAATTATTAAGTCTTTTATCAAATAATTTTAAATCTTTTTAATAACATATTTACATATTACATATATACATATATACATATATTTAAATATATATATATACATACATATATAATATATACATATTTATTATTAACGCATTTTATAAAAAATTGAATAACATCGATATTTATTATTATCGCGTTTTATAAAAAAAATGAAATATAAAAATCGAATTATAATATACTAACACTAGCCAAAAATCAAATAACATTAAACATATAACACTCGATAGTCTTTTTAAAAAAAAATGACGCTGTCCGCTTGTTATGACACGGTGCCAAGTGTCTAGGTACTCTGCTGTCGCAGAGTACTGTGGCAACAGCGGGTACAGAGTACCCCTGTCGTCGCAGTACCTGCGACGGTAGGTACTCTGCCAACCCGAGCGGCCCGAACACAATATTATATATATATTTTTGTTTCAATCGCTATGCGATTGTCATTTGCGAAAATCATTTATTAAAACATTTCTGCCCACAGTATGATATTCGATTTTTAACACATATAAATATATATATATATATTATATATATACATATATATGTATGTATATATATATATATATATATATATATATATATATATATATATATGTACAAGCAAAATGACAATTTATGAATACAAGCTTCCATTTTCAGAATTTCTCTATGAAACTTGATTTCCAAAATTTCTAATAATTAACCTAATGGGTTTTACTATGAATTTTCAACCCTAGCCCTGTGTCATTTTCAGATCTAAGCATATAGAATCCTCAAATAAATTTTAATTGCCCAAATTGAAAATGCATAATGAAATATGAGATTCCTCAGAAGACATATGGAAGACACGAAGAAGACAGGAATGCATGATGTGGAGATAGCATAAGTAAAATCACAAGAATCTACCCGGATTCTGATGCTAATTCACTCTTCCTCAGAAAACTTGTAGAGCAAGCTCCCTTCTTCAGAATTCTCGATTTTTCCAATGCTCCAATTGTTCTCCACGCTATCCACGCTATCCACGCTATGTCTAAGCTTCTAGGAATGCCTGAATATAAAGAGCTCTCAGGAAACCTCTAGAATGCTTCTAGAAATAGCTGGAAGGTGTCACCAACTAAGCATGTGTCTTTTCCAACCTTTTTGATGAGTCATAGGGTTGTAGACACCATGTGCTTAATTGATGCAATAACCCCCGTGTTGTTGACACATGAGAAATAGAGAAATGCGTTAATTCCCATGCAAGCTTATAACTCCAATTTACTTTTTAAATAATTTTCATTTAAATATTTATAACTTCCATTTTAATTTTTATAACTTTTATTATTATTATTTTTTTATTAATTTATTAGTATTTTATAATTATTATTTATTTTAATTTCTAATTTTCTTTTATTTAATTCTTTTCTCTCAATTAATTCTCATTTAATTAATTATAATCAAAATATCAAAGATCATGATATTTAATTTTCTCAAATAATTAATTTATTAATTAAATCTATTTGTTGAGACTTAATTAATAGAAAATTCACCATAGACCTCCAAGATAAAATATGAAAACCCATCATAGGACAATTCATACAAAATCAGTCTAAAGGATTAAAAATCACGAAATATGTCATCTGACACATTTAGTGGGTACTCAACTCTAATACTTGTCCTAACTCACTAGGAAAAATGGTTTTAGGGTTTGGGATTTGGACTTGAGAATTTATCTCCCCTCTCTTATCATTGAGATAGTATAATAGGGTACGCTCATCCTGGCAATTCAGGGAAGTCGATACCTAGTACCTGCAACCTGTAGAAAAACCATGCATGTACATACAATATATATAGTGCTAAGCTAAATAGGCAATGGCAGGAAGTGGTGCATCGTGTAGATCCCAACTAAGCAGGAAACTATGACTCCCTTCCTTAACCACATCAAAAATGCCATACAATGAGAAAACATGCACACCATACACATGCAAGTATGGGGTAAGTATCCATAATAAAACACATGAGATAATAAACCATCTAACTAATCATCAACAATAACTGAAAACAATATAATGATCATCATACATACATGAAATGTAAATTCTAAATGATCTCATCATATAACAATTGAATCCATAACATAATGTCTGATAGTCTCAAAACAATACCACTAATCCATTAACATAAAGCTTGTCTATCATAGTCTGATAATAATAGCAATAATATGTCCAGAAAAGATGTGAACGAGGGTAGGCACTACAGCTATACTTCTATAGGATCTCCTAATAGGATTAGATCATTAACTAAATCCTATTCACTCTTTAATACAAGAGTCACACCTTGAAAACTCCACCTTGGATGATCCACACCTTAATTTTGGTTCTCTTTTTCACTTTCACTTAGATGGATCTAAGTGCCAAATCCACTAAAACATCACAAATTTCAAACTTCATTGTGGGGACCTTCTTCACATTGAATTAATTCATATTCCATCCCATTTTACTGATTTGGGAAGGTTCTTGGCTCTTAGGTTTATTATATTCAAGATTTCATCCAAAAGAGATCTTAAAAATAGGCCTATTTCTAGTAGCCTTCACCAGTCAGTTTTTCCCCTTTTTAGAAATATTTTCCCAAAAAACTCAAAAAAATAAAACCTAATTTGGATACCATTTTGAAAGTTTTAAAAATTTCATTGTGGTTTCTGGGTCTCAAAGTGACCATACACCTCCTTCCTAATATCAAGGAGAAATAGGGCTAAGAGGCCTAGTTTCCAGGACAGCTTGTCTAGGATTGATGAAAAATGCTCAAAACCTATCCTAATGGACTGGTATGACTTCCCAATGCTTAGGATGGATAACTAACATGAAAAACTACCATAAAAATTCCTAGGGATGTATTGTACTTCCCATTCCCCACATGAAATGATTTGATTTCTCCCTGTCAAGCCTCTAACTGGGAATGTCAAACTCGCCTAGGGCCTGATCATAAAGCTAGCTCCCTTTCTCATGATGCTTCCTAAATTTAGATATAATATGTAAAGAGGCCCCTGTTGAAGATTCAACCACTTATTTAGTATTTCCATGGTTGAAACTCATGTGGGAGCCATTTTTACAAAATCTATCACAGTGTGACCAAAAGAAAGTCCTGAACTAAAACAACTTGAAAACTATGATAAAACTACTCTAAACCCTTAACACATAAAATTAAAAAGTCTTCAAAATGACTATATAACATGTCTCAACCATTTTATCAAGACTTTTTAGGCTTCAAGTATGACTGTTCCTTCAAAAACCGAAATATCACTTCAAAAATAGAGTTTTCCAGCCACTTCATTAACTCAAACTTTTTACAATATGCAACCAATGCTTGGAGATTCAAGACATCACTCCATTAGGTGTCTTCTCCACCATTATAGGGCATATTTGGTCGAAAATAACCTCCCACAATCAAAGGAATCCAAGGCTATCCATGTTGCATGGAATATTTGCAATAAGTGCAAAATGTTGTTATGACAACATTCTTACAACACTTGGCAACTTTGATAGATGCCTTAATCCTATATTATAGGATTGTTATCCTCACATATTTTGAGGATCCAAGATAATTCATGATCATCATATTTATTTAATAACCATTAACCATTCTTAGGCCTAAGACATATTAATGACTCAATCTCTCCAACTCCTAACATTAAGAATTTAAATAACAACTAACAAAGGCTATTTGTGTGACTTTAGTCTTAGTGACTAATTCACGTAGCCAACATAAAACAAGAACTTCTAAGTTCCTCAACCAAATTACACTAACTTCTTGACTTGGCTAGAGTCAAGTACAAGCCAAAATTGACTAACTAGTAGAGGTTAGCCTAGGTGCTCCTACACCAAGCACCAACAAAATCCTAGCACCTTGGAACAACTAAGCAATTCAAGTTATCACTCCAATCCTCTATTCTCTACAAGAACATTCAAGGCTTGATTCACCTTCAAAAAATGAACTAATCTACTATTACAACATTTTCTCTTTTAATTCATGGACCCAACTCATCACATAAGGCTGCATACTAGTTACTTCTCCCTTGTACCATTCAAGGCCTCATACACCCAACCTTGACACCAAGTGTTTTGGAAAACTCCAACCCTCTAACATAAATGGAAACCAAAAAAACATCAACACAACCCAAAACAAATTAGGTCTAAGGAAAACTTGTTGTTACCAGTGACAGGGCAGATTGCAGCACTTGACCTTTATTCTACACACCCAACCAAGAGTGAAATTGGATCCTCTAGAACTCCCAAAGACCAAAGATAGTTTAGTACAACTCCAACATGACCAAAATAAGGTGTAAAAAGGGTTGGAAACCTTGCTAACTATTTACCATTTCCTTTTGATATTTTAACTACCCTCCATTGGTTGATGAAACAATGCAAGTAAAATTCACCATACCATGCAAAAATGTAGGGCTCAGAGTTCAAGAGATGCCTCACAGAAGAGGATAAGAGAATTGGCTTCCAACAAGGCTATACAGCCGTGGCTGAATAACTATGAGCTGAAATTAGTGTGGAAGGTTCTAATAATGATGCATCTGAGCCACAGGTAAATAAGCTAAATGAAATTTATTTCAAATTGAATACTTTACCAATTAGTCTATTTGATGTTAAGTTCTAATATAAAGTGAGTATATCTATTTTAAGCAAGCAATGATAACAATGTGTAGGATGTTGGAATGCAGCCTGACAATCCTTCTACATAATCTGTGGATGTTGAAGGTTCACATGATGTGCATCCTAGTGGTGGAGGTATACATTTTCTATTAAATTTTTTATATGTAATTTCAATTGGTGTTTGGATTAACATAACATTTTGTATAGCAGCTATAGAGGATCAAGGGGTCGATGTTTATGACCATGTTGACATTGAGTCCAGACAAAATGATGTGGTCAGATCAGGAAAAGAGCACCACAATTATGTTATTTAAAATAATTAAATACTTGTAACAATTATAATAAATTATTTTTAATTTAACTCTTTTATTTGTTATTGTAGAGGACCCCCCTTTGCAACAACATAGGAATTTGAGATCATCAAGAATAGAGAACTAAACAATTGACGAGGGGGGAATTGATGATGACACTGATGCTCCTCTTAGAGCTTACATAGAAAAAAGAAATAGAAAGAAAAAAAAAGAAATGATTGTCATCTACATACCTTAATTGATAATGACTGAATTTTATGTCTCAATGAATTTAATTATGTGCTAATGAATGTTCATGAATTATGTGTTAATTCAGAATATTGATGAATGTTGCATGTTAAAAAATCTAATGTGTTAATGAATGTTATCATGTGATATTGATTGAATGTTACATTTATTAATGGTTGAAATAATGAATGAATTTTAGATGTTAACGAGAAATGTAGAGTGATGTTAGGGGGAGGGGGGTGGGGCCAAATGAGCTTCCACCTTCACGTGGTTGGCCCTATTTAGTAGAGAATATTAAACTATTCTCAAAACAAAGTGAAGCTCAATAAGATACTAAATATTTCTCTATTGTGTCCTATGTTTAGACCTATAACACTATGTCTTGCTAAGGCCCGTTTCAAGTGGAAGGACACAAGCATGTTTTACATAGATGCAAATTTGATAGGATCTATTGATGATTACAAGTAACAATTGGGTATACTGTCAACATGAGCTCAAGAGCAGTTTCTAAGGTTTGTAAGAAGAAGATTAAAAGGAAGCACATTGAACAATATGGAAAAAAAATGGTATTATAGAATCTGAGGTGATGTTTTTATTTTCTCCAATCCATCTCCAATAATATACTGCAATGCTCAATGTTTTGAAGATGGTGAAGAATCCACCAATGTATGAATGATTCAAACACATTAAGTTTTATTTTCATTAACATGTACTGCTTGATTAAATGTTTGCTGTTGGATTCACATTGGATGACATTTACATCTTATTCTAGATTGGTTTTGGCAAGACATACACCATGGGACTGGTTATGCAGAAGATGAGGAGATAGGAATTATTCCTCAAGTTATGGAGGCAATATTCAGAAAAATTGAAACATTGAAAAATCAAGCAGAATTTTAGTTAAGAGTTTCATTCATTAAGGTATGCTTCAATGCTCCTTTATTGTATTGTTTGTTCCAGTTTTCTTCCTTATCTTCATCAGTCATGATACTCAATTTGTTTATCCTTGTTTATCTCTCCTTTCTATATGTTGTTATTTAAACCTCAAAAAATTACTTTATTACATCAGTTGCATTCCTCTTGGGCTAAAGAGAGACACTTCTTGTCATGTGGCCCTTCTCTACATGGTATAGTATTATTTCTTGAGAAATGTAAATTAGGGTCTTGATGTATTTAGTACATATTATTTAATTGATGAATTTAAGCAGGAATAATCAACATTTCCTTTCACTTGCCCTTTTCTTTGTGCTAAGAGGCACAATTTAAATCCCAAATCAGCTTGGGCTTTTGTTGTGTATAGGTGAAGGTATGCGTGGATAACTTTGAAGGTTAAAATTAATAGGGATAAAATGAGTAGAACAAATTCAAATAGGATAGAATATTCAAGCCTCAATGAAACCTAGATTATATAAAAAAGAAAGTAGACCAAAATTGTTGTAGTTGTGCATTAAAACATTGTTTAAAACTTAATTTGTCAAAGAATTTACTCTAGATGATTCTTTCTCTAGCTAATTACTATTTTCCAATTTGGGAATTGATCAGAATGCAAGATCTTGATTAACATTCATCAAGTCACATTCAATAACTAGCCTTCTACCCCATGAGTGGCGGTCAATGCTATAACTAGTGCAGCATCCCATTCTACCACCTTATATGTCTTCATGGGTGGCCATGGTTTAATATTTTAAACAATGGTGCAATTTTACACATGTGCATGTGCACATGTATAAATCAATTTTCTTTTTTATTGACATTTGACAATTGTCATTAAGTTATCAATTATTGTATGTGTTCCATATTTAATTTTGAGTATTTTGTAAAAATCTTGATTATATGCCAAACACAACTGATGATTGATAGTTCAATGTCTACTGTCAAGTGTTTATAATAAATAAATTTGGTTTATATTACTTGATATTGAATTATCAATTTGTAGCTGTGTTCTGTATTTTTAGTTCATATATTTTGTGCAACTATATATTCAACTAGTTTTGAAGAAATGTGCAATTTCCCTAAAATCATCTATTGTCATTGAAATAACTAAGGGGACATCTTTTATTTAATCAGTATTTAGATGCAACATGTCCATCAAGTAGTTTTGAATTGTTAATTATTTTGATTAAGTACTTTGTTGTTATGTATGGTTATTGTGTTTCTAATATACACATGAATATTTCCAAGGTAAAACATTGGCATTTGTGTTGCCTATTTTGGAGTCATTAACAAGTGGACAATATTCCAAAGGTAGGAATAAGTCCTATGGAAAGCTACCTAGTGCGATTTTTTTGGTTCCAACTCGAGAGCTTGCAAAATAGGTATTATGTCAGCATTGACCTGTAAACTGTCTGATTATGTTAGTATTTTGAAAGTATATTCTTTCTTTGGAAATTTCTCTACATCAGCAAATTTGGGAACTTTGTATGATGACTTTTGATATGTAGGTTCATGCGGATTTTGAGTTTTATTGTGGATCTATTGGCATTAATACATGTTGTGTGTATGGAGGTGCTCCGTATGGTCCACAAGTGAATGCACTACACATATGTGTAGATGTTGTTGTTGGAACACCAAGTCATATCAAGGTAAGTGAGTAGCTTTTATTAACTACTTTCCTGATATGCAATAGTTCATCGGTAAAAAAAATGTTTCGATTTCTTTACATAGGATCATATTGAGAGAGGCAGTCTAAACTTGAAATCATTGAAATTTTGTGTCCTTGATAAGGCTAATGAAATGCTTAACATGGGCTTTGTGGAGGATGTGGAAAACATCCTTGGTATGATTTGTAATTTTGTATTGAAATTGTAACTAATAGACTATATGACTTCTTTTGTGAATGACATAAATTACATGTTTGCTAAGTTTTCAATAAGAAGTGCCAATTTCCATGATGTATCTTTAGCACCTCACTTTTAATGGTTACCTTCTCATGTTTACTTGTTCCTATTCTCAAATTGAATTCAGTTTCAAGTGTTTTTTTTTTACAGTGTGTCAAATTATACTATCTCTGCATTTAATTAAGATATCCAAATTCTTACAATCTTGTGATTTGTATAGATTACTCAAATATTTGGTGCTCTATACTATATCAGTTTGTGCTTATTTATCTAGATTCAACTTACAGTGATCCATATTTAAATGAGAAGTGGTTAGTGGTTAACTAAAGTTCATATCTCATGACCCATGTTTAAACTTCGTTGAACCATATTGAACATCAAAAATATTCTCAAAATTTGTTTGGAAAAATTGACCTTATATTGTGATATTGCTAACAGGATTCAACTCTTGACCCATGTTTCACAAGTAGTGGTTCATAAGAACAAATTTCTCATTACATTCGCTTGTATGTAGTCATATAGTTTGCTGAGACATTTTTTTGATGTTATTTTGAGTCAGAAAAGCTGCTTCTGGGGCACTTACAGGGCCAACACAAGATTTGTAAAGCCAATATGTGACCAAACTCTTCATAGAAAGAGCCATCATTTATAAGCTTTAGCATAAAGTCTTGTTAAAATCTTAAATAGCTTTTGTTTATATTTAACATTTATTATTTAATCAACTTTTTGGAATTTAGATTTGAATTCTATAATTTTATGGAAGTATTGGTATTTAATGTTTTAAAGTTATTTTAATTTTTAAAGTATAATGTTGATGTGTGTTTTATGATCGCACCAACAACAAAATAAAATATGAAGGTATCTTATCCTTTCTTGAGCAAAACCCCCTGTATAATTAGATTGTGAAAGATAATACATGATTCCAAGGTTCTTTACCAATCATGTCTTGACTTGTGATAAGTTCAATGGTTGATGTGATATGTTGGTGTCATAAAGGGACTTACATTTAAATTGTTCTTCACTTCCACAATATTGATTGAAACTACATCGCTTATTGCAATTTCGCTATGATTTTTCTTTGAATGATATAATTGAAGTAAGTGCCCATTGTGTAAGTCCATTGAGGAAGAGGGGTGAAATGAATGCCCACTATGCATTAAATGTCTTGCACCATGTAAGTGTGCTAGGTACCATGTAGGTTTGGGTCTTTTCTACCTGCATCATTTAATAGGTTGCTATACTTCAAAAATTTAATGTATGTCCACTGCATCTCTTAATAGTCTCATTTCTTCCTACTATTTTGTGAAAAGTCAAGGATGCGAGTAAGGTTCAGACACTTCTTTTTAGTGCAACAATGCCGAATTGGGTAAAGCAGGTGGGGTTTTTGACAATGCTCAATGTGGCCTTTTAATTTTTTATAAAGCATGTACGTTGTTTATTTGTAGCAACTACAGTACATGCTAACACTTGCACTTTTCAAGTTGGTTTCCAAATTTTCTTATTACATGCTAACACTTGATACCTTGTTTTTACCTCTTCAACAGATTGCATCAAAATTCTTTAAACCTGATAGAAAAATTGCAGATCTTGTTGGTGATGATAAGATGAAGGCAAATGCAAGTGTGAGGCACATTGTTCTTCCCTACTTTTATAAAGCAAGAGCAATGGTTATACCAGATGTCATTCACTACTACAAAAGGTTGGATGAGAAATATATGATCTATGTATTTGGAAATGGTTTCTATAAATTTTGATTATTGTATTGTCAAGCATCTCACATGAGCAACTCCATTCTTAATTGGAAGGTAAATTCTATTTTACTTTTGGAGTGGGGGACGTAGTATTATTTTTACAGAGACAAAGAATGATGCATCTAAGCTTGCTAAATCATTTCCTGGTTAAGCTCGTGCATTGCATGGAGATATAGAATAGTCACAACGTGAAGTAGGTTATACTAACTCTTAGCTGTGAACTATTTTTCTTTAAAATGCTTTGTGCTAAATGAGGATACTTGTTACAAGTGGGAGGCTTGTCTATGATGTTTACTCACCTATGTTTGTTTCTTTAGATTCAATAGAATTTTTTGGATATTTTTGAGATATTTAATGTTTGAGATACTTGCACTATTGTAACCAAAGAGAGAACATCAGTCAGTTGTGCTCAAGTAACGGTGGTCATGTATTATTTCATTTCTGTGAAAAAGGCACCGTGCCCATACAAATGGGATGCAATGAAAAGTGTGAATTATTAAAATTGTGGAGTTATGGTGTTTTCATTTGGTATGGGATTTTTGGGAGCCTGGGTATGTTTTGTGCAGTTTTAAAAAAAAGAAAAGATTTTGAATGTATATTACAACCAAAAAACTGTAACATATTGATATTAAATTACATTGTATAACTTTTTTGAAGTATTGAAAAATCCATTTCAATATCATCCTCTAAATAACCTATCAATATGTTCTTTTTTAATTGATGTTTGAGAAAGTTACTAGTTTAGAGATCAGAAATTGATGAGATTATTTGGGGACTTCACACTGTTGAGAAATAATGTTTGATTGAATGAAGACCATATATTCTAGTTTTATCAAGAAGGAAGCAGGAATGGTTTTGTTCAGTCAAATATTGAAGTCATTGGCTGAGAAATGGAAAAGTATTTTGTTAGATATGGTTGTGGTTTTCTATTGTGTAGTTGCTATCATTGTTCTTATGGCTTGTCAAAGTGGTGTTCAAGTAAGCAGAGTTTTCTCCTTCACATTTGTGTTCGATCAGCAAAGGGTTCCCTTGTTTCTTGTGGCATCTAAAACTCATGAAATGAAAGGAACACTATCATCAATGGTTTTTTACTTTGAAGTTGAAGCAGGAATCCTAGCCTAGAGGCACTATGAAGATTGGTGCATTGGTCAAGATAGATGCACATATATGACCAAAGTTGTTGTAGTTGTGCATTAAAACCTAAAAAGACCTATGATTACAATATCATTCCTTGCTACTTTACCCTAGAAATAATCTCAAGTTGCAATTATTTTACAGTGGAAAGGAGACAAAAGGTCCCCTGGGTGAATATTATTACCCCTTATCACTATAGACTAAGATTTTCCTGATCATATTATGATTTAGGTGAAGAATTCTTGGATTGTAGTGTTTTTCTCATCCTTGGCCCTTGAGGCAGTGGCCTATTGTCCATATCCATATGTTTTTTTGAGATAAAACAAGATTGCCTTTATTAAAATAATATCCTCACTTAGTTCAAATAATTGAAGTTATATAACCTTAGAAATGCTTGATCCTTTAACATTTACTAAACTTGGATGGTACATTCACCAAATGGATGTGAAGATGCATTTTTTGAGTTAGAATCTCCAAGAGGAAGCAAATATGTAAGTACTCGAAGGATTTGAATTTCAAGAAAGAAAGAAGTAAATATGTTAGTGTCCACAGATTATAAAAAGTAGGTCAATGCATCTCAAGAGTACAGTAGATTATAAAGAAAGTTCAAGGAGATTCCTAGAGCATCAGTTATGTCAATTGATCAAATCATTGTATGGGTTGAAGTAAACTCCTTCTGTAGGGTACAACACAAATTGATTAGCACCTTTGAGCTCATGAATTATGTCAAAGTCTTTTAGACAAAAAATTTGCACACTTTTAAACTGGACTCTTAGTAATTGAATCTACACAAATTAATATTCAGTGTGTGTGTGTTGAGCAACTCGACAAAACTTTTTTTCATTATAAAACTACAGTGTTAGAAATACAGTAACAATAATCTTTACAATTTCAACTCTCTTGTTGTTTAATTACACTTATGTATCAGACACAGCTTTCAAACTACTAGTTTCTTTTGTATATTAATATGTGCACATGAAAATACTATCATGCCATTTATTTTTTAAATAATGCATGATGCATATTTTCTCAGTACTTGCTTCAATTTATTGAAATCCATTAATGCCTTGTATTATAATCATATAGATTCTGAGATCTAGATTTTAAATTCAATGGAGTCGTAGAGTATATTTCTAACTTCTACCAATTTTTTATTATAATTTTGCAGGTGCAAATTGGTACACATTCATTTACATTTGATCACGTGTATGGAAACATTGGTTCTCCATCATCAATGATTTTTGGAGAATTTGTTGCTCCACTTGTTGATGGTTTGTTCCAAGGTTATAATGCCACAATTCTTGCATATGGATAGGTGTGTGTCATCTCATCATGGCACCTACATGTTGATTGATCGATTTCTTTTTTAAATCTCTAAACATGTAAAACTAAATTTCACAAATCCAATCTCTAATCCATAAACTTTTAAAATTTAATAAAATTCATATTCTAACTTGTTTATTATTTGAGATGTTGTTCCTAGAATCATAATTGTAACTTAGTTTCATCACAATGATCCTTATGAACTTACATGTACATTCTCTAACAAGTAACTCTAGATGAAACTTTAAGTTTATTTACCAAATTTCAACATTCTCACCAAAATTTGAACTACATTATCTATGATTGTTGCAGAGTACCACTGCTCACATGTGAAATAGGCATCTAGATTGCTGAACCCTTCTTAAAATTAGTTTCATTGAATTAATATATGTTATGCTATCACTGTGTGTGTAATTTGAGCATGAGAATAATGTCATATCTATCTATGTGTTTTGCCTAACAAACTTCTAAAATATAATTTCTATAAGTTTTTAAAATTAGAGTAGATGAATTATTCTATAGGAAAAGGTGTTGCATTTAGGCATTTATTGATAGGTTTGGACATGAACAATTTTCTATTTCTAGTAGATTATAATAATGATAGTATTGGATTTTTTTCCATGTTTAATTTTTCTCGTGATTCTTGAACTTTCAGGTTGTTGCTTCACAAGATTAGCCTAAACTTATAAAGGATGCAGGTTTTTTCTATGTATGCTCAAGCACATCGGAAAGAATTGACTCAAGAGATAGAAAGATCATATGAGGGGCACTATATCTACACTTTCAACTCCCATGCATTGCTATATATTTCATATTTGGAACAAAGGAAAAAATCATATATTCAAAAAAACACAGAAAAAACATAAAACTTTCTTTCACTAGTATGAGTATATGTATCTATATTGTTTAATTGAATCATCTATTGCTTATGAGAAGAGTCTAGTACATAAAATATTTGGTGGCTGACTCATAAGTTAGGTTGTGATTTTTAGGTGTTTATATTTTCAAAAAATTTCATACTTTGTTAACACGGATGAGTGAATGTAAGAAGATATTAGAAGAAGTTATTCATATCTAAACACCATCTTTTTAAATATTAGTGAGGGAATAGAAAGGGGCTTATAGACACCTCCAAGATTTACTGTTCATTTCATAAATGGGATTTTTTGAGTCACTTAAACCTTTCAAAATTATTTTTATGCTAGGAACTCTAGGTTATAGTCTTAGAAAAGTATTTTATTCATTAACAATTGCTTCAACCTGGCTTGTAGGTGAAGTGCACACAATGTTCTTATTGCTCAAATAAATTTGATCATTTCTTAGATTTGAGCCTAGAGATCATTTGATTAGATTCCTTGTTGAAAGCGTTATCCGATTACATGGCAATGGACTAGTTAGATGGGGGTGTGAAAAGATATCAATGTGAACGATGCAAAGTAAAAGTGAAGGCTCTAGAACAACTCAAAATTGATAAAGCACCACATGTTCTTGCAATTAATCTCAAGCACTTTAGTGTAGTTGGATCTGGAGGAAAAATTGACAAAAAAGTAGACTTTGGTTGTACGTTGGATGTCAAACCATTTGTTAGCAGTTCACATGTAAGTAGCCCTTACAATATTATTTTCCAGTGGATCACATTTTTAGTGGAATCTAATAATATAGTTTTTGTAATATCTACTGGTTTTTTAATAAATTTTGCACATTTGAATGATATTCTAGTTTCTCTATCTATTGATCAATCACATGAGGGAAATTTTAAGTACACTCTTTATGGTGTTCTTGTTCATGATGGCTGGAGCACACATTTTGGTCATTATTTCTACTTTATTCGTTCATCCATAGGCATTTGGAATGCTTTAGATGATAATCGGGTATACATTTACTATAGTTGTGAAGACATGTTTAATTTTGTGGAGCAAACTCATTATAATTTGTGTATAACAGAATACACAAAAGAACTACAATTTTATGTAGAACCTTTTCTTTATATGGTAACACTAATTATACTAAAGTTTCTTAGACTAATTGAAGTTATTCTTATGACATTTTGTACTCTAGGTCTATTCAGTCAGTGAGAAAAGTGTTCTTTCCTAGAAATCTTACATGCTATTCTATATATGAGATAAGGAAACTAGCATTCAAACAACAGGTGGGTCTAAATCTTAGTATAATGGCTCTAAACTAAAGAAGAGGGTGTCATTGAACATTGGACATCCAAAGGAAAACCACTTACAAGATTCATATGCCCCCCAGGTGACAAAAAAAAATGCATTCTTTCCAAACGATAGCAATCTCTTTTCATGTTGCAGATGTAAACAAGATACCCCAACAGGTAGAAAATTTGTCAAATGTCAATTTCATTTCAGAAAGTCTAGAAAAGAACACAAGTTCTGGCCAGTCATGTAGTAAATCCAAATCATCAGCAGATCATGATGCTACATTATAGATGGTGCCTCCAAGAACCAATGGTATTCAAAAAAATAATGTCTTCTAGTCAAGTCATACCATAAGTAATGGATGCACATCGAATGGGTCTAGTAATAATGTTAAGAAGTAGGAATATGAAATAAAGGGAACTAATTCTGTGCATAATTTTAATATTATGGTTGTTAGACATTCTCAAAACTGTGATGTGAGCAATGATAATGAGAACTATATTGGTAGAAATTCTGAAGCTTATTAAAAAATTAATGGTAACAGATCATGAGAATGTCAAACATTCTACAAATGGTTTGACAGGTATTATTAGTCGACATCATGCTACTAAACTTCCAAAAACTGATTCAAATGGTAAACTTGTAGCTGGTGAGCATCTAGAGAATGGTAGTGTGGTCCACAATTGTATAGATAATGAGAGTGAGGCTGCTAAGCTCCTATTCCTGGAAGATGGTTCCTTATTTTAGGTGCTTGTTTTTTGTATTAATGTTGCAGTGTATATGTTTGTTTTTGAGAAAATTGTTTTTAGTCCTAATGAATCTTTATATGCTCCTTTTGGCAGGGAGGAAAAAATGGTACTTTTCTCTATAAGGGAAGGGAAATGAATGGGTCATGTGTAAAAGCTATGCATCCACATAGGTTGCAAAAATATAGTCAAGAAACTAAATGTATTTCCAGCCAAAAGTACCAAAAACACCATGAGGACAACCACTACCTCGTTAGTAGAAATAGATTGAAGCTTATGAAGCATCTTCCATGTCCTCAATTTTTACAAGCATTGTCTTTTAGGAGGCATTTTCTTCTAAGAACAATGCATATTTTGAGGAAGAAATGATCCAATGAAAGGAAGAAATGCACAAAGTTATAGTTTAAGAAGGCTAACATTTTTCTTAAGCAGAAACGCTCTGCAAAAATGCCTTTTGGAAAAGAGTATCCAGCTGTGAAAAGTTTTGCATGTTTAGTCACTTCTAAGTATCCACAACAATCCCGTGGAAAGGGTTTGTCAAAAAAAAAAAAAATGGTTGTGTTTTTGTGTAGCAAAATGAGACATTAGAAATTATAGTTGGTGTGGTTCAGAATGGGTGTAACATTGCTAATATTTGTGGCTAAAGTAGTAGGCTGAATATGCGTGCGGTGGGGTCACTATGGTGGTGACAGCAGTTGGCATCATTGCCACAATGGCCCCATCGCAATGCTTGTTGTGGACATTGTAATTGCGATGTTTTCCCCGACCATTGTGATGGCCCTTGGCATCACCACCACAGCGGCACTGTCACAATTCTTGTAGTGGACATTGCAATTGTGACATCCACTACAAGCATTGTGATGGCCGTCGACATCACCACCATAACGACCCCGTCGCCAGATGCTGATGTGACCCCATCACAATTTTCCATGGACGTCACAATTACGATGTCCAGGGCAAGTATTGGGACGACTACCACTATAGTGACCCCATCGCCAGATGTCATCGTGACCCCATCGCAATGCTTGTGGTGGACATCACAATTATGATGTACACTGCAAGCATTGTGATGGGATTCGTGCCATAATAAAGTGGTCTCATAGCAATGGATAGTTGTCATAATTACAACAGCATAGGATAGACATCATAATTTGTGACTAAAAAATAACATCTATTATTGTCACAGTGGCAACACATTGTGGTCATAATTGTGACACTTAGCCATCGCAAATCGATGCTAAATGTATTAGTGAATTGCCTAAGGAAATCATGTGCCATAATGGAAAATCATGAATTAAAATAATTGTTTTTCACTCCAAACAAAAGAATAATGCAAGCTATACCATTGTGGAAAGATGAGGGTTTCAACATGATTATGACTTCCATCCAGATGAATGGCTATTAAGAATATGGAATTTTTGGTTTAATGAAATTATTTTAGAGTAGTATTCTTAACCATGCAAGAGCCTACTTGAATATTTCTTGTCTTCTACAGATGACCAAGCTATTGGACATTCTAGAGGATTATTGTATGTACTGAGGATACTAGTATTGCCAAATTGATGGAAATACAAGTGGTGAGGAGCATGATGCTTCAATAGATTCTCTCAACCAAGAGGGAAGTAACAAATTTATTTTCTTGCTTTCTACCAGAGCAGGAGGTTTGGGCATTAACCTTGCCACCAAAAATGTTGTCATTCTGTATGATAGTGACTAGTATGCACCTATTATATGAGGAATATTGTATTAGGTGTGAGCATTTCTACCAAAGTATTTGGAATCTAAAGTTTTTAGGGTTACAGGAATCCTCAAGTAGATTTACAAGCACAAGATTGTGCACATAGGATTGGCCAAAAGAAAGAAGTTCAAGTCTTCCAATTTTGTACAAAGGTTTTCCTTTTTACTTTAGATGAACAAAACATTTTCAAGTTTTGCTATCATTTTTAAAGATTTACTCTTGTTTATAATTGTAGTATACTATAGAGGAGAAGGTGATAGAGAGAGCTTATAAGAAACTTGCACTAGATGCTTTGGTCATATAGCAAGGATGTTTGGCAGAGCAAAAAGGTAATATATCATTTAGGCTTTTGGGTCAATGGCAGTGATTACATGCTAGTTCATTTTGTTTTTATGAATCAAGGTATAGCCCAACTACTTATTAAAGTTAATGCCCAATTTTAATCTATTTCCTTTTTAAAGGATTTCTAATCAGTTACCGATGATTTTTGGTCTTCTTAAATTATGTAGGCAAACATCTGTGAAAATATGTTGGTGCTAGGGAAATTTGATGTGTGTGTCACTAGTTTTGAGATGACAATTAAATAAAAGATAACACTTTCAATGATTTAGTTAGTGATACAATATTATTGATGAGGCACATCAAATTAAGAGTGAAAATTCACTTCTTGCAAGAACAATGAGAATCTACAGCACCAATTATAGACTTCTTATAACTGGGACACCTCTTCAAGTATAATGCATCTCTAATCTTTCCAAGGCTTATATTATATTCCTATGACATTTTATGTTGACATATAACTTGACTCTATGGGTGTTGATCCAATAAGAATGAGTCTTATAGCTAGTAAGAGCAACCTTGTTATGTGTTAACTATTATTTAAATGTGTTGGATACAATTGTTCAATTGTGTGTTGTCTTTGATGTTACACAAATGTCATATCATTTATTAGTTAGAGTCTACCTAGCTCAGAAGGTTAGCAAAGTGAATTACAGAGTCTACCAAGCTCAGAAGGTTAGCAAAGTGAATTTCAAAGTCTACCAAGCTCAAAAGGTTAGCAAAGTGAATTATAGTTTCTACCGAGCTCACTCAAGTGATGAAGGCTTCTGTGGTAGAAATAAGTTTCTATTGAGTTAGCAGGGTTAGTGAAGGAAAGTTAGTTCTTATCAAGTTCACTTGGTCTCCAAAGGATTTTGCAAAGTTTGCAGTGTTTACCGAGCTTCACTTGGTTAACACTGGAAATCATTTTTGGAGTAGTGTTTAGCAAGTAGGGTCGGCCAATGAAGGATTTCATTATTTTGGGAAATAAATTTTATTTGTTTAATGTAATATTTGTAACCAACTGATGTATGGTTTATTGGTAAATATAACTTGTAAATGAGCTGACTTGACAATTTGTAATGTATAAATAAAAGGTCAAGTTGTGGATTCTAATTGTAAGGAACAAGTATGCAATGAGTTTATTGTGTGAAGAGGAAGCATAAGCAAATTTTGAAGAAGGATTAGATATCCTTGAGGAGAAGAAAAGTTGTATTTGATTAGTGAGGATCTATTAAAGTAGAGAAAAGATCAGTATTAGCAAAGTCTAATTGCATCTCATTCAGGTCACTTATTGTTACTTTCTCACCATTGTAATAGTAATTCCTAAATCTCTTAATAGAGTTGGTCTAATAGCCATTTTGTAAATCCTCTAACAAGGTGGATAGTTCTACTAAATTTTTCTAAAGTCCTCTAGCAAAGCCACTCCTAGCTAGGTGATTAAATCCTCTAACAAGGTCACATCTAATAGTGTGTTTTGTAACCTTTAATAGAGTTGGCTCCTAACATGGCTCACTTCAAAAGAGTGAAAACTGGTAGCTAGTTGCTTGGTGGTTTTTCCCATATTGGGTTTCCACATTAAATTTGGTGTCTCTTGTGTTCATGTTGTTTACTTTTGCATGCATGTTAATAATTGTGAATGCTTAAAAATCAGTAACAAGTTAATCTACCAAGTTACATCATTTCCCTATGTGGCTATCGAGTGACAATAGTAACTAGTTATTTAAGACATCTAAGAGATCCATGGATTTTTTTTTTGTGATAACTAATGCACCCCCCCCGCCCCCATTTCAGTTACTCCATGTATAATTCCAACAATTGATAGCAAAGCTTTTGGTGCTTGCAGGAAGGATTTCAAGGATTCAAGCTAAAGATCAAGATGTCTTACAAGAGGGAAATTCCAAGGCTTAATAGGGATAAATTTTTAGCATGGCAAGGTCTCATGAGACTCCATCTAGCTTCCATTAGAGATACAAGACTAAAATATCTGGATGAAGTATATTTAACTCCTTTTGGTACATTATTTGCAAATGACATTGCTAAGAAGAAGACTCACAACATCATGATGATAGACAATGCATCTTCCCTAAACTATGAAGAATTTGATGATATCAAGGATTGAAAAACTACTTTTGAAATGTGGAACAAGCTAAAAGATATCTATGGAGGTGATGATAATGTGAGAAGAGACAAAGCAAAAAGTTTGAGAGGTCAATTTGATCAGATGAGGATGAGATAGGATGAAAACATAGAAAAATATGTTGAAAGAGTCAAAGCAAGTGTTAGTGAAATCAAAGCTTCTGGAGGAGATATCAAGGAGGAAATAGTTATAAGTAAATTTATGCAATTAGAGTTTCTACAATTCAAGAAAGAAGATGTGAAGCAAATCATAAGATAAATCTAGAGGCCATAGTTGGAAGATTGACTACATTTGAGCTAGATAACTATGATAACTATGTTCCAACTACCAATAACATTAAATCACCATTTGAAGCCAAGCTTTCACTCAAAGAGAAAGGAAAGAAGGTAAAGGATTCTTAGTCAAAAAGTGAAGAAGAATCAGAATAATGTTTAGATAGTGATCTTGGGGTGGTTAAAGCTCTGCTAGCAAGGAAATATTCAAGAGGCAAAGGAAAATACAAAGGTAAGGTTCCTCTAATCTATTTTTCTTGTGAAGAAATTGGACATATTGTTACTAGGTGCCCAAATAAGCAGAACAAGGATGAAAAGAAAGGTCACAAGTGCAATGGCAAGAAAGACTTCAAATCATTCAAAGACAAAGGTAAGAAAACATGTTTCATGGCTAAAAATTCTAATGATTCTGATGATGATGAAGAAGATGAAATTTTTTACATTGCTATGAAAGATGATTGTAATAATGATGAGGAAATGGCCCTTATTTCTCGTGTGAGAAAAAATGATACATGGATCATAGATAGTGGTTGTTCTCATCATATGACTAGTGATAAAACTAAGTTTGGACATTTTGAAGACTATGATGGTGGCAGTGTGAGGTTTGGTAATAATAAACCTTGTTGCATAAAAGAAAGAGAAAGAATCTCACTAACCAAAGAGCGTGTATGTGATAATGCATATTAGGTAGAAGGACTAAAACACAATCTGTTGAGTGTGGCACAACTACTCAATAATGGATTCAAAGTGGAATTCATGCATGGAAAAACAAGATTGTTGGATGAAAAAGGAAAGCTGATTGAATCAAGCACTCAAATAAAAGCTAACTTGTTTTATCTTGAACTTGGTGAATGTTCATGTTTTATTTCTCAAGTTGAAGAAAGTTGGTTATGGAATAGAAGGTTGTGTCATGTGAACTTTGATAACTTGGTGAAAATAAGTAAATTTAGGAAAGTAAGAGGCATTCCTAACATAAAGAAACCTGAGGTTGGCCAATGCAAGAATTGTCAAATTGGCAAGATGGGAAAGACTAGCTTTAAAGGTAAGAACTATCACTCTAAAGAAGTTTTAGAAATTGTGCATACTGATTTGTGTGGATCTATTGGAATTGAAAGCTATACTGGTAAAAAGTTTTTCATTCTTTTTGTTGATGATTATTTAAGAATGATGAATGTCATGTACTTGAGAGAGAAATCAAAAGTATTTGAGAAGTTCAAATGGTATTTGGCTAGAGTTGAGAAGAAAATAGGTAAAAGACTAAAATGTTTGAGATCAGATAGAGATGGTGAATTCATCTCCCATGAATTTGATAATTTTTGCATTGAAAGGGGAATCAAAAGACAAGTATTAGCCCCTGGAGCTCTATAGCAAAATGAAATAGTTGAAAGAAGGAATAGATCTATCATGGACTATGCAAGAACCCTAATCATTAAAAAGAGCATTGCTATCAAATACTAGAAGGAAGCTATTAGCACTGTAGTTCAAACCTTGAACCAAGTATAGCTAAAGAAGAACTCATTCAAAACCCCCTATGAGTTATGGTATGGCTATAAACCCAATGTAAGTTACCTAAAAGTATTTGGAAGCAAATTTTACATTTTGAAAGAATCTAGAAAAGGTAAATTTGATGTGAAGGGTGATGAAGGAATATTTTTGGGATATTCTTGCAAGAGTAAATCATATAGATGTTTGAATTCGTCTACTTACAAAGTCATAGAAAGTGCACATGTGAAAGTTGATGAGTTTGCAGAAAGAACTGAAGAAGAAAGCAAAAGGAAACCAGAAGACTACAGGAGATTTGTTTTCATTGAACCTGATATAGTGCTAGATAAACCTATCAATTAGGAAAATTCTACTCCCAAGTCTTTAGTAATTGACTTGTAGGAATTTCAAACCGAGGTACAGGAACTTGAGTCACATTTTGATGCTACCAAGCCAATACCTATTGAGTTTGAATGACCCAAGCAATAGATAGAATAGCCAAAACCTAAAGTTTAAATGCAAGAGGATGAGAATGAAAAGTGTTCAAAAGGAAAGGAACTTGTATTAGCTGAGTATGTCAAGAGATCATGCACTAGATCAGATCATTGGAGATAAATTTAAAGAAACTATGACAAGAAGTAAGTTGAAAGGTACATGTTTACTTGCTAATTTTGAACCTAGAAATGTCAAAGATGCATTAGAAAATGAAAGTTTGATTGAACCTATGAATGAAGAGATAGAGCAGATAGAGAAAAACAAAACATGGACTCTTATACCTAGGTCTAAAGACAAAAATGTGATTGGAATGAAGTGGGTATTCAGAAATAAGCTGAATGAAGATGGTAAGGTGTCAAGGAACAAAGCTAGACTGGTATGCAAAGGATACTCTCAAGAAGAAGGTATAGACTATGGAGAGACTTTTGCTCCTATTGCAAAATTGGAAGGTGTAAGGACCTTAATTGCATACACTACATACAAAGGATTTAAGATTTATCAAATGGATGTCAAATCAACATTTCTCAATGGTATACTAGATGAGGAGGTGTACATTGAGCAGCTTGAAGGTTTTGTTGATCCAAACAAGAAGGACATGGTCTACAAATTACATAAAGCATTGTATGGTCTAAAACAAGCCCCTAGAGCATGGAATGAAAGACTACATAATTATCTTATTCAAATTGGTTTTCAAAGAACTAATGATAACAGTAGCTTGTATACCAAGGAATGACTAGATAATAAGATTGTTTTGACAGAAATATTTGTAGATGATACTTTGTTCACAGGAAATGATGATCTTTGCAAAGAATTTTTACAAAAAATGAACAAGGAATTTGAAATGTCAATGTTTGGTGAGATCAAATTCTTTATTGGTCTTTAAATTTAGTAGAATAAGAATGGGATCTACATCACTCAATCTAAATACATCAAGGAGATATTGAAAAAGTTTAGTATGAAAGACTACAAACCAGTTGGGACTCTTATGTATACTAGATTGAAACTTACCAAGGATGATGAATCAAAGGAGGTAGATCAGACATTGTATAGATCTATGATTGGAAAATTGTAGTATGTTGTGCATACAAGACATAATATTACCTTTTTAGTTGGTGTTGTAGCAAGATTTTCAGCAAAACCAAAAGAAAATCACATGATGAAAATCAAAATAGTCATGAGATATTTGATAGGAACTAAAGATTATGAATTATGGTACAAATTTGGAAGTAATCTAGATTTAAAAGTGTTTACTAATGTAGATTGGGCAAGAAACATTGATGACAAAAAAAGTACAAGTGGAGGAGCTTTCTTTCTTGGAAAGAAGTTGGTTTCTTGGACAAGTAAAAAGAAAAATTGTGTATCCCAATCCATAGCAGAAGTAGAGTATGTTGTAGCAGTAGTAAACTGTTCTAATATTGTTTGGTTCAAATAGTTATTGGAAGGTATGAAGGAAGAAATCAAAGAACCTATTGTTATGTTTTGTGACAATACAAGTGCAATCAACATATCCAAAAATCTAGTGATACATTAAAAAACCAAGCACATTGCAATAAAGTATCACTTTATCAGAGAATTGGTGTAGGATAAAGAGACCAGATTGGAATATGTCCATACAAAGGAACAAATTTTTGACATATTCAGAAAGCTTTTACCTAAGGATGCATTTTTGTATCTAAGAGGTAAGTTAGGGGTCATCCCCCTATTTGAAGCTCACTAAAATGATGTTTTAGTGATGTATCAACATGTATCAAGTTGAAGATCTTTTTAGTTGATGTAGATTAATCATGGAAATACTGCATATGAACCAATACATAGGGTACAATACTATTCATTTGGTTTGTGTTGTCTTTGGCATGTGTTATCAAAGAGGGAGAGTATACTATCATCTTTCTGAATTTTGAATCTATTTTTTTGAAAAGTTTGATGTTTGTATAGAAGCTATGTAATTCCTTCACAGGGGGAGATTACTATATTTGAGGAGTTTGTGGAATGAAATGTAAGAGGGAGAAGCATTCTGTTAGAAAAAGACTTGCTTTCACATTTCATCCTGCTATGACATGTTGTGTTGCCATCAATGCCAAAGAGGGAGATTATTGGATAAAATTGTTCAATTGTGTGTTGTCTTTGATGTTACACAAATGTCATATCAGTTATCAGTCAGAGTCTACCAAGCTCAAAAATTTAGCAAAGTGAATTACAAATTCTACCAAGCTCAGAAGGTTAGCAAAGTGAATTATAGAGTCTACTAAGCTTAGAAGGTTAGCAAAGTGAATTACAGTTTCTACCAAGCTCACTTAGGTCCTGAAGGCTTCTATGGTAGAAATTAGTTTCTATCAAGTTAGAAAGGTCAGTGAAGGAAAGTTAGTTCTTACCAAGCACTCAATCTCGAAAGGATTTTGCAGAGTTTGTAGTGTTTACCAAGCTTCACTTGGTTAACACTAGAAACCATTTTTGGATTAGTGTTTACTGAGCAAGGTTGGCCAATGAAGGATTTCATTATTTTGGGAAATAAAGTTTATTTGTTTAATGTAATATTTGTAGCTAATTGATGTATAGTTTATTGGTAAATATAACTTGTAAATGAGCTAACTTGAAAATTTGTAATGTATAAATAAAAGGTCAAGTTGTGGATTCTAATTGTAAGGAAGGAGTATGCAATGAGTTGATTATGTGAAGAGGACGTGTAAGAAAATTTTGAAGAAGGATTAGATATCCTTGAGGAGAAGCAGAGTTGTATTTGATCAATGAGGATCTATTGAAGTAGAGTAAAGATTTGTATTAGCAAAGTTTAGTTGCATCTCATTCAGGTCAGTTATTGTTACTTTCTCACCATTGTAATAGTAATTCCTAAATATCTTAACAAAGTTGGTCTAATAGCCATTTTGTAAATCCTCTAACAAGGAGGACAATTATACTAAATTGTTCTAAAGTCCTCTAGCAAGGCCACTCATAGTAGGGTGATTAAATCCTCTAACAGGGTCACACGTAATAGTGTGTTTTGTAACCTTTAACAGGGTTGGCTTCTAACATGGCTCACTTCAAAAGAGTGAAAATTGGTAGTTAGTTACTTGGTGGTTTTTCCCATATTGGGTTTCCACATTAAATTTGGTGTCTCTTGTGTTCATGTTGTTTACTTTTGCATGCATGTTAATAATTGTGAATGCTTAAAAATTAGTAACAAGTTAATCTACCGAGTTACAACATTTCCCTATGTGGCTACCGAGTGACAGTAGTAACTAGTTATTTAAGATATCTTAGAGATCTATGGATTTTTTTTTGTGGTAACTAATCCCCACCCCCACCCCTCCACCCCCCCTCTTAGTTACTCCATCTATAATTCCAACAAAATGGTCTATTTTCTTGTCCTTATATAACAATATCCATGAATTTTGGTCATTACTGAATTTCTTACTCCCATAAATATTTAGCTCTACTGAGACTTTTGATGAATGGTTCCAAATATTTGGAGAAAATAATAAACAAGAAGTTGTCCAATAGCTTTGTAAGGTACATTAGTCAAATTTCTTTTGTTATCTACTCTTTTTTGGCAATTTGTATGCATTAACACATGGGTCTCCTTGGCTAAAATTTGTTTCACTTCAAGGTTTTTCAACTATTTATGTTATGGAGGCTTAAATCTAATGTTTACAAGGGTTTACCCCCTAAAAAGGGAACAATATTAAAAGTAGGGATGTTAGAATTGCAAAAATAGTTTTATCAAGCCCTTCTTCAAAAGGACTTGGAGATTATCAATTCTAGAGGAGAGCATAAGTGCCTACTAAATATAGCTATGCAACTAAGAAAATGTATAACCATCCATATCTTTTTTGATGTGCTAAGATAGGACCACCTTATACCATTGGTGTCTCCCTTGTAAAGGCAAGGCATGCAAGCTGGTAGGAGAGAGACCCATAAACTGAACTCCTTTTTAAGTATAATAATTCAAACCTAGAAAGAGAATCCTTAGTGGTATTTATGATCATGAATTTAGTTTTATCTAGGTTGGTCATAGGTTGGTGAAGATTATGAAACTCAAAAAGTGCATCAAATTGTCTCTGCAAACTATCACCAGAATTAGATAGGAGGAATACATTATCCACAAAGAGTAAATAACAATCAGAAAATGATAAAGAAGCCAACCATCATCTGTAGGGGTACCTTGTCTAAGAAAATTCTCATAATCATCAATATAGATTCCAAAGAGTGTTGGTGGGAGAGGGAAACCCTACTTAAATTTAATTTAGTCTAGACAAACTCAAAGAGGTAACAATGATTACACCAAATAACTTCCTTTTAGAGCTGAATGTTGGTGGTAATAAGAGTATCAATAAAACCTATATTTCATAGTTGCTAGGACAAAAGATATCTGGGATTAAGTAAATGGCTTTCTTCAATTCCATAAAGTAATGTGAGACTTTATAGGATCAATGAGACTTCTCAGTGAAAGCAAACTTGACAATGTAAGATATTGGCTATACTAAATAGATCTGATTATTTGTACACAATTACCAAAAGATATGTTGAAATAAATTGAATAAAATAACTAATTCCTCAAGAAAGAAAATTCTTTTCCCTCCAAGAAGAGGATCCCAACTCTTGGGCAATCATGTGATTGTCTTCTAGTGGTATTTCTCTGATCATGTTCAAATTAGGGCCATCACCTTTAAGGTTAGTTGGATTAAGATCTATTAGCCTTTATTGTTGTTTATGTAAACCTAGTACATACCATATCCATTTTATATTGTCTTACCATAGCTTGAATAAACTAGTATCATTAATTCTTGTGTCCATCCAGTGACACCTTTGGTAGTATGGTGATTATGGTATTAATCTGTATTTCTCCTTACTGAGGCTTAGCTTCCTTTTTTCTATACATTTCCTCTCACCATTTAAACTTCCTATCATCTCTTATTTGTTTTGTTCCAAGTTTTGACTACATTGACTCTTTACACCTATATGATCCACAACTCTAGTTATGTATATGTTCTAAGATATATATTGCTAGAGGTTGACATGCTATCCTGAGACCCATTGCCTTATGGATGTTTTCCTATCTAGGAATATTTATGCCATACATTAGATGCTGAAGGTGATATATAATATCAAATGCTATATTATGCCTCATTGAAGGTGCCTTTCCTATTTGATATCCCATAAGAGGACACTAAGGCAAATGACAAGATGGTGCAGGGGTACCTCAATAACATCAAACCATGTCATTTATTTGTGTTTTAATATGATATTGTCCATAATGTTTGTGGGGTCCATTTGATGAGTCCAAATGATTATGCATCAATATAATAAGAAAATATTGCAAAATGTCTAATTTATTCAATGTTGTGCCAAGTTTTCTATTAGTTAAAGGAATTTGAATAGTCATAATGGTTGTACCAACTATGTGTTAGGAATTTTTTTGTGACAAGTTAAAGAGTCATAACCGAAAGTCTTGTCACAACATGACCAAAAATGTTAACAAGGGGCTAGATTGTGGAAGAGATAGATAGAAAGTGAGAGGGGGAAAATATGTAGATGCTTTGGTTCACTCTCTGGCTGCTAGCAACAAATGGATAACATAAGATTTAGTCATGAGTTTGTATTTATGATATCAACTAATAAATTGTATTTGACTATTTTAAAGATTTGTGTTGCTCTTATGTTCTCCATATAATTAACTATTTCATAAAAATAATTTGCTCTAATTTCAATGTATTAGCCATTTGAAAGACCTTGTGATAATGTAGGAATGACCTATGAAATCTTCAATTTTATAGATAGTTTGCTAAAATTCTCAATTTAGTGAGCTTTTAAATTTCTTTTAATTTTTCATCCATAAATGCAAGCTATTCTATTGATATCTATTGATGTCTGATGAACATTAAGAAGAGCATTTGTCACCCAAAAAAAAACAAGAAACTACATACTTCCCCATGGCCATCTCCATCTCATTTATGCTCATTGTCAATTTTTATTCTCTTCTTCCCTCATCTTGTATCTAATCCATTATCCTTAAATAGATGTCTTTCCCATGCATCCCATGCTCTTATTCACTTGAAAGTTACCTTTAATGAATCCATCTTAATGAGAACAATGGTAAATGGAGAAATTTATTGCATATGTGGTTTGGCATATCCTACAACAATCATGCCAATCTTGTGGTCTCTATTAACACATGTGATTTCTTGAATTAATACAATGTTATATCTAAGAGCCTATGCCAACTTTGTTTTCTCACATTACTTAGCATATAGATATCTAAGAGCCTATGCCAACTTTGTCAAGATAAGATTTTTGTGAATTTGTATGAGTGATAATGAAGAGGCATTTTTTATATTGTGTGGCTAGGGTTTTTATGATTCTCTTAAGTGTAACCATTTTGTCTTTCCTTGTTTTAACTTTAAAGTCATGTTATGATATAAAGAAATTTAATCTAATATGGAGAGGGTGGAGTAGAGAGAATGTATGGAGAAGAGAAATGAAGTGTTTTGTATATAGTTGTGAAATGGAAATTAGTATTTTGATGTAATATTGCTACTATACTAGCATTTAGATTATAGTCCTATCTTCTCTTTGAATTCATGGTTATGATGATCTTTAAAGTTTCCTATTTATGTTGAAGAGCATAGTACTTCTAGAGTTGATTGAAAATTTGTATGTTAGCATTATATTATTACCAATAATACATTACTTGTTGTTTGGATAGTAAATTACATATATTTTTAGAATATGCGGTGACAACAAATGCATATTTCCACCAATCTTCTGGTCATGACCAATAAAATAATATTATAAATGATTATGTAAAATGAGGATGTTTGAGCAGCTACTAAATGATTTTATCTCATATTTGGTGCTCTTCACATGGAGAGAACCAATTGTACTGGTAATATGAACATTGAGTCTAAAAATCATGCAAGCTTCAAAATCTCATTGGTATAAGAGTTTTATCTTGATGATTTGTCTTTATTATAACATTCTTAATTCTACTTTATTGTTCTTGTTTACACTCATGTCTTTTTAATGCACTTTCATGAATCTTGTTTTCTTCTAAATGGTTGTAGGTTTTAACAAAAATGTTGTTAGATGTTCCCAATCTTTTGTTTTTTTCTACATACACACATGCTTGTTTTGTTCTAGGCAGAGATATATTATTAGGTATGCAATCAAATTATGTTTTTACTGTAGTGCTTATGTATATTTAGTGTCCTATTGAAACTTAAATACTAAATGCAATGGCATTGTAATTAGATCTTCTATTGAAGGCAAGAAGCTTTTCTATTGATATGCTTCCGCCTGCCTATGCAATAGTCAATGGTATTGTTTATTTTGTATAGGTATGTACTTAATTTCAATTTTTCCCTTTTTAAATTTTTTTAGTATTACTTTTCTAATTCTTGATACATCTTATTCTGTTACAGCTCATTTGTCCATCTTTATTACATGAAGTGATGCTTATACCTAGAATTGTTTCATTATATGGTGATGGGTCTAGGACATGGAATAAACTAGCTCCACCATTACAAGATACGTCACATCTGCATCAAGATATTTGAGTTCTCTTTATATAGTTCTATGCTATATAGTATGTACCAATTGTATTGTGAATAGACTATTTATTTTGCATATTCACGCTCTCATGTATTCCATGTGAAAAAATATTTGTGAATTCTACCCTTAGTCATAGAATATGCTATGCTAATACAAAAATGTTATTAATCCTCATCACTAAAGGTGGACTATATCATTACTGTGGGACTTTATTTGTGGCCTTTTGGCAACATTTATGATCTACATATATTAGGATGTTACATATATCAAAAGGAGTTGGAACACATTGAGAAGGTAAGATAGATATTTGTGTTTCATCTCTCTCTCTCTCTCTCTCTCTCTCTCTCTCTCTCTCTCTCTCTCTCTCTCTCTCTCTCTCTCTCTCGTATTAGTTTTACAAAAGTGAGTAACAAGTATAGTTTGAGAGATTTGCTTGATATGGATTAAAATGTTTTAACTTTGAACATATATAGTAATTTGTTGTAGGTTTTTGTTCCTCTAGTAGAGAAATACAAGAAATATGGAAGGGCAATCCACATTGGCACAAAGAATGGAAGTCTTTCTAATCAGATCATGAGTTACTATGGTGATTCTCCTAAGGGAATGGTAAGTTCATCTATTATTTATATTTATATTAAGTTGGGTGTATAGATTTTATGTTTAAGTAAATTTTATTTTACTCTACAAAAAAATTGTTTTATATTCATAAGTATTGTTAGTTATATTTTTTCGAACATACTAATGTCCATTGTCTTAAAACAAGTGAAATTAGTATTTGAATTTACATGCAATTTTTGGGAGTTGGATTTCTAGATCTTTGTCTTCTCAATGAAAGAAAGCAACCTAGTAATTATGGTCCAAGCATATCATTTTCTTATTTTAGAGATGAATGTCCTAAGATGGGATTATCCCTTGCATTTGGGAGTTACTAAAGCTGGTGAAGGTGAAGATGGGCAAATAAAATTTGTAATTGGCATTGGAACACTTTTAAAAGTTTATTCTAATGATTCTATTCCTCATTTTTGTGTCAAGATATCAAAAATTTTCTTATACCTTATCATGATATATGCTGCCACTTATCAATTTTGTATACAGGATGGTTTGGTGATACAATTCTAGTTTCCCTGATGGAAGCTCTAGAAGAGTAGATAGATCCATGTAGAAGACTTGTAAATCTCAAAATGCAAGCTGCCAAGCTTGAGAAAGGAGTGGTAAGCTTGCAACTAGCTTCTTTGTACATATATGGTGTTGATGTTTTTCTAAATGATCATTTTACTTTTAAATTTAGTATTGATATTTTAGAAGCTATTCTTTTGATAGGCCCTTTTTGAGGAGAAGCACCACCACTACTTTGATTTCCAAAGGAGAACTAATCAACTTCCCATTTAGAAGGGGTGTGTTACACATTATTCTTGTAGGGTTTCTTTTTGTAGAATTTTTATACTTCCCTTTTCCCATTCGTTTGATATTCTCCATTTCAAATTATATCAATGTTTATTTTTCCACTGTGTAAGTCTTTTTTAATTATTTGTTTATTTTTCCACAATGGAAGTCTTGTTTAATTATTTATTTTTGTACTTCTACTCAGTCAATGTCTTGAGTAAAGGAATTAAATGCTGTGCTATTTGAACTTCTTAATTAATTCATTAAATTTTATCATTTTGATTTGTAGTCATTTAAAATATTGACACTTGATTTGGGAGGCTCAAATTGTAAAAGTGAGCTGGTTTTGATGTCAATACATTTTTAAGAAAATTATATTTTGTTTCTATATGTCTTTCTATAGATGATTTTGATGCTTATCATTAATTGAATTCCTTTCACATGTATAGGGTGATTAGGTACATTATAGGGGTGTTTTGCATCAAGATGGGTTAGTTTTAATGTTTGTCACTCTTGATCAGTTGAAGGTGAATTTTAGATTTTTTTTTTTTATTATTGAATGATAGTTGCTATAATGTCTTTGTGGCCCCAAATAGTTGCTGAGTTGTAATATTTTATTTGATTATTCTTAAATTCCTTATACATGAAATGTGAATTTCTTAGCTTTGACTCTTTGTTATATAACCTTTTTGGGTGCTATATTGAGAATGAAATGAAACAAATAATGATTTTTTATGTATTCTTTAAAGGGTGCTAGCTCAATGGAAGAGCACTTTCTTTATAAGTAGGAGGATGATGGTTTGATTCTATAATGCCCTATTATGACCAAGTACACTACCAAATATGTGACTATATATACTATTGAATATGCTACTGAATATGTGACCAAATAAACTATTAAATATGCTACTAAATACACTATCAAATATGTGACTAAATATGTTGTTGAATATGCTACTAAATACACTAACAAATATGTGAGTAAATATACTAAATATGTGATTAAATATGCTACTAAATATAACACTATATATGTGACTAAATCCACTATCAAATATATGACTAAATATGTGATTAAATTGAAGATAAAAATTAGTGATCAAATAAGTGACTAAAATCATTTAGTAGAATATTTAGTAGCATTATAAATGACTGGATATTAACTACTATTAGTCACGTGACCAATTTTAGCCACATATATATAAATTTTAGTAATTTTTTTAGTCACATATTGCTATTTTTGTACTAGTGGACTAGTCACGACCAAAGTGGGATACTCTATGCCAGGTTGGAATATTTATTAAGCTAGTTGTATTACATTTCCCACTTGTTTCCATAAAAATATGTTATTTCTCTTGGCCATTGATCTGGAGGAAGATCAACAGCTAGTGCTTGCCTACAATTTCAAATTACAAGAAGTTTAAGCAATGCGGAGAAGTGCTTGTTTGACATGTGGCAGAATTTTAAAGCAATAAAGAAAGTCTACTTTTTGAATTGGGACCATGTGATCTACTAAAATCAATGAGTAAGATTCAAATCTAAGTGTAATATGCAAATAATGGCTAATGGAAATTAATAATACTCAAAGTTCATTTGTGTGATCTCAATGCATGAATAAAACTCACGATTCCACCATTATTGAACCACCAAAGCACAAAAAGTTATCAGAGCACAAAAGAACTTCTAGAGCTATAGTACAAAAATCATACCAGGTGATTTAGTGACTTGTAGAAAAAAAAATCCATAGAAAGGAAGTGTCCATTTAGTGGATAAGAGGTCCGCAACTCATAAAATTAACTTTTTGGTGTTATGAAAGCTTAAAATCTTTAAAATGCCTCCATGAAAGGAATTCTCAGGATAGACTGATTACTTTAAAAGGGTTGTGTATGATGATTTACTTGAACAACTCCCATTGTCTATAAATGAAATAACCTAAGGGAGAGAGCTTATTCCAAAGCACTCTAGGTTATCTATAGCTGTGGGTTTTTATGATAGGGAAAATTGGGTCAGAGATGTGAAGGTTTCTCTAGGAGGTCCTAAATTGTTTAAGAAATGGTTTGCTAAGAGAAACCTTGACACCCCTTTGAGTAATGTTTGGAAATTTGACATTGGGAAACTAGTAGTACCTGGGGTTTTCTTTGACAATGATATGTTGACTAGTTTAGCCAAGAAATATGATCATATTATGAATTTTGTAATGAATTATGTTAGAGACAATCTTTTTAAGGTTTCTCCTAAATTGATTAGTGAAGTTTTCAATCTAAACCCTAATCATGTGTGCATGAGACAATTGACATGGATGACCTTTAGACAAGGTATGATGCATAGAGGACATATTTGAGGATAGTGCCTCTGCATCAACATTTTGCTAGGATTGGTACATTGCCTTTGGCTACAACTTGTGTACTAGAAAATGTGACTTGTTGGGAGCACAAATCAACAAACAAACATTAGTTAAAAATTCAAAATATGCATCAAAGACACAACAAAATGAAGGAACATTAACTAACTAATGCTTGCTTGAGTTTTGCAACTCTAAGAAGCCAACAAACTAAATCCTCTAGCCACCTCTATAGCTAAACAAGGGTATTGACGAGAGGCCTTGTTGGTGTGTTAAGATGGAGGGTATGTTTGGTGTGCTCTTCTAAACACAAAAAAGTGTTGAATCTCTTGAGTGAATGTGCAAATGTCAGTGATGATGCAATATGAACCTAAACTATATGAGATGAAGAATGCTTCAAGAAATGGCTATGGAGAAAGCCATACTTGAAACCATTCAATGGTAAAACTATGAAATGTAATACAAAAAGCTAACCAAGTATGCAAGCTACACTAATATGTAAATGCAATGGAAATGAGAATGCCTAAGTAAACTAGATGAACAATGCAAATGCAAAGCTAAACTAGCTACCAAATGGTTAGTATGCATCTAGAAATCACCATGAAAACTACCATGAAAGCTACTATTAAAACTTAAATTAGCATGCAAGCTCAACTAAAAACTCAAATCTCAAACCAACATGATAACAATGCAATAATGAGAGATGCAAATTATTGAGACAAGGCCTCTATTTATAGGCTCAAGATAGAGCTTGGTGAGGTGGCATCCATATAGGTGCCACATAAGGTGATATGTGAGCCATGCAAGTGATCAAGAATTCAAATTTTTCTCACATGTGTGAGAAAACTTGAGAAGAAGAGTGGGAGACAAGAGTGCAAAGGGGAGTGTGTAGGCATGCCATCTCACACATGTGTGAGCACACTCTTAGGCTAATGAGGGGGATTAGGAAGGAGGTTAAGAATGATTAAGTGGGATTAGAGAAGAAGTAGGATTAAGAGGATGATAATGATGGTTATAGGCTAGGCTCTAGGTTATGCTTAAGATTTAATTTAATCATGGGTTTAGAGGAATTAATATGATGTGAGGATAAAAAGAAATTATTTTAAAAAGGAGATGATGGAGGATCATGTGTTAAATTAATTTAACACATTAAGGCTAGGAGTATTTAAATTGAATTTAAATATTTAGGAGAATGAACTCATTTAATTAAAATAATTTAATTAAATAAGTAGAAGAATGTGAGCAATATAATTAATTAACTAATAATTAATTACAATGTCACGGGCAATATTAATAAATTAATATAGTCTTTAGGGACAATTTTAAGTGTCTACACAACCCATACACAGAAACCTTTAATGAGAAAACATTTCAATCCTAGGGCTTAGGATTTATATTTCACCTCGTGAAATTTTTTTGGGATGGACAAGGAGGAGCATATTAAAGGCTCTATTGTTCTTATTACAGCTTAGACATTACAATTTGGAATAAGTAGTATTCTTGATTTTGCTACTTTTCTTTCACAAGAAATTCATAATGGTTTGGTGGGAATATCCCAAGGCAAGGTAAATAGACCCTTCTATTGGAATTCATTACTCATGCATATATGTCTATTTAAAGGAGTCACATTTTTCTCCAAGGGTATGGAGTTAGAAATAATAAGGGATGGAGAAAAGAATCTAGTCTAGTTGTGGAGTGTGGACATGATTTTAGAGGCCAAAGATGCCAGTTTTGTAAGATTCAATAGATATTTTGCATCTAAGCTTAGACTGCTTCTAAGAGGAGATAGCCCTAGGATTCCACAATCACTGCTAGAATTGGTTAGACTCAAGGACCATACAAAGGGGCTTTTGGTAAGTCAAAATTGGGGGGATATAATCCCATATAATGTTTCTATAGTGACTAGAGTATATGGCTTTCTAGGAAAGTCTCATGTGCTACCTTTCCATGTGCCTCTAAAGATAGGGATAGAAGAATTGTTATGGCAAATTGGGACTATTGATGAAAGAGATTTACCTAAGAAAGGTACTTTCTTCCAAGTTGTCACTCTGGCACATGATTTTTTTTTGTCAAAAAGAGATGGAAACATCTAAATTTATTTATGGATAGATACAACATTGTAAAGTCCCATGCAAGATTTATTGACCCAGAAGGATTTTATGATCTTTTAAGAGAAAGGACAAAAGCTACCCGTTTGACACAATAGGTGTATTTTCTTGAGGATGTTATAAGGAACATCTTTTCTTTACAAGAACAAGAAGTTAGGAATGAAAAATGGATTGTGTTTAATAAGACTTTGGAATTCATCAATGCTTTTGACTCTAATTATGATCCTCTAAAAGATTAAAAAAAATATTAGGGAGCCAAAATGTATGCATTGATGAACAATTTTTCTATAATAATACAAATAATGAATGAGAAGAAGGTTACATATGCCAAAACTTATCTAGAAAGAGCTGCAAAAGTACAAAGAAGAATAAAAAATAGAAACATAGTAGCTCCTGGCCAATACAAATTGCAGAAGAGGGTAGGATATGTAATGGTGTAGCATGTACAACAAGTTCCCCCTTAGGGAAGACTAAGGCTAGAAAGCCCATCTACATCTAGTACCCCAAAGAGAAAAAATTTGGAACATGGATCCTCTTCTCGTGTGGAAGAGTAGTTCCCAAGCCAAACCCCAATCTAGATAGATGACGAAGCATCCTTAAGGGAGCAGCTTAGACAGATTGGTGGAGAAGGTGATATTATTGTCAACACCAAAGACCTGGAAAGTGGAGAACCACAAGAGCCTCTTGTACCCTCCATGGAGCTTACAATTTTTGATTATCAAGGTAAGGAGATAGATCCAATAATTTCTTAGGCTTCTAAGAATTTTATTAATGATGAAACTTTTTTTAAATCTAGAGCTTTTGCTCAATTTTTGTGGAGGAAGAATATAGGACATTTTTAGAAAAAATGTGAGAAAATAAAAGTAGAGCAACCGAGAAGGCCTCATGGCCACTTATTCTGAGGATTCATAATAACTAGAGAATCAAATCATAAAGTTTAATTGTTCCAAGAGATGCAATAGAAAAGAGGCCTAGTAAAGGAATGTAATGATGTATAAGTTTTTCTATTACACAATTTTTTTTCTTTTGTGGCAACAAATTGAAAATATCTTTTTTTTAAAGGACACCTATTAGTTCTCTACACCTAAAGCTTGTTACATCTCACATTATATTAGTGAGATTCTAGGGCTAGAGAGGGGTTTGATTTCTAATGCATTTTTAGTTTTATACTCAAGATGTTTTTGGTCTAGTCTTTGAGAAAACTTTATGATGTATCTTCTCTGCACATTTTCTAGGAATACCTTAATGTTAAGTGGTCTTTGTGTTTCTTTCTAGAGTCATCCTAAGTTTATTACAATTGTATACAATTTTCAAGGAAAATTAACACAAATTTGGATTGTCCCCATATCAATTCTTGTTGAATTTTGTCTTCTTTGGTGTTACCTAGTTATTTTTAGATTGTGTGAGTAAAGCTTGTTCAATTGAATGCAATTCATTTAGGTTGTATGTCAATTCTTTATTGCTATTAATTTAATGAATTGAGAAAAGGTTTTCATGAATCTGATGGGATTTCTATGGCAATAGAGAGGATGTTTTTGAGCATGAATTCCAGTAAGAATTGCTGATAATATTTTTTTTAATGCAACAAGTTAGATCTATAAATTGGAGTAGACTCTAAATCCCAATGGAATAGGCACTGATCAAATTAATTTAGTCTACAAATAGGTGTATCATGAATAAGCACCAAATATAGAATCACAATCAACTCTATTTTACTTTTCTTGAAGATTTTCAAAGGTGGTCAACACTTATTTGCATGGAATGTTTTAGCCTTAGTTAGCCACTATCACTGGGAGTACTTGTAAATATATAGAAGAATTGTGATCAAATATGCTATATGGGATGTATTTTATCTTAAAATGTCAAAACAATTTATGTGTCTAAGGATATAAGATGAGAATTATATTGAAACTAATATAATTCTTATACAATAGCATTCAGCCTAAATCATCCCCTAGGTATACCCACCTTGGTTTTGTAGAGCCTAAAGAGTAGAAAATTATCCTTGGTTTTTTTGAAGTTGGTTCCCAATGGTTTGGACATGTAATTGTCAATAAGAATTAGATAATCCTTAGGTTGTGTGAGTAATATCATTTTGGTTTTAAGCATTTTGTTGTTTAGTAGTTTTAAAACACCAACAAAATGTCGACTCTATCGGGGAGTAATCCAACACATCTATGAAAAGTACTTTAGTTTCTTTGGTCCTGTTGTGTATGTGTGTGTCAGATCTTTTAGTACTAGTTGTGGTAGTAATTGGCATGTTATAGTGACAAACCTTGAGAATTTAATAAAAAAGATAAAAAAGAAAACAAAATACCACAAAGATGCACTGACATATTCAACCCTTCCACGTGTCTTATCTGTCAAGCAAGAGTTGCAGTCTTATGATCTTAGTGATTGGTCCATTTGTGTCAGATATTTCCATATTGGCTGGTGTCTTTTCTTTGAAGTCAAAAGTAATTTTAATTGTTGTATTTTCCCAAGAATAGGGTGGTGACTCAATAAAGGTTTTGAAGCTATTATTTATTTGATAAATAGTAAAATGGCTGACAAAAGAAAAAACACAAGATCTTACACTACAACCAATCTTGATGTACGAATGTATACTGATTTCCCTAAAGGTGGTAGGAAGAACCTAAATAAGAAAAAGGCAGACCCAAATCCCATCTAGAAACCAAGAAGTAGTGTATTAGTTAGTTCTCATTATCAACTAGTGGTAGGGAGAGAGTCTTCTTCACTTAGCTCTGAATTACAAACCACAAGACTCTTAGGAGGGATATTCAGTACCCTAGTACTAGATGAAAGAACATACCAAGATAAGGATATGTCACCAGTAGGGAATGTATCCCCTAGGTCCAATTTGATCACTAAGATGAATCATAGGCTAGGACTTAGAAGTTTTTTTGGAGATCCTTTCAATCCCAAGGTAGTCCCATACATGGAACCTAATCTAATAGACCTAGATGATCCTAATAATTCAAAAGCCACTTCTATAGATCCTAAAAAAGTGCAGTCAGAGATAGGAGTTTTGAAGAAATGGATTGCTAAGGAAGAAGCCAAGAGTATTCACCTAGAAAAGGAAAGAGAGAAAGCCACCCTAGATGCTATAGTGGAAATAGATAATCTACTTTGAAGGATGGTTTCCTTAAAGGAATAAAAAAAGAAGTTAGAAGAAAGAATTACAACCCTTCATGCTAATGTCTTTGGAGATGTAGATAGTTTGAGAACTAGAGTTCAAGAACAAGAAAATCTCCTAAGTCAAAAGCAAGAACCAGTTATTACTCAAGTCTAAGCCTATAAACCTATCCAAGTAGATCCTATAGAACCTACTATGAAAGCTATAGATAAAGGAAAGGGCAAAGCCATAGGAATCCAAATTATTGAACCTCAAGCTCTACCAAGAAAAACCATAAAACCTTCTATGTCAAAATTAGACTTAGATCTAGAGAAGGCTAGAAAGGAGAAGGAAGATCTTGCAAAAGAGCTTGAGAAGGTGAAGAATGAAGTGCAAGCTATAAAAACTAGGAGGACAATCTAGTTCATAAAATCTAATTCTACACTAGCTTCATGGCCAAATTTGTCTACCCCATCTACAACTTATGTACCTATTAGTGGTCCAATGATTCCAACTTAGGGAATATCTCAATCTACCCCTACCTCATCAACCACCATTAGCACTCAAGACCCCTTTGTCTAGCCTCAACAATCTCAAAATGTTGTCCTTAGCCAAGCCAACATAGCAGGCACCTCAAATGTTCCTGGTTTTTAGAAGAAACTTGTATACATGGAAAAATATAAACAAATGTCATTTTTAGGTATCCTTGTTTCTCCACATCCCATATCATTTGATTTAAGAGATAAAGTTATCAAGTTCTATGGAAACAATGCTATTACTAGTGAAGAGCACTTGAGAGTTTTCATAGATATGCTAAATGATTATGAAGTTTAGCATGAGGATGTGGTAATGAAGTTGTTTATTCATTCACTAACTGATAATGCAAGGGATTGGCTTAGAAGGTTTCCTAATGATAGTATTACCTCATGGAGTGACCTAGAAAAATTGTTCAAAGAGAAATATGGAGATAATACCAATGTAGGGTTCATGTTAAATGAATTCAATAACATTAAGGAAAACCCTAATGAATCTACATTTGATTTCAATGTAAGATTCTATAAAGGTATGTACAAATTATTTTAGGTTATGAGGTTGAATGAGGATGTTTTGTTTACAACATATTTTAATGCATTTGATAGCAAAATGGCTTATCAGTTGAGGGATAAGGATCCTAAAATTTTTAGGGATGCTTATAAGGTTGTAGTAAATATTGAGAATAATAGGAAAGAATCTAGCAAGCTTGGTAGGAGAGATGATCCAAAGTTTTTCAATCCCAAAAATAATAACAAAAGGGAGGTTGATAAAACTCCTATAGGAAAGAAGCTAGAAGAACCCACAATACGTTAGGTGTTGGAATTGCCAAAAAAAATGAATCCAACAAGTTTTAATACCCAAAAGCCAAATGTTGCTCAAAAAGCCCTTGCGAACAATAGAAATTTCAATAGACAACCTAAAATAAAAAATTACCCTTACACCACCCAATGGAAGGATGGCAAGCCAATCTCTAACTAGACCCAAAATGTAAAAGATAAAGGTACACCAGATCCTCTACAAAGAAGTTTAGTAAATATGAATGATAATGTGCCATGGTGTATTATTTGTCAATCACCTCACTCTTCAGAGTATTATGTAGTTGCTCAATCATTTGCTTCAGATCATAGTGCATAAATCAAGGAGGAAGAGGAAGAAAAAAGCCATGATGATGCAAGTAGTAACATGGTGAGTATGTGTAGCGATGGTGTGGATTCTAATTTGGAAGAAACAGAAAGTGATCTTGAGAATAAGAAAATTTCTTATCAATTACATCATCAACAAGTGTTCTTAGATAGAAAAGGGTATGATGAATATCACATATGTGCTAAATCTTCTAAAGTTGGTCATGCGAATTTGAGGATGCCTTCTAAAGAGGAAATTGATAGGATCACTACAGTGATGATCTCCCAAGTACATAGTGACTATAATTTGAGAAACCAAATAGTTAACAATGATGATGGGAAGCCTTCTGGTATATTCATAAAAGATATTACACATTAGATGAAAGATGAAGACGAAAAGGCTAATGTAGAGATAGTCAAGATTAAGGAAATCAAAACCAAGAAGTGGGAACCCAAGAAGAAAGTTCAATTTCAAACAAACAAGATAGAAAAAGTAACTGTGCAAGAAAAGGGATCAGAATTTGATACTACCAAGAAAATAGTAGTTCCTATTGCTCATAAGGTTCCTACTCTAGGTATGATTATGAAACCCACCGTGTTTGATCCTATTGACATGATACCCATGTTGTCACAAATTAATGTTAAGGTACCCTTGTCTGAACTATTTAGAATTGAAGAGCATAAGAGCAAAGCTTTGTCATGGTTGGGAGGGATAGAACAAAATGCCATTCAATAGACCCCCTTAGTAATAGAAGATAGTGGTATTATGTCCCAAATTCCCCAAATGTTCTTGGATGATTCATCAATAGCATACATAGAAGATATTGACCCATTTTTTCTCAGTCTGATTATAAAAGGAATAACCCTAAAAAATTTCTTGATAGATTTAGGAGCTTCCAATACCATCATGCCTTTGAAAGTAATGGAAGCCCTAGGTTTGAAAGTAGATACTAAACAAGGTAGATGTAGAAGTATGGATGCTAGAGAAGTCTCAGTCATAGGTACTATAAATGCTTTACCATTTAAGCTAGCTACATACCCTAAGGTAGAGTTGACCATGTCAGTCCTTGTAGTTGACATTCCTCCACATTATGGAATGTTGCTCTCTAGAAAATGGAGAGCTGCTATGGAAGGTAGCCTACAATGTGACCTAGCTTATGCAATTTTTCACATAGGGGACAAGGTTGTTAAAGTAGATAGAGAGCCAAAGGTTAGTCATATTTTGGGTGAAGAAATTGACAAAGATGCTACTTTCTTTTTAGATACTAGTGTGAATGCATTCAGAGCTGAATTAATTATCCAAGAAATTGAGAAATTGCCTACTATGATTGAACATGAAGTTGAGTGTTGTATGGACTCACCTATATTATGGACAATGTTCTTTGATAGGGCCAGTTCTAAAGAAGGTGCAGGGGTAGGGGTAGTTTTTGTTTCTCTAAAGAAAAACACCTTCAGATATTCTTTTACCCTAAACTTTTCATGCACTAACAATATAGTTGAGTATGAAGCTTGGTTGTTAAGGTTGAAGGTTGATGCCCATCATGGGATCAAAAAGTTATAGGTTATAGGTGATTCTAAATTGATTATCTCAAAAATAAGGGGAACATATGCTTCTAAGAATAAAAGGCTAAAACAATATATAAATGTTGTTTAGGATCAGATTGAATGTTTTGATGCATTTGGTATATCATGGAGAGATAGAACTTAGAATAAGATGGCTAACTTATTGGAAAATGTAGCAATTAAACCCTAGGAGATATCATTTGCAAGAATTTCATAGATTGAGGTTCAAAATAGACCCTCAATACCTGATAATATTGAACATTGGCAAGTTTTTGAAGATGACAAAGACATTGTGAATTTATTTTTAAATAAAGATAAATACCATGGTCAAGAATTGGACTATTGTGATTTGGTTGAAACCATAGATGGGAAGGAAACAATATTTGGTCAAGAGGTTATACAATTAAAAAATAATAAAGTACCTAAAGGTTTGGTTGTTTTGGAGAATATGTTTGATAACCAAGATAAGGTAAGGCCCGAGGCTAGAGATTCTAAACCTCAAGAGCTACAAGAGATAAAGTTAGGTACTAATGAGGCCCCCAAGAAGCTTTATATTGGTTAGAGTTTGATAGCTAAAATTAGAAAGCCTTTGATTGACCTATTGAGAAAATATAGACATGTTTTTGCATGGTCATACGATGATTTAAAGGCCTATAGAGAATATCTTTTCCAACATGTCATACCATTGAAGGATAATGTAAAACCTTTTAGGTAGAAAAAAAGACCAGTTAATCCCACTTTAGCCCCTAAAATGCAAGAGGAATTAATAAAGTTAAGGGATGGAGGAATAATTAAACCTATTAGACATTCCACTTGGGTCTCAAATCTAGTGCTTGTTAGGAAAAATAATGGAGATATCAGATTGTGTGTAGATTTTAGAAACTTGAACATTGCTTCCCTAAAAGATAATTACGGGTTACCAAACATGGAAGTGAGGTTGCAACAAGTAACTAGGTCTAAACTTATGTCTATGATGATGGGTTCTTAGGATATAACTAGGTCCTAGTAAAAGGAGAAGAGTAGTTTAAGATAGCATTTACAACTCCTTGGGGAACTTATGTATATGTGATAATGCCTTTTAGATTGATTAATGTTGGTGCCACTTTTCAAAGAGCCATGGATGTGGCTTTCCATGAGTACATCAATAAGTTTATGGTTGTATACCAAGCTAACTTCACAACTTATTCTAAAAAGGTTGAAGACAATTGTAGGCACTTGGAGAAGATATTCATCAAAGCCTTGGAATATGGAGTATCATTAAACCTTAAGAAATGTACATATGGGGTAATTGAAGGAAAACTATTGGGACATATGGTATCAAAGGATGGAGTAAAGATAGATCTTGAGAGGGTAGCAGCTATTGATAAGGATCCTAAGCCAAAAAGTGTGAAAAGAATATAATCTTTCTTTGGGAAAGTTAACTTTCTAAGGAGATTTGTTACAAACTTTGCTGAGATTAGTAGACCTATTTCTTAAATGCTCAAGAAAGGAGCTATTGTTAATTGGTATGGTGAACCTTCATAGGCATTTCAAGATATTAAAATTGCTATAAAGAATGCTCTAGTCCTTAGGACTCTAGATTACATAAAACCAATGCACATCTTCTCTTTTGCATCTTTCCATACTCTAGCTATAGCCTTGTTGTAGAAAAATGAAGAAGGATATGAACAACCAATTGCATTCTTCGGTAAGTCATTATAGCCTGCTAAATTAAAATATGAGATAAATGAGAAACAAGCATATGCTTTAGTAAAGGTTGTTAAGGCTTTCAAATGCTACTTGATAGGTTCTATTGTTATTGCATTTGTGCCTAGTGCTACTATAAAAGACATATTTTATCAACAAGAAGTGTTAGGAAGAAGATGTAGGTGGAACAATAGGATCCAAGAATTTAACATTGAAATATAGATAACTAAATTGGTAAGAGGTCAAGGTTTGGCTAAACTCATGGCTCCATCTAACTTGGATGCTAATTAGATAAATATAGTAGTAGAAGACTTGAGATTTAATTTATGTGATATGGATCATTATGAGTGCTATACTAATGTTATCTATTATCTACAACACATGGAAGCTCCTCCCCATCTGACTAAAAATGAGAAGAGAAGTACTAAGTTACAAGCCATCTGGTATATAATTGTTAAGGGCAATTTATGGTGGAGAAATTTTGAAGGAGTGTTACTGAAGTGTGTTGATCAAGAAAAAGTAAAAGAAATCTTGAACAAAATGCATGCTACAGTCTGTGGAGGACATTATATGGCCAAGAACACTACACATAAGGTAATGAGAGCTAGATTCTGGTGGCCATCCCTTTTTAAATATGCTCAAATTATGGTTAGGAAATGTGATGCATGTCAAAGGCTTGCTAAAAAACTAAAGTTCTCAGGTAATACTCCATTGAAATACCTACAAGAAATGCAACTAGTAAAGTTGTCAACAATTACATGCTACATAACATTATCTCTAGGTTTGGTTGTCCTCAGAGAATCATAATAGATAATGCAATGTGCTTTAGGTCTAAGGAATTCATAAAATTCTATGACAAATATGGAATTACTAGATCAACATCCTCTCCATATCATCCACAAGGAAATGGAAAAGCTGAATCCACAAATAAAAGCTTGTTAAAATTTATAAAGAGGACCTTGGATGATAACAAGAAGGCTTGGGATTCTAAGTTGTAGCTAGCAATATGGGCTAACAAGGTGGCTGTGAAAAAAGCTATTGGAGTAGCCCCATTTGATATGGTATATGGAATTCAAGCAAGGATGCCTCAGAACAATCTAATGAGCTTGTATAACAACATTCAAATGTATGATGAGGATATCATTGATGAAATGAAAGAAAGGATGGATGAGCTAGTAGGATTAACAGAGACCAGAAGAGAAGCATCCCTCGGGAACCAAAAGTTGCAATTATAATTCAAGACATTATATGACAAGAGGAAAACAAGCAAAAAGTTTGAAGATGGAGATTTAGTCCTTATATGGAATGCCAAAATTGAGGAAAAAGGAAAACATGGTAAATTTGATCCTATCTAGTTAGGTCCCTATTTGATTGAAAATACTTGGGGAGAAGACTTATATTCTCAAAGATTTGTCAAACAACATTCTTGAGCTACTAGTTTATGGATAGTTCTTGAAGAGGTATTTTTCTTGAAAAAATACTTGTTTCTTCCATGAACAATAGTTTAGGGTTTTTCTATACATTTGTAAATCCTTTTGTCTTTGTATAGCTTCTTGTACATAGTTTTTCCTATTTTTGTTGCTCTCTCGAAGTTGTCAGTTCTTAAGAATCTTTGTCTGTGGTCTGCTTCTCCCAAAAATTGTAAGCCTTCATTTGAATCTAGAGAATTAAATGTCCCTAGATAGAGCCATTGTTGGTCTAGTTTTTCACCATTCCTATTTTTTACATTCATCAACGAAAAGCCCTAACTACGTGCCTTGAAACTTTTGAAATTAGGTTAAGACCCTAGGTAAAATTCATCAAAAACCCTATACTTTATCTTGTTTTACCCTAGCTTTTGAAAACTTTTGAAAATACTTTTTCAAAATTATTTTAGGTAGGACATTTTACCCTAATTTTTATACTTAGGCAAGGATGACTTCATAAATTTTGTTAAACCTTTTATATCCTTGCTTTTTGATTGTAGTTATTGCAAATATTTTATTGAAAGTCTTTATCGCAACACCTTTTTCGACCCACCATCAATCTTGGTTAGATGTATGGAGGGTGCTTCCTCACAACACTGAAATGCAAGGTTTTTAAAGAATGAAGGCAAGCACCTTTGCACCATGTAGACCTTGCTCGTGTTAGAATTTTAGTGTGCCATAAAGATTATGGTTTGTCAGAGTTGGTCAAAACCTTTCTACATAACTATTAGTACCATTAGTGCACATTCTAAAAATTTTGCAATGTCATTGGTTGATCTTTTAAGTGAAGTTATTACTTTATTTTCTATTTTTATGCACCATTGATCTTGTTTAGATCAAAGGCCAGTGCTTACCCTCAATAAGAAAATGCATGAAAATTAAACAATGTAGGGAAGCACAAATAAGACACATAGCATGATGTGACATCATGGGATTTCCTTTTCAAAGGGTAATAATGGCATATCTTCCATGGCAACTATCAGGCAAGTTGGATTAAAGTGAAGTGTCTCATTGGTCATCTAGTTGACTTGATGTGGTCAAGGTGCAAGATTTTTTATCGTTGATCTATGTAAGATCTATGGTTAATGCATGCTTGCATTATGAAGTTGCATAAATATTAAACAAAGTGGGCAAGTGCAAGTCTAACACATGACAAGGTGGGACCAACTATGTAGGGTATGTGATGAGTCATGTCAAGATATACAAAATGATGCTGAGGTGTAATGCTAGCTAGGCCATTTAGATAGGTTGTTTGTCAAAAATGAATTGAATATTCTCGACTGTAGATCTTTTAAAGATGAGTGGCCAATGCTTACCTACAATATGAAACTACTTGACTTTTAAAGAATGTGGGCAAGAACCTTTGGACCATGTGGCATAGTGGGACTAGGTTCTGGGGAGATTACAGAGTCAGGCCATGTTGTAAGACTATAAAGATTCAAGAACATTCATTGGTCAAATATGATGTGTATGCCAAGTTGGGAGTGATGATGTCATGGGCATAGAAAACACTACAATTTAATGTAACACTTTGACTTGTTAGAGAATGATGGTTAAAAGGAATTATTTTATTGGTTAAAGTGGGTGATTGAACCATAAAGGACAAAGATTTTGATCTACCATTGATCTTGATCAGATCAATGAAGGGAACTTAGCATTAAGAACTTGCAAGAAATTTTAAAAAGGTGGGTAAGCACCATGTGGACACTTGTCCACAATGATTCCAATGCTTCCCTCTTAGACTATCAAAAGGGTTTAAGTTGTGCTACCATTGATCTCACAAAGATCAATGGCTGGCACTTGCCTACATCATGAAAATGCTCACTAGTTAAGCAATGCAAGAAAACACCAGCCTAACGCGTGGCAAGTGTGAAATCAAGGACCACTTTCTTACAAGATGATAACAGACTTATTTCCATGGAAGTATGTCAAAAGGTATTGATTTAAATGGAGACTTTCTATTGGTCAATGTAGCTGACTAGGTGTAATCAAAGTAAGATAATCTGTGATCATCGATTCAATTATGGTCAAGGGTTAGCACTTGCCCACAATTTTAAGATACAAGGAGTTTAAACAATGTATGGAAGTGCTAACATGACATTTGACAAAGTGGGACCAGTCACAACCAAAGTGGGATACTATGTGCCAGGTTGGAATATTTATTAAGCTAGTTGTATTACATTTCCCACTTGTTCCTATAAAAATATGTTATTTCTCTTAGCTGTTGATCTAGAGGAAGATCAACGGTTGGTGCTTGTCTGCAATTTCAAATTACAAGAAGTTTAAGCACTGTGGAAAGCACCTATTTGACATGTGGCTAGACTTTTAAAGCAATAAAGCAAGTCTTCTTTTTTGAATTGGGACCGTTTGATCTGCTGAAATTAATGAGTAAGATTCAAATCTAAGTGTAATACAAAAATAATGGCTAATGGAAATTAATACTACTCAGAGTTCATTTGTTTAATCTTAATACATGAATAAAACTCATGATTTCACCATTATTGAACCACCAAAGAGCAAAAAGTTATCAGAGCACAAAAGAACTTCCGAAGCTAGGGCACACAAATTCTACTAGGTGATTTAGTCACTTGCAACAAAAAAATTCCATAGAAGAGAAATGCCAATTTAGTGAGTAAGAGGTTTGAAACTCATAAAATTAACTTTTTGGTATCATGAAAGCTTAAAATCTTTAAAATGCCTCCATGAAAGGAATTCTCGAGATAGAATGATTACCTTAAAAGGGTTGTGTATGATGATTTCCTTGAACAACTCCCACTGTCTATAAATGAAATAACCAAAGGAAGAGAGCTTATTCCAAAGCACTCTAGGTTAGCTATAGCTAAAGGTTTTTATGATAGGGAAAATTGGATTAGAGATGTGAAGGTTTCTATGGGGGGTCTTGAATTGTTTAAGAAATGGTTTGTTGAGAGAAACCTTGACACCCCTTTGAGTAATGTTTGAGAATTTGACATTGGGAAACTAGTAGTACCAAGGATTTTCTTTGATAGTGATATGCTAACTGATTTAGCCAAGAAATATGATCATATTACAAGTTTTGTAAAGAATTATGCTAGAGACAATCTTTTTCAGGTTTCTCCTAAATTTATTAGTGAAGTTTTTAATCTAAACCCTAATTATGTTGTGCATGAGACAATTGACATGGATGACCTTTAGGCAAGGTATGATGCATAGAGGACATATATGAGGAATATGCCTCTACAATAGCATTTTTCTAGGATTGGTATATTGCCTTTGGTTATAGCCCATACACTAGAATCTTTAATGAAAAAACATTTCAATCCTAGGGCTCAAGCATTATATTTTACCTTGTGCAAAATTTTTGGGATGGACGAGAAGGAGCATATTAAATTCTCTATTGTGCTTATTATGGCTCAGACATTACAATTTGGAATGAGCAGTATTCTTGATTTTGCTACTTTTCTTTCACAAGAAATTGATAATGGTTTCTTGGGAATATCCCAAGGAAAGGTAAATAGATCCTTCTATTGGTATTGATTACTCATGCATATATGTCTGTTTAAGGGAGTCACATTTTTCTCCAAGGGTATGGAGTTAGAAGTAACAAGGGATGGAGTAAATAGTCCGATCTGGTTGTGGAGTGTGGACATGACTTCAAAGGCTAGAGATGCCAGTTTTGTAAGATTCGATAGATATTTTGCATCTAAGCTTAGACTGCTTCTAAGAGGAGATAGCCCTAGGATTCCATAATCACTGCTAGAATTGGTAAGACCCAAGGACCATGAAAAGGTGCTTTTGGTTAGTCATAATTGGGGGGATGTAATCCCATATAATGTTTCAATAGTTATTAGAGTATATGGCTTTCTAGGAAAGCCTCATGTGATAGTTTTCCATGTGCCTCTAAAGATAGAGATAGCAAAATTACTATGGAAAATTGGGACTATTGATGAAAGAGATTTACCTAAGAAAGGTACTTTTTCCCAGTTGTCACTGTAGCACATGATTTTTTTTTTGTCAAAAAGCAATGGAAACATCTCAATTTGTTTCAAGATTGATACAACATGGTAGAGTTCCATGGAAGATTTATTGACCTAGAAGGATTTTATGATCTTTTAAGAGAAAGGACAAAAGCTTCCTGCCTAACACAATAGGTGTATTTTCCTAAGGATTTTATAATGAACATCTTTTCTTTACAAGAACAAGAAGTTAGGAAAGAAAATGGATAGTGTTTAGTAAGACGTTGGAATTCATCAATGTTTTTTACTCTAATTATGACCCTCTAAAAGATAAAAAATATTGGGGAGCCAAAATACATGCATTGATGAAATTTTTTGCTGTAATAATACAAACAATGAAAGAGAAGAATAAACAATAGAAACATAGTAGCTCTTGGCTAGTACACATTGCAAAAGAGGGCAGGATATGTATTGGTGCAGCATTTCCAATAAGTTCCCCCTCAAGGAAGACCAAGGCCAGAAAGCCCATCTATAGCTAGTGCCCCAAAGAGGCAAAATTTGGAACAAGGATCCTCTTCTCATGTGGAAGAGTACTCCCCAAGCCAAACCCCAATCTAGATATATAATGAAGGATCCTTAAGGGAGCAGCTCAAATAGATTGGTGGAGAAGGGGATGTTACTATTACCACCACAGATTTGGAAAGTGGAGAACCACAAGAGCCTCCTATACCCTCCTTAGACCTTACAATTGTTGATTATTGAGGTAAGGGGATAGATCGAATAATTTCCTAGGCTTCTAAGAAATTTATTAATGATGAAACTTTTGTTAAATCTAGAGCTTTTGCTCAATTTTTGTGGAGGAAGAATATAGGAAATTTTTAGAAAAAATGTGAGAAAATAAAAGCAAAGAAACCTGGCAAGTCAAACTCTATTTTTCAGGAAGAGGTAAAGGCCATGTTTTTGAGTGACTTTTCCCAGTTTACACCTAAGGCCAAGAGGCAATTAGTTAAATAGTCAAGGGTCTTAATTTTTGTAAAGTGGGACATAGTTAATGCTATGATTTTTGATTCAATTAGAAAGGAGAAAGATTATAGGTATAAAATAAAGGAAGAAATATTACAAGCCTATAGGGGAGTCAAATTTAGTGATGACCACCAAGCCCTAGTGATCTAGTCAATTGAATAGAGAGACAAAACCAAAATGCAAGAAATCTCCATTGCAGAACATACTAGTGCACTAAAATTATGTAGGGCTACTGAGGTTGGTAGCAAACAAATTTTTTGAATGGCATCAGAAATGATGAAATTTGGGAATGTGGTGTCAAGGCAAGAAGAAGATAAGTTTGTGCAACTTAATGCTATATCTACAGATGTTTTGGAAGTATATGAAGATAAGGGTAAATAGATACAACCATTGGAAAATCAAGTATCCCAAATGGAAAAGCAACTTGGGAAAAGAAAGGTGGGAGAGTCTAGCAAACCTAGGATTGTATACCCACTAGGCCACCTATTGAACCATTTATGTCAAACCCTATTATTGAGATACCAGACACCCCTGAGAGGCCTCAATTCTACACTACAAATGAATTTGAAGAAGAAAGGAATAAATTATATGCACTACATGTAGAATTGAACAATCAATATGAAGAAAAAATTGGCTAGGGTGTAATGTATTTGATGGATAGAATATAATGGCCAACGTTTTTTGATTATTTGACAAGGATTGCAACAATTAGGGATGAATTAAAAAGAAATGAAAAAAGAATGAAACCTTTTGTATAGAAATGGATTGAGAGAAATAATGATATTACTATAATGTATGTATCTATCATCTAGTTATATTGTCACCAGATAGAGAAGATTTTTGATTTGTTAGATAAGTTAGAAACTTTTGATGACAAATAAGAGTGACAATTTGTTTCTCCAAGTACATAGCTGAAAAGTTTGATTTATTTCCTAGTGCTCTCAAAACTATTGATAAAATAAAGGAGAAGGAGGAATGGAAAAAGGAACTAGATGAATTTTTTTGCCAAAGAATAAATAATGTAATAAATGAAATAGGGCACTTATTGTGGGCAATGACCAATGAAAAATTGGTTAAGGTGCAGTTATTTTACAGCACCATCAAAAAAGATTTTGTTGAAATCTAAGCAATTAGGAATTTTTTAGTAACTGTACAAAGGAAGATCTTAAATTTTGACTGGCCTGATGATACTGTGTACAATGAGTAGAAGGAACAATTTTTCTCTCTAGAACTAATGGAAGAAGGTGATGAGGCAGAAGAAGATGCAAGTGTAACTGTTACTTTAATAGTTGATGATGAAGACAAAGGGAATCCCCAAGTTAAAGTAAACTTGCAGGTAATGGAAGAGGACACTTTTCTTTCAGGCCTCATGGCCACTTATTCTAAGGATTTAGAATAACTAAAGAATCAAATCATAATGTTTTATTGTTCTAAGAGATACAATAGAAAAGGGGCCTACCAAAGGAATGTAATGATGTATAATTTTTTCTGCTACACACAATTTTGTCTTTTGTGGAAACAAATAGTAAATATCTTTTGTAAAAAGGAAACTTATCATTTCTCTATGATTGAACCTTCTTGCATCTCATATTATATAAGTGAGATTCTAGGGCTAGAGAGGGGTTCGATTTCTAATGCATTTTTAGTTTTATACTCAGGATGTTTTTGGTCTAGTCTTTGAGCAAACTTTATGATGTATCTTCTCTGCACATTTTCTAGGAATACCTTAATGTTAAGTGGTCTTTGTGTTTCTTTCTAGAGTCATCCTAAGTTTATTACAATTGTATACAATTTTCAAAGAAAACTAATACAAATTTGAACTATCCCCATATCAATTCTTGTTGAATTTTTTCTCCTTTGGTGTTACCTAGTTATTTTGAGATTGTGTGAGTAAAGCTTGTTCAATTGAATGCAATTCATTTAGGTTGTATGTCAATTCATTATTGCTTTTAATTCAATGAATTAAGTAAAGTTTTTTATGAATCTAATGGGATTGCTATGGTAATACAGAGGATTTTTGTAAGGATGAATTCTAGTAAGAATTGTTGATAATATTTGTTATAATGAAACAAGTTAGATCTATAAATTGGAGTAGACTTTGAATCCCAATGGAATAGGCACTAATCAAACTAATTCATTTTGTAGATAGGTGTATCATGAATAAGCACCAAATCCAGAATCACAATCAACTCTATTTTACTTTTCTTGAAGATTTTCAAAGGTGGTCAGCACTTGTTTGCATGGAATGTTTTAGCCTTAGTTAGCCACTATCACTGGGAGTACTTGCAAATATATAGAAGAATTGTGACCAAATTTTCTATATGGGATGTATTTTATCTAAAAATTTAAAAATAATTTATGTGTCTAAGGATATAAGATGTGAATCAAAATGAAACTAATATAATTCTCATACAATAGCATTTAGTCTGAATCATCCCTTGTGTATACCCACCTTGGTTTTGTAGAGCCTAAAGAGTAGAAAATCATCCTTGGTTTTGTTGAAGTTGGGTCCAAATGATTTGCACATATAATTGTTAATAGGAATTGGTTAATCCTTAGGTTGTGTGAGTAATATCATTTTGGTATTGAGAATTTTTTTGTTCAGAAGTTTTAAAACACCAACCAAATCGCTGCTCAAATCTTCTGCAGTCACTTCTGATGGAATTTCCTGATTGCCGCTTGCTCTTCTTACTCTTTCTATATTTAAAAATAATGTAAAATGAGTTGAAATTGATCAAATAACCTTTTGAAACCCTAAAATTAATGCTAAGTTCTTATATAGTTGTAGGTTCACCATCAACCAATTTTAAGATCACTCAAAATCCATTAACATTCCATTTATTCACTATTGGGTGAAGTGACCCCTTCTCAATTTTATGTACTACTATCATCCTTTTTCTTCCATGTCTTGCTCATTTCAATTCTAACATTTTCAACATTTTCCTTGCCTTTTCCTTTATCAAACTCACAACTTGGTGCCTTTGACTTTGTTGGACAATATTGATTGTTGTGACTAGTCTTCAAACAACTAAAACATGTAGTTTGACTCAACCACCTTTTGTAGTCACTTTTTAATTGTGTTCTAATACAATTCTTAGGAACATGTCTATATTCTTAACAATAATGACAACTATATCTTGTATTATAATCCTAGTTATAAGAATTTTCATTGTTCCTTTGCTTGTTTGATGATCACATGGGTTTGGATCTGCACTCAAAAACTCTATGTCCATATTTTTGATAGTTATAACAATATCTTTCAAATATTTGTTAGAATTCTTTTAGAATAACTGAGAGTGGGGGTGAATCAGTTATCCAAGGTCCAATAATGTCCAATAAATTTATTTTGTCAAATCCTTAATGGCATATAATTGAAATTATCATGCATGCAATTAAACATTAAACAATCATGAAAAGTAAACATGCATCACATCATAACACAAAAGGTTTTGGTGACCCAGAAACCCTCCAAGAATAAGAAGGTAAAACTAGGGTGGGGATGACACCCACAAAATAACTACACAATTGATTTCAGCCACTTATGATGGTTTTTCCTATTAAAGGCCTACCTTGTTAAAGGCTTTACACACTATCAAATATGACCCTGTTAAAGGATTTCTACACCTTGTTAGGAGTGTGCCCTGTTAGAGGACTGAAGAACATTCAACTTAGAATGTCAACCTATTAAAGGATTTACACAGAGCTGTAAGGCCCACCCAAGTCCATGGGATTTACAGTCACCTTCTCAAAAGAATCTTTTATCCCTCTCTAAGGATCTCCTATCCTTCTCTTGAGGATCTCTTATCCTTCTCCTAAGGATCTCTTATCCTTCTCTTGGATATCTTCTATTCTTTTCCTAAGGCTTATCCACCATTTTTTAAGCTAACCTAGCAAAAAGCTAACCTAGCAATGTAGGATTTCAATGTCTAATATAATGGTAAGAAAGTATTAGAAAGGCTTTGACTTGATAAAGATTGCAAATCTAACCTTGCAGATTTTAGATCTCTCTTTAGTTCTTTTCTTTTCTTGGCTTTTCTTCCTTGCAGTGCTAATAGCTTGTCCACCATTCAAGATTTGTCTCCTTGAGTTCTTCCACTCATTATGCCAATGCACTCTATGGTCACTTGATCAACTCAGAGTCTTGATGTTTTGTGGTTACTCCTCACTGTGTCCTCTTCTTGATACTTCAAACTATCCTTCTCTTGGCTTCTTCACACAACCACACTTATGACCAACTCCTTCATGCCCTTTGATCTTCTAACCTATAATTCCTTATAAAGATGTTTTGTTCTACATTTCCCGCTCAAATCTTCCTGCTCATTAATTTGATTTGATCTGAGAGAACGATATTGTTTTCCCTCCAAATTATTTCTTCTAGAAACTTCATGATAAGTCCATCAATATTCACCTTGAAGTGGTCTGCATAGTTTACATAAAATTTTGTGACATCTACTCATCATCCTTATCATCCAACTAATTCAAAAAATTCAATGTAACAAACTTATCATTACTAATTTTGTGAATCTTTTGATTTAACAAATAATGAAGCAACTCGACATCATTGGTTTATTGATGTTTGGCATTAACTAGGTTACTCAGCTTCTACTACTATTTACTGATGCTCAACACCTAAAGAAATTTTTTGAGTTACTCAAAACTTGAACAATCCTATGTTACTCAGCACTTGAACAATCTTGTGTTACTTGGCACTTGAACAATCTGGCTCAGCACCTAAAAAATTTCTTGGCACACACTGAAGTTGAACTTTCTTCACTTCAACTAAGAATTTGCTTGACTTCAACTAGTTTTCTTAGCACTCATAAATGAACTTAGTTAAACCTTAGATCTTTGATGTGTCTTAGTGTATCCATTCTCTATGTCTTAGAGTATGTCATCAATACACTATTTCATCAATGGCTTAGCTGATCCTTATACTTCATTACAACATCATAACTTCAACCTATCTCTAGGTGTTGTAGTTACATCTTATTGATTTCCACCTCCTTGTCAATCAACCAATTGATAGTATTTTGATCACTTAAGCAATTGTCATTCCTGCAAGTAGCAAGTTTGACATCAGTGACAAAACAATGATTGAAAACATTCTTTTCTAGTTCCATTATTCTTCATTCATGATCTTTTCAACCATTTCCAACAATCTCCCTCTTTGGCATTGATGACAAACCAAATTGATCAATTGATTGAGTTGATCAACTTAGTTACCACCAAAATTATATAACAAAAAAAAAAACTTGTTGTCATTACATATCTTCCTTTTTGTATCATGTCTCCCTCTTTTGCTGATACAAACTGAATCCTTTGTTCTACTTCTCCCTTTTCACCGTTGAATCCTTACTGTGTATTCTAGATCCTTCATAGCTACTTGCTGATTAGTTTCTTATCTCTTTTGAATCTCCCTCTTTCATCTCTCTTTTTTTGTCTACTATTGATCTCATACATTCTCATACATCTCCCTCTTACCTTTTATTGATTAGTTTCTCTTAAATCTCCCTCTTTGACATAAATGCCAAAGGTGAAGCATCTTCAAAATGCTAAATATAAGCTTTGTATCTCATGTTTTCTCCCTCTGTCACCATGCTTGTGATTGATCAGGAATTTCTATTCCTTTTGTCATCCTCTACATCATTCATCTAATTTTTGCAAGGATCTACTCTTGTTGATGTAGCGTAGCTTCTTTGTTTCTTTAGATTACTTGAGTTAGGGGCATTACCCTCAACTTGCCTCTAAGATATTCATAAGTATCCTTGAGCAATGGTTTGGTGAAGATATCTGCAATTTGTTCCTTTTTGTGAATGTACTCCATCTTCACTTGTTTGTCTTCCACCAATTCTGTGACATAGTGATACTTGATTGCAATATTCTTGGTTTTTACATGCATTACTAGATTCTTGGATATGTTTATAACACTTTTATTATCACAATACAGTATCACAGGTTTGGTTACCTCTTCTTTCATTCTTTTCAATAGACGTTTGAGCCGCACAATGTTTGTGCAATTGACTACTGCTGCCACATATTCTGCTTCTATAGTGGACTAAGATGTGCATGTTTTTTTCTTGCTAGTCTAAGTAACTAGCCTTTTACCTAAGAATAATGCTCCTCCACTTGTGCTTTTTCTATCATCAATGTTGCCTCCCCAATCTACGTATGCGTATTCATTGAGCTCAAACTTCTCATTCTTTTTGTAGTATAGGCCAAAATCATCAGTTTCATTAAGATACCTCATTATCCTTTTTACTGCCATGAGATGATTTTCTCTAGGATTAACAGAGAATCTAACCACTATTCCAACTACTAATTCTATGTTTGGTCTACTATGTACAACATATTGTAGTTTTCCAATCATGGATCTATACATTGTTTGATTGACTTCAGTTGATTCATCATTTTTGGATAGTTTATGTCATGTTGCCATTGGTGTGATGATAGGTTTGGAGTCTTCCAATCCAAACATCTTGAGTATCTCTTTGATGTACTTTGATTGTGTCACAAATATACCATGTTTTAGTTGATGTACTTGCAATCCAACAAAGAACTTGATTTCTCCAAACATAGACATCTCAAACTCATGTTTCATTTTGTCAGCAAAACTTTTGCAAAGTGCTTCCTTTCCTCCAAAAATTATTTCATCCACAAAGATTTCAAATAAAAGGATATCCTTACCTTCTTCTAATTTAATGTACATGTTGCATTTATCATCATTTCTTTCAAATCCTATTTGCACTAGATACTTGTGAAGTTTCTCATACCAAGCTCTAGGGGCTTGCTTTAATCCATATGGAGCCTTATGCAATTTGCATACCTTTTTTTTGTTATTTTTATCAACAAATCCTTCTGGTTGCTCTATGTGGACTTCCTCTTCAAGTATACCATTCAGAAATGCAAACTTAACATACATTTGATAGACTTTAAATTCTTTGAAGGTTGCATATGCTAGTAAGGTCCTTACTCCTTCCATTCTAGCAATTGGAGCAAAAGTTTCTCCATAGTCTAGTCCTTCTTCTTGTGCATAACCTTTACATACTAGTATTTCCTTTTTCCTTGTGATTTCCCCATTCTCATCTAACTTTTTTCTAAACACCCACTTGGTTCCAATTACATTCTCATTAGTTGATCTTGAGAATAAGGTCCATGTCTTGTTCTTTTCAATTTGTTCTATTTCTTCTTTCATAGCATTGTACCAGTCATCATCTTTTATGGCTTCACTTACTATTTTTGGTTCCATTTTTTTGAGTAGACATGTCTCACTTTGGATTCAATTCCTTGTCATTAGTCCTACCTCTTTGTTTCCAATAATTTGATCTACAGGATGATGTCTTCTTACATACTTTTCCAATACTGGTTCTTTGCTTGTTTGCATGTTTTCTCTTTTAGAATCTAAATCTTCATGTGTATTTTCATCAAATATTTCTTCATTTCCTTCATGTTGACAGTTCTTAGAATCTAAATGAACATTATCTATATTTTGCAGCTCAACTTTTGAATGTGTCTATTGCTCAACATTCACTGTCTGTGACTTGGCAGATACTGGATTTTGTTGCTGATTGTCATTCTGAGTTGCAACTTCACCATTATTAGATATACCTTCATCAAAGTATACAAAGGTCTTGTATTCTTCTTCTTTCTCAGTGTCCTCAACACTTTGAACTTTTGCAAGCTCATCAAATTTCACATTTGTGCTTTCTACTACTTTTTTATTGTTAACATTCAAGTACTTATAAGCTTTCCTTCTAGTAGAATAACCAAGAAATGTGCCTTCCTCACTCTTTGCATTAAACTTTCCATTTCTAGACTCTTTATATATATGAAATTTGCATCCAAGTATTTTGAAATGGTTTACATTCGGAGAATGCCCATACCATAATTTAATAGGTGTTGCATTTGTACCTTTCTTGACTTGAACTCTATTGAGTGTGTAGACTACAGTACTTAAAGCTTCTCTCTAGTACTTGAGTGCAACATTTTTATCCATCAATAAGGTCCTAGCACAATCAATAATTGATCTATTCCTTCTTTCTACTATGTCATTCTAAGGTGGAGTCCTAGGTACTAATTTCTACCTTTTGATTCCTCTTTCATTGCAGAATTCTTCAAATTCTCTTGATATGAATTCACCTCCTCTATTAGATCTGAGACATTTTAGGCTCTTCCTAGTATCTTTCTCAACTCTAGCCAAGTACCATTTGAACATTTGGAATGCATCTAATTTTTCATCATCCTTGAATAGTCATCCACAAATAGCATTATGTATCTATCACCTTTGTAGCTTTTCACTTCAATAGGACCACACAAGTTAGTATGAACTAGCTCTAATACTTCATTAGAAGTATAAGCCTTACTTTTAAAAGTTGACTTGGTTATCTTCCCTAGTTGGCATTGTTTGCAAAAGGTGTTATCAGGCTTCGTCAATTTTGGTAGACCTCTGACTTTCTTCATTTTTCTGATGCTTATTAGATTGTCAAAATTTACATCACATAGCCTCTTGTTCCATAACCATACATCATCAGTTTGAACAATGAGACAAGAAGTATCTTCGATGTCTAGATAGAATAGATCACTCCTAGTCTAATCACCTTTTCCTATTAGACTTCCTTTAGAATCATAGATCTTGGCAATTCCATTTTCAAATTCAACCTTACATCCTATGTTGCCTAACTATGAGACACTTAACAAGTTATAATTCAGGCCTTCAACATAGTATGCATTATCACATGATATATTTTTAGTAAGCTTGATACTACCTTTCCCTTTGATCTGACATGGTGCATTGTTACCAAATCTAACACTATTTCCTTCATATTGAGTAAAGGAAATGAACTTACTTTTATCTCTAGTCATGTGATGAGAGCATCTACTATCTATGATCCATTTGTTAGTCTTGTTCATGCAAGTTACTAGGACAGTTGCTTCATCTTCATCTAATTCATCTTTCATAGCCACATAGACTACCTCATCATCATTCTCATCAAAGTCTTCTTCAACAATGTAGCATCTTTTGCCTTTATCTCTGTAGTCCTCATTGTCCTCTTTCTTATTCTTGAAGTTGCCTCTGTAGACACCTAAAAACCTTTAGAAAATAAAGTACTTTTATTTTCTAAAAAAGTCCTGATGACATCATCATTTATTAATTAATTTTTATGCCATTAAATCCCTTTATCTTAATTAAAAATATTTAATTAAGGAATCCCTCCCAAAAATGTTTAAATCTTATTTAAACATTATTTCCTTATTTATTAATTATTTAATTAATAAATTGACCAAAAATCCCAAAATAAATAATTTTTTTTTTTCTCCAAAAGTTGGCCAATTTCCTTAAGACCAATAACCTCTTCCAAAATCTTCTAATCCTTCTTTAATTTCGATTAAATGCTAATCTCATCATTTCCTACCCCTAATCCCAACTCAAAATATTTAATCAAGATTAAATATTAATCCTCATGTTTATTAAAAAAGTTTTAATAAATATCTCAACCCAAACCCTTGAAATAAATAAAACTTTATTTATTTCTTAAAAATCTAATTTATCCTCACCCTAAGAAGTTCTAGACTCTTCTAGAAAGTCTTCATCCTCATCCTAGGAAATTCTAGACTATTCTAGAAAGTCTTTATCCTCATCCAAAGTCTAGACTCTTCTAGAAGATGTCTTTAAAACTAATCCTAATCCCCTCCTAACCTTGTCACATTCCCTAAACATGAGTTAAAACTTCCTAATCCAAGCCAAAGTTAACAAATATCTCCTCCTTCACCCACTCTCATTAAATGCCATCCACTTGCCTATCCCTAAGCTAATCCTAAACCATCCTAATCCATCCTCTAATCATTTGCACAAGCCTAAACAAGCTTAAAACCTTCCTAATCAAGTCCAAGTCGAAATTTCTCTCATCACCCTCAAAATATCTCAACCATAAAACTTTATGAAGTCCACTAGGTCATAAATGACTCTTACAAGCCCTTTTATTGCTCTTACAAGTCATTATGAGGGTCTTTATGAAGATTTTATCCCTTGAGCCTCTTTTGTTGACTCATCCTTCCCCTTTCCTCCATCCTCTCACCATGTGACATGTGTCACTCCTTGATTGGTTGTAAGGAAGCATAATCCATGTGCTCTCCTCTCATGCAATCTGAGCCCTCCATAAGCTTTTTCCCATCCTTGCATCTTAGCCCTCAATCCCTCAAGCCTCTTGCCTATAAATTGGATCCTTCCCCTTTGCAAAATAACACAATCCATGAAGTAAAGTCATAATGCCATTTTGAGAAGCCATTTTACATCAAAACCATACACTCACACCCAAATTCCAACTCCATTTGAAGCCCTTTTTGAAGAATAAGCTTGAGCATACATCCTATCTATTTAGACAAAGCTACTCAACAAGAGAGCTTCTCATTGAGAGAGCCCATTAATGGCTCATATTCTCAATTGAGAGTTCATCTTAGTCTATCTTGAAGTTTATGAATTTTGTTTAGTTTGTAGAAGCTTTATTTAAATTTGGTTTCTATTAGCATACTAACATTGCTCATATACATTTTGGCATGCCCGGTGGGACCCCGCATGGGTCATCTTCATTAGCTTTTTTAGTCAAGTTTTGTATGTCATTTGCTGATTTTGGCTAATTTTTCTTGTTTTTGTGATTTTTAGGATTGTATAAATTGGTTTTTTAGGTCCACATGAGCATGAAGAAGACAAAGGAACTCATAGTCTATCTCATAGTATTTGCAGATTTTTCAAGCTTATAGGTGGACAAAGCACTTGGAATTCTTCTTCCTCTTCTTGTCTATATTCTTCTTATTCCATCTACTTCTTCTTCTTCTTCTTGTGGGAGATCTTGGCCATTTTTTTTTTTTAAGGAAGCAAAATCATACACACTTCTTTTTAGTGCTTAAAATGAACCCCCAAATCATACTTAAATCTATTAAAAAATTAAAAATTTGCAAAAAAGAAAAAATCTTTTAACAATTGAAACTAAACCAATCTAATCATTTGCATCCTTGCAACATCAAGATTTTAGATGCATTCATGCAAAGCTAGGAACACTTCATTTTTGGGAATTTAAAAAGAACTTCAAGTTTCCATTTCAAAAGGTTCAAAATCAACACTAAGTGCACACTAAAGTTCTTTTAAAAAATCTCATGAAAACTAAGAGTCCTAAATGGTTGCCAAAAATTGTCCTAAAAGCTTTGTTATTTGTTCCAAACAAATGTCTTATTGCAAAATCTTGAATGTTTCTTAGGTTTTTCATGCATCAAAATAATCTAGAAATATCATTTTTGGGCTTAAAACATGCAAACTAGAACACAAAATCTTGAATGAAAACCAAAGTCCAAAGAGTTATTTTCACTTTTGAGTCCAAAAAAATATTGAATGATCTAAGGTTAAAACAAATCACTTCAAAGTTCTTAAAACAACACACAAAATCTCAATCTTGAATGCTCAAAAGAAAACACTTGAATGTTTAACCACTTGTCTTTGAATGCATGTTGCTAAAATCACTCTTGAATGCCATGGATTAAAATCAAATTTTTCTTGAATGCATGATTAAAACAACAAATCCAATCTTGAATTCTAAGGATCAATTAACCATTGCAATATCAAACACTTCATTTGGAGCTTCTAAAAATTGAACAAAACAAATGTCTTTTCCACATGCAATCTAGGTAAAGTTTGATTTTTGGACATTTAAGAAACCTTTTTAAGTTAAAATACAAATTTGCAAAAATCAATTTGAGTAGTTCCTTGGACTCACCTCTTTTCTAATCACCCATCAAATATTAACCATTGGTTGCAATCTCAGGGCCATTTATGGGGATGGGTTTACTTGAAAAAGGTGTTAAATGTTCCACAATCTAACTCACTCAATTGGTCTTTGAATGTTTGCTTTAACTTTATCAAAATTCTTAAATGATCAAAACTCTAGATTAAATTGATCACACTTCAAGTTTGGGCACTAAAATTGAACAACAATTGACATGGAGAGCCTCCGGGCATGCGCTTGAAATCGAATCTCACACACTTTTGTTTTGGGCTTAAAACAAACTCACACTCAATCTTGAATGCCTTACAAAAAATTAATCGATACTTGACGTGGAGGGCCTTTGGGCGCGTGAGTTTTCTTTTGTTGACCCTAACTCTTCTTATTGTTTGCATTCTTTGATTGATTTACTTTTGTTGGTGCTTCAAGTTGGAATTGAACATTGTCTCCTAAACATGAGTGTTTGCAAAGTCTAGATTAGCACAAATAAGAGTCAGTTGGTAAAAGAACAAGTGTGTTTTTTAGCCCAAGGTCATCCAAGTCTTCTCTCCCCTTATCATCCTTCGAGGCCATCTTGGGTGCATAAGATTAGGATCCAAAACCTTGTTTCTTTTTAGGAGGCCTACTTGGGGATTTCATCACCCCTTGGATGACCTCAACTCCAGTGTTCTGGCAGAGTATAAGAATCGGGAGGTGAATCGAAAGACACCTCTCTTGGGATCAAGATTTTGTCACTCGGGCTAAGCCTCAAGGAACTTTATACCCTTGAGAAGTGAAAGAGGAGAAGTGGGTTACCACTCCTCTCGGCTGTGTGACATCTTTTTGGTCTCATCTACGGATTTGGGCCTCACGTACCTTGGGTATATTGAGGACTCCTTAGCTAAACCAACTGTTAGCCTTGTAGACAACCATCTAGGACGTTAATGTGTTTGAGGTGACTGATCAAAACATTTATAGAACATACACACTCCTTGGCGCAAGTATCACTTTTTGAGAATCAAAAACTTCTATCTGGTTGTTTCTATCTATTGCTTGATCTTTTATTTGTTGAATGAATGTTTGCCAAACTTGGTCAATCCTAGCTTAGGGCATACTTAGCGTAGTCACTACCTATTCCAGAAGTTGAATGAGTTGAAGCAAAACAACCAAGATCTCTCAAAGCCAAGCAGATTCCAAAATTGATGTCAGAGCAACCCAAACCCAAACAGAAGTTCCACAAAGTTAAACTCAAACCATCTGTAGCATACCAAGAACTTTCAGCCAAGAGAAAAGAAATAACACCAAGCCCACAGATTGCCAAACTCCATAAAGTAGAGGATAAAGCTACTGACGAAGCACTTCAAGAGGCCTGGTTAGAGCGCACCATCAAATTTAGCCAACATCCAGGAGTTAATCCTGCTTATGCCTTACCAACTAGGCATGCTTTCTATGATTAGACACCCTTGTTTCTCCACATCTTCTTCGATAAGCTTCACTTTAGAGTCATCTTTGTAGAAAAGCCAACCATCTTAGGTTATCCCCTTAAGCATTATTAGCTCATCCATCTCATTTAGAATCAAACCATCTAGCCAACAACCAAAACCTCACATCCAAGCCTACAAAATTGTTGTCACTTTTGCCAAAAGTTTGCCACTCCTAAAAAATCCATCAATCTCACCAAGGTTATCCCTTTGACAGAGCTTTGTCTAGGGTAATCTAGCTTTGTCACTTGTTATCCCTCATCACCTTGAGCTAAAGGTTGGGATCCACAAGTGGTCAATCTCATGTTCTTCCTAAAGGATCATCAGTCTATCCTTAAGTTGACACAATCACCACCAAGCTTGCACATAGGAAAGCAGACCTTTCGTGCTTTGGCAACATATCTTTGAAGTTAGAATCTCCAACCCAATCCTCCTTAGGTTTTGTCATATAGCTTTTCCTTAACCTAGGAAATCATTTGCATAGAGAAGCCTTCCCCCTTTTTCATCCACTAGCATTATTGCATCTCATCCCTAGGAGCATTTTTCATGCCACCTGTCACTCGCTTAGCCAAGAAGAAAGAAACAATGGAGCCCTATCATTTGGATTGAATAGCCTCACCCCCCTTGAGCACTTAGCCATCCTTCAGCCCAGAGAAAGCTATGCCATCATGTACTGACATTGAAGCTTTCATGAACCAACCAGGAAATGCAGTATTGGTAAATGCCATTATAGACAAAAACAAAGAGACAATCATGGCTAATTTTCGAAGGGAAAATGTAGGAACCTTTGACTTTGGAAGACCCCCTCCATTATCAGATCCATCTCACCCATTGTTTGGGCAGCTACCACCACCCATAGGCTCTTATGATCCAAATTATCCTCAATATATGCCAAAAGAAGAGCCTCCAGCCAATCCATATGATCCAACAGACCCAAACATACCATCATCCACCCAAGTTGAAATCTCCATGCCACAAGCCAACCCAGCCACCACCACTCCATCCTTGGTTCATACCTCTCCGCTCCAAACCCCCTTTACCCAAAATAGCTCACTGTTCACCCCCTTCACTATTGCTGCTGCTGCTCCCCAACCCAGCCTTCCAAATCCACCCATCTCCCAAATTAGTGCTAGCATCTTTGGCCAACCTCAACAATATACAATAGGGATGCCACCCATGGGGCCAAGTAATCAACCTTTCATCACCCCCAACTTGTTCACTGCAACCCAAAGCACAATCCCATCATTTCCATTAGGTCTTGGGAGCTCAATACCATTAGCCACAAATCTACAAGCTACTACCCTCACTCCACAAAGCTATCAAATCCCACAAGCTACTACCAATTTTCTACCAAGCTCCCAAGTGACTCCAGCCCCGGCCACCACTCTACCAAGCTTCCAAATCTGACCACAAAGCTATCAAACCCCATTAGTTCCATTCCCAAGCTTTCAATTCCCACTACCTCCACCACCAACTAATCCATTACCTCTAATTACCAACTACTTTTCAATGCCACTTCTAGGAGGTAATCCACCACCCCAGCCAACCACTAATTATTTGCAGATACCATCCCAAATGGGGGCACAACCCACATATATTGGTCAAACCCCACAAGCCCCACGATCCTTTCCCCAAGCCTCACAACCATCTTATACCTTACCTCCACAAAGCAATCCATTTATCCCACAACTAGCTTATGTTCCTCAATCCCAACCTCAAATCCCATATCAACAGCAAGCCTCGCAGCACATGCAACAATATGTGCCACCTCCCCCTCAGCAACCTATCATCCACCATGCAGCTGCCCAAACAATGTACAATCCCTATCAGCAAATCCCTCACAGCCATCCATATTCAGTGGCCCCATCCAGCACATACCTACCTTAAGGGACTCCTACATTGGGGGCACCCCAGCCATCACCTATCAATTCAGAATGGGAGCAAATGAAGATAGCTCTGAAAGCCATCCAAGAAGGGAATGATCTGAAGACATTCAAGTTTGAGAATGTGTGTCCTTACCCATTTGACAGAGCCATTACCATGACACCATTTCCCAAACACTTTGAGGTACCTAAATTTGAAAAATTCAGAGGAAAAGGAGACCCTGTCACACATATCAAAGAATTTTACATCCACTGCTAGGACGTAGCATACAATGATGTCTTCCTCTTGCGCCGTTTTCCCAAAAGCTTGGCTGGACCAGCTCTTGAATGGTTTTATAGAATCCCCTATGGCACAATTAAAAACTTTGCTAAATTATCTGAGGCATTTGTAGCCCAATATGCCCATCTTGTTGAAACAGAGCTATCAATAGTTGACCTTGTCCACACTAAGCAAAAAGGTGGAGAAAGCCTTGCTTAATACCTGCAAAGATGGCAAACCCTTACCACCCGCATATCTTGCACCTTGCCAGAGCGCCATGTGGTGAAAATGTTTATTGATAATGCCCATCCTAGCTTGGCTCACCACATAACCATGAACTGTTTGCAGACCTACAAAGATATCAAAGAGAAAGGAATGATCCTTGAGCAAGGACTCATTAAAGATGGTGTGGTCAAGATTTACAAGGAAGCCAACCAAAATCAATCACATTCCAATGAAAAGTCTAGGTATTGGAACAAAAACAAGCACGTTGCAACAGATGGCGTCACTGACACCAGACATGTGAATATTATTGGTCCTTCTCACAACCAGTCCAACCCACCATATTAACCAAACAATCAACAAGCTATCAACTACCAACAACAGAATAACCAAAGCTATCAAAACCACAATCCAAGACCCAACTTCCAAGGGTCTAGCAATCAAGCTAATTCCATCAATGTAGCTACAGGACAAAAGCCTAGATTCCAACCTACACCTAGAAACTATATACCCCTTGGTGAGCCATTGGATGTCATTTTTGAGAAATTAGTCAAGGAAAACCTCATCAAATTTCCTCCTACCCAGAAAATTGACCCAAGCCAATCCAAAGCTGCATGGTACAAAGATAATGAGTACTGCAAATTTCATAGGGTAAAAGGTCACACTACCCTCAGATGCATGAAACTGAAAGACTATGTGCAGGACCTCATTGATCGGAAGGAAATCACTGTTGGTGCCCAAACCTCTCCCAATGCAGGCTTACAGATCTATCAAAATGCTTTTCCTCCACACCACAACCAAAATTCTGGAAAAGCACCTATCCAAACCAACAACAACAACACCAACAACCATCAGCCAAACCAACAGCATGGGAAGAACAATGACCACACTTCATCCTATATAGACTATGGTAGCCTTATAGGTTGTATATCTGAGAAAGAGCCTTCTGTCAATGTTATCAATATCCAAGGACCAAACAATGAGTGTGTAGTCACCACTCGAAGAGCACGATTTAACATCACAGGCCCACCCATTCCACCAGCACCATCAGCTCCATCAAAAAGCCAGTACAATATCTTGGAACACCTTGGGAACATGCCAGCCCAAATCTCCATTTTAGACCTTCTTCGCACTAGTCCTGTGTACAAGAACATCCTTGACAGTGCTCTCATAGAATCCCGTGTCCCTTCTGATATCAATGCTACTGATTTTCGTAATCTTGTTGGACACCTCTCATCCTCATGTGCCCTATCGTTCAAACCCACCGACATACCCGTGGTCGAGCCAGATCACACCCTTCCGCTTCGCATAGCCATCATGGTATCCAACTTTTCTGTGAAAAGAGTAATGATAGATAATGGATCAGCCTTGAATATTTGCACCCTAAAATTCATAAAACAAGCTGGGTATACTAAGGCAGATATCATCAGTGAGGTTATCACCATCAAAGCTTATGACAACTTGGAAAGAACCACAGAAGGAACTATTTTGCTGCCAATCAAGGTTGGGCCAGTCATCCAAGAGACACTCTACCATGTTATTGATCTAAACCTACCATTTAACATCCTCCTCAGTCACCCATGGATTCATGCCATGAAAGTTGTTTCATCCACTTACCATCAGTGCATCAAATTTTCGCATCAAGGCACTGAGGTAACCATCCATTCCGATCCAGAACCCTTTGCTTACTGTAATGCGGTTGAAGCTTCATATACAAACCATTTCCCTGGAATTGATATCAGCACATCCATCGCCAACTCATCCTACACTTATAATGACCCAAAAACCATCCTCGCCTCTACCCTGTCTACCGTAAAGATCAATAACAAAGGTTGTGGAGAGTATAGTCTGTCAGATGCATTTGCTGTCAGGGCACTCCCACTTGATCCACATGCCCATGGATGACTGACATATCACAAAGCTAAGGAGGTTCCACCTCCTCGATACAAACAATTTGGCCCAACAACCTTTGTATCCTCAAAAATCCCTCTTGATGAGGAGCTCACTCCAGATATCAACAAATGGTTACATAAGGATGCACCTCAAAGAAATCAAGCACGCCTTGATCACTTTAGCCAAAAGTATCCCCAAGAACATAAGCTCATCACTGACAAATGGAACTATCAAGGTGGTGGTCTAGGAACAGAAGAAAGAGGCATGCAGTGCCCCATCGATGCACACAAGTGGGAATCGAAGTCAGGTCTTGGCTTTGGCATACCCACAACTGGGGGCACCAATGAGAACAGTCACGCTTTTTTAAACATTCACCGCAACCTTGTCAAAATTGAAGACATTCCTGAGGAAGTTGAAAAGAGAGCCTATGACAATATCCTAGACCAAATCTCCCTCGGAGACTCTATTCTCCAAGAACTATCCATCCACCTCATTGACCTACCACTCGCCCATCCACAACTCATAGATTGGGACCAACCAAGTGTCATACACATCAATGAGTTCACATCAGAGGAGGCACTTCTAAGATTCATGGGAGCTGAAACTCCTCACAAGAAAACAAAGCCAGATTCTGCCTATATCTACAAGCTAGATCCCAAGGGGTATTTTGGAGAAAATCCCCAACCTAGTTTCGATACACCCAAAACTGGAACTAAGGTGAATCTGAGACTAGCTAAGGCAACAAAGAGAACCCCTCAGCAAGAAAATCCAGAGCCACAAGAAGAACATGAGGATTTAGCATTGCCTCCTCAAGATAATCGACCAGAGGTGTCTTCTATTCTAATTGAGGATACTCGAGAAGTCAACATTGGTTCTTTAGAGATCCCCAGACTTGTTCACATTGCTGCATCCCTATCATAAGACCAAGCTGACCTCCTCTTTGAGGTCTTAAGAGAGAACATTGGCTAATTTGCATGGTCATATCAAGACATGCCAGGACTTGATCCAAAGCTTGTAGTTCATCATCTTGCAGTTGATCCAAAGATCAAGCCTGTCAGACAAAAGCTTAGAAAAATGCACCCCAAGGTGGCATTATTGGTCAAAGCTGAATTAGAAAGAATGTTAGCTGCTAAGGTTATCCGACCTATCGACTACTCAGAGTGGATCTCCAACATGGTCCCTGTCACTAAACCTTCCGGTGACATCAGAATCTGCCCTAATTTTAGAGATCTTAACAAAGCTTGTCCAAAAGATGATTTTCCCTTGCCCAACATAGATATGATTGTAGATCTTACAGCTGGACATGAAATTTTGTCCCTCATGGATGGATTTTTTGGGTATAATCAAATCAAGATTGCAGAAGAGGATCAGCATAAGACAGCATTCACTACCCCTTGGGGAACCTTTTGCTACAACATGATGCCTTTTGGCCTAAAGAATGCTGGGGCTACCTATCAAAGAGCTATGATAGCCATTTTTCATGATCTCATCCATAGCATTTTGGAGGATTATGTGGATGATATCTTGGTCAAGTCTCATACCTTCATGGATCATCTTGCTGACCTGGAGAAAGTCTTTGATAGGTTAGCCAAATATCATCTCATGCTGAATCCCAAGAAATGTGTCTTTGGGGTCACATCTGGCAAGCTTCTAGGCTTCATAGTTTCTAAACGAGGTATAGAGATTGACCCCAAGAAGGTCAAGGCTATCTTAGACATGCCTCCTCCCTAGACACTACGACAGCTTCACTCTCTTCAAGGAAAGCTCCAATCTATTCTGCGCTTCATCTCCCAGCTTGTAGATAAGTGTACACCATTTTCACATTTACTAAAGAAGGATGAGAACTTCAAGTGGGATCCTTTATGTCAGCACAACTTTGACCATCTCAAGAAGTATCTCATCAATCCCCCTATCTTGGTTCCACCAGTTCTTGGTCGTCCCCTGATTTTGTACATATCAGCAACACCTACTGCTCTAGGGGCACTTCTAGCACAGCTTGATGACTACAACAGAGAAAGAGCCATCTACTACATCAGTAGAACCCTAGTTGGTTATGAAATGAATTACACTCCTATGGAAAAAGCTTGTTTGGCAGTTGTTTTCTCAACTCAAAAGCTTCACCATTACATGCTAAGTCATACCATCCAACTAATCTCCAAGATTGACCCTCTCAAGTATATGCTCTCTAGAACAGCACTTACAGGCCGTTTGGCCAAATGGGTTATGCTCCTTAGTGAATTTGACATCCAGTATGTGGATAGAAAGGAAATCAAAGGGCAAGCTATAACAGATCACCTAGCTGATGCACCTCTAATAGATGCTTATCCATTGATCACAGAATTTCCAGATGAGCATATCTATCTAATTGAAGAACAACCCCCATGGAAACTTTATTTTGATGGCTCATACACATCTCATGGATCAGGGGTAGGAATATTGTTGGTCACACCTCAAGGAGATTACATTCCAAAAGCCTTCAAGCTACAATTCCCTAGCACCAACAATATAGCTGAATATGAGGCCCTCATAGCAAGATTAAAGATAGTTGCAGAATGGAACATTGTTGAGCTACAAATCTTTGGCGATTCTCAGCTCATCATCAAGCAAGCCCTAAATGAATATCAAACCAAAGATGAAAAGCTATTACCCTACAAAGAGCTAGTTGATCAGCTAACCCAACATTTTACAAAGCTTCAGTTTACAAAAGTGCCTCGAATACAGAACAAAGCAGCAGATGCTATGGCTACTATAGGCTCGCTCTTGGAAATTCCCCAAGCAGCTACACAGTATGAGTTTTTAGTGGAGCAGCTCCTCACACCCGCCTATGCGAATGAGGATTCAAACCGTGTTTGTATCTTGGTTGGTCCCCAATCCCCTTGGTACCATGAGATTCACGCTTACCTTAATGATGGTATCATATCCCCTCACCTCACACGTACCCAACGCCAGAACCTCATCCAAAAATCATCCGGCTATGTTTGAAAAGAGAAGTGTAGTCTTGATCTGATGATGTTGATCTGAATTTGTTGTTGAAATTCTTGTTTGAAAAGAGAAGTGTAGTCTTGATCTGATGATGTTGAGAGAGTCGTGTTTTAGCTCTAGATAAAGGTTTCAATTTCAGTATAAATCTAAAGAGGGTTTCTTCTACCTATTGTTGTTTCAAATTAGTTTGTAGTTCTATTCAAATCTAATGTAATTCATGTCTCACTTAATGTGAGTGATGACTCAAAATTAATCTCTATACTAGTGTAGTTCTATGCATGAATTGTGGTCAGTTTCTACAAGAGAAGAGAAAATTTGAAGAGTTTGAAACATCTTAAATGGTTGCAAGATTTTTGGTGTGTTGATTCAAAAGGTTCAGCAAGGATTTGATAAAACTTGTGGTTTGCTATTGTAAAAGGTGGACAGAAAACTTTCAGCCATCCAGATCTTGAGGTTTCTCATTTTCATGTATTTTCTTTTCATAAAAATTGATTGTGAAAAGTGTATTCTCCATCAAGTGAAATTTAGCACAAAGAGGAGGAGAATGATTTGATAAGTTTTATACATTTCATTGGAGCAATTTCAGCTTGTTATGATAAGTTTGTGAAGTGTATAGTTTGAAGTGATTCATTGGTAGAAGGATGTAGATTTTTTGTAAATTACAAATTAGGATATGGGTGAATGAGGTTCAAATTTTTTAGAGGATGTCAAGATTCATTTCACCTAAGATGCAGCCTATTAGTAAAGTTTCTAGACCTATTTCTACCAAGAGATATATACCATTATGTTTTGATGGTATTCATGGTTTCCCAAATGTCATTCCTAATGATGTTAGAAAATGTTTGCCTACATTTAATGGGGACCATATTGTTTCAGCTAGTCATCATGTTGAATTGTTTAGTGATTTGATGGGTGACTATGAGATTACTCATGAGGATGTGCATATGAAGCTATTTTTTTAGACCTTAGAAGGTGATGCTAGAGACTGGTTTTGTTTTCTACTAGCGTGTTTCATTTCATCTTGGAGTGAGTTGCATTCAGCTTTCATGGAGCAATTTGGAGAGTGGGTAAGCATATCTAATTCTTATGATAAATTCTTGAAGATTCATATTCAAAGTGATGAATTTGTCCCTAAATTTAACATCAAATTTGTAAGAGTTTTGAATGAAATCCCTGAGAGTTATAGACCCAATGATCAAATGTGATTAGCTGTATATTTTGATGCATTTGACAAGAAAATGAATTATCTACTAAGGGATAAAGAACCACAGACTTACATCAGGCTTTTATGACCGCTAGGGATATTGAGAATAATATGAAGTATGAATTGATTAGAGGTCATTTTGCTATGAATGATTTCTGGTATAATGGGCATGAAAGAACTTTTGAACATGATGTTGATGCTTCAATTTCAAATAAGCATATCAATACCCCTACTATAGGTTTTAATCAAGTGGAAAATTTAGATCAGAATATGTGTATAAGTAAGGTTAGTTTGGTTACAAATGATGACACACATGTTCATGATGCTACAACAATAGTATGTATCTCAAACTTTGATAAGGTTCAACATTGTGTTGATTTTATGAATCAAGGTTTAGTTACAACAGTAAGTTCTTTGCAAGATGATTATATGTATGATGATGTAACTAAGACTACAAAGTTTGAGGTTTCTGCACCTATATCTTAGACTTGTGCAAGTGAGGAGACTGAGAGTTATCTCTCTGATCATGAACTTGATGTTGCTGATCTGACATGCCATGGAGATATAACATAAGACAAAGAATGTGGGTCATAATTATCTCAGTTACAATCAAAAGAACATAGCGCATATGTTCCTAATGTCTCAATAGTAGAGGATAAGATAGATTCAGTTGATCAGGAAGATATGCAAGAAATGAACTATCTCATTAAGAGATTGCATTATGTTGAGAATGTTTTAAAGGTTGAAATGGAAATATATGTATCTCAATATGGGTACGAAGCAACTAAAAGTTGTCTTCCAAGTGATAAAGATGAAGTTGTTGATCTAACATATTGTGAAGAAGCCTCATGTGAAGATAATGATGAGAGTTGTTATTCGATTCAAGAAGAGGATCATGCTAGTATGTGTTCATCTTCATGTGAATCAGATGAAAATTGGGAAGAAGAAAGCAATGATAGAAGTGATTGCTCTTATGCAAGTAAAGGTATGAGTTCTAATTCTAAATTTGAGAGTGAAGTTTCATTTCAAAGTTATACAAGTCATGTTGAAACTTGTGAAGAGTTGTCTACACAATACGAGGATAAAGAATTTTTTTATAAGAATGGATTACTTAATTGTGTAGATGAATGTCTTGAGAATGAATGTAGTGATGATTAGTATATGAGTGATCCCAAGTTTAATGCATCAACGTTTATTGGTAAGATAAATAATGATAGGTTTGCAAGACATTTGAATCACCTACATGAAGACAATGAAAGTAACTTTGATTTATATTCTACATGCTTCGTTGATGGAGTAGAAAGTGAGTCTTCATATAATTCTAATTTTTCTTCACATGCTAAAAGCCTCCATGAAGATGAAATGGGTCGTGGTTTTAAAGTATATACTAACACTTTATATGATAAAAATCTTGAGGATGATTAGCCTATGTTTTGCCAAGATGTTCAACAACGATCACTACATGGAGTTGTTAACCCACTATTTTAAGAGAACTTTGAGCTTTTAGATTTATTTGAGCTAGGTATAAATGATGATGAATTGTCATACTGCTATGAGAAATCAGTTTATTCTTATTCTAGATGTAATAATGAAAATGATGATTATGTTGCATCTCATGAGATAGATGACAAGGTGTTTGACGAAGTTATTATTGAAGATTAGCATGCACCTTGTACCAAGTTTTATGATGAGCTTTCTGATGTGAAGACTAATCTATTTGTTGATTATGAAGAACCATTTGAAGATTATGGATTAGTTTTAGATTATGATATGGATGACATGTGTGATTTTTGGTCAGATTTTTCTTCAGAATACAATCCAGATATGCATAAGGAAACACAATTTCAAGGTGTGTATGATCCTTTTCCTTATGTTGAATATGAAGCCTTCATATTTGAGAATGATAGCATGTAAGATTTTTCTAACAAAGAAGAGTTTCAGTTTTAGTTTGATATGTTTGAGCGTGGTGATCAATATTTTCATAATGAGAAAATGGTTGAGAATGAATCAAATTTTTATATGCATTGTGAAAGTCAAGGTTTAGATTCAGTTTTGCTGAATGAGTTGCTTCAAAATGTTGATCTGATTGGCAAGATTGATATGAATAATTTTTCCAGCTTACCTCATGCATGCTCAAATGAGAATCAAGTTTTTGATAGAGGTAAAGGTTGTGAAAAAGTTCGGTGGCCTAGCGCCATTGTTTGTATATAGTAGTGTAGTTGTTTCCCTGCTTTCAATAAAGTTGTTTAGGAGAGTTTTTGAAGTTTAGGTGTGTGGTTTTCTTATTCTAGAGATTTGAATCCTTGTTATGCCCAAAAGGGACATGCATCCCCAGATAGAGCCACTATTGGTGCTCAAAATTGTAGCCCAAATTTTGAGCACTATTGAAAATTGAGCCCTATAAACGCTTCTTGATGCCAATGTACCTGGCTATACCTTTGAGCCCCATAAGGTGTTTAATGTTTCTAACACCTTCCATTCAGTGTTCTACATGTTTTGTGATGTTAAATTTTCATTTTGAGCGAGTTCATGAAGTCCCATTTCGAGCATTTGTCAAATCTGCATTTTACCTTGTGTCAAATAGTGACAGGAGGCCATGTTTGCAATTGAATATCTTGCACCCAGAAATGTTTCAGGACTCACCACTTTGGGAGTGTCTAGTGTCCATACCCAAGAACCTATGTTTCAGATTTTGAGTCATTTTGAGTCCATTTGGCTAGGTTTTGAACCCCTCAGAGTTGGTAGTTTACTGTTTTCATGCTTATACACTTTGCACATAATTTTGGGAAGCCTATTTGATGTGTTGTAATTTTGACCTAGTTGACCTAAATGATGAGATTCCTTTTTTGTTAAATTGTAGATGTCAGAGACTTGTTATGTTTCAAGTTTTAGCTCATGAAAAATTTGTTTGATCAGTTTTCAAATGCAATTCCAAACGTAATTTCTATCTTTTAACTGGTGTCAGCAAATGCAGATTGTTTGGTACCCGTATTCGTAATGTTATAACTTGAGATCCAGGATTGGTAAATTGAATGGATTATAACCCTATGTTTTCCTTTGAAAATACTCCAAGTGTGTCAATTTTTAAATCATGACAAATCCATTTGCACTCTGTTCCAAGTCATTTCCATTTGCAAAAATTAGTTTCTTGTCATTCTTTCTAGTCAGCAAATCCAAGTAGCTCACTTTGGGCACTGGCCAAATGTGTTCTATTAGTCATCATGAGCCCAAACAATAGATCCATAATTTCCTCATGACAAAGAACCAATGTCCTAGTTTTTGTTTCCCCATGTGCTCATTTGCCCAATTTTTGAAGCCAAATTTGAACCCAATTTATTGCTTTCTGACTTATTTTCTTGCAAGCAATTCTAAGAAGGTAACTTTGACGGTCAATATCTTTTGACCCTAAATTCATCATGAGATGAGACCTAATAGGGTGAAATTATGTGAAACAGAGATTCAGTGTGCTAGTTTTCAGAGCTCAGTCAGAGGTTTGGATCAATTTTTAAGGCCAGTCAATAGACCTCCTCGCGCAAAAATGATAGGTTGCAAGAAAGTGAATAAATGGGCTTTTAATGATCAATGATTGATCAAAATTGTTTCAAATCAGCATTAGATAGTGAATAGATCAATTTGTTGGTTTAGTTTTTTAGAAATGAAATTTTTTTAGCTAGACCCACTTTGGGGCCCAACTAATCATGTTAGAGAAGTAACTGGATAGTCACAAGAGAAAGAAAGAAAAGGTTTGCAAGAAATCTGTTGAAGACTTTCAAGCTCAATAGTATGTCCAAGATTCAAAGGTGTAAATGGATATTTCATAGTCTACTCAATAAGCTCTTGTGCTTAAAAAATAAAGGAATGAAGGTTAAGATTAAAAATCAACATTTGAAAGTAAAGCTCAAAGAGAACAATGAATCAATTATTAAGAAGGAAGATCCCACATCAGTTAATACTGACCCCTAGAGCGTTTCGATTATATGCTAAGTCTATCACAAGAACTGTAGTTCTTTTGATGGTAATCATCCAAGTGATTTTGAGGGTCAGATATGATTTTAACTTTTGAATGAAGAGAGCAATGAAGAGATGGTTCATCTGCACCTACACAATTTGTGGCTACCAGAGTGCTAGTAGAATCTACCATTGGAGAATTAAGTATCCAACATCAAAGATGGATGATTGTTTGTTTTAGATTCTGAAAGGAATGACATGCTAGGATAGGAGAGCATATCAAATTCTTTAAATAGTATTTATCAGTTGGAACCTCATTCCAGAACAGGGAGTCTGAGGAGTTAAGAACCACAGTAAAAGAACGGTGCAACCCAAGGAATAAAAGTTGAGACAAGGAACATGAATAAAGAGAACCCTATGCTGGCAGGGAAATAAGTATGAGGGAGCTCCATGCTAGAATGAAGAACACTCTATGCCTAATATCCAAAGCCACTGATACAAAAGGAAAGAACTCATACCTTGTTAAAAGGAGGCTCAGCATTTTTAAAAAAAAATAGGAAGGACATCTATTAAATAAAGGGGCCACCCACACCTAAGGCAAGCCATGATAGTCAAATGGAATGCCTAACCATAAAGAGGGGAAAGTATCCTATCTTGAGAGGAACCCACTTGCATGAACATTTTAAAACATGAAAAAGGGTAGGAATGGGCATGGGAAGCCGCAGACCACAAAAAAGGAACATGTATTGTTTAGAATGACCTTGCACAAGAAGCATAATAGTAGTCCACATCCAATAAAGCTGCTAGCAAGAGAAAATAAAGGAGCCTCACATAAATGGATAGGTAATGACACATGAGTAAACATAGAACTCCATGCATTCTAATATAAAAGTCCACACATTTTAAAAGGAAGAATAGGCATCAGTGAAGAGAAAGACGCCTGTGCCCAAATAGAAAGCTCACAAAGTCAATAAAAAAAAATGCAAGAGTCCATGTGTAGAAGTCTTAAGATGTAGTTGGAGGTGCCAAAATGAAGAGGTGGTGGTTTTAGTGAGGAAAGCATTCAGAGCTTGGGGAGCTAGAGGCAGGCATCTGAATGTTTTGTATAATGCATAGGCCACTCTCAAAGTTGCTTGAGAGGCTGAGGTCATTAAACCAAGGTATTCATATGTCTGATAGGAAAAGAGCCTTAAGGGATTAATCCCACATTGCATGGGCAGAGGACTATTTTACCTTTTATATACTTTTACACATGAAACACATTGTGTTTAAAGAGAAGAGGCTTTTAGAAGCTGCTTGGTGCAAGGTGGGGCCCATGGTTGGCCAGCTGATAGGCAACCTACTCAAAATTTTGAACAAATAAGCATGCAATGGGTATGATGTTAGTAATGTTGTAGGTCACCGAGAAAGTCTAAATTTGGCAATTTGCCAACTTGCTAGCTGAAAAATCGTAGGATTTTTGGCTAGCAACATAGTGACTAGCCAAAAAACTTCAAAATCCATCGAGTTAATAAATCAACATGGATCCCATTTCCAATGTGGTCAATGAATCAAAATTTGACAAGTGGCATCCAACAATTTGTATAGGGTGACTCAATAATGACATGGAATTTGGGTTATGAGATCATCACACATGGGAAATCATGTGGCCATCGCTATCTCGCCAAGGAGAAGTTGCTCACGAAATAACATGGTAACATAGCGAGTGTTAAGGTGGTGATGAAATGTGGTGCTGATGTGCAAGCAAAGTTAGGATGAGATGTGGGTCTCGTTTGAGGTCTTCGGCCTATAGAAGTGTGACACATGGTGCTTTTCCAGAGAGCTGTAAGGAAACTTAGGTGCGAAAACAACTTCCTACACTAATCTCTTAAGAGAAGTATAGTGCAAATCCTATTAAAATATTTTACACTTACAAATTCAATATCATGTAAACAACAATATTTCAGCCAACCAAACATAAAGAAAATAGATAGAGAAAGAAACACATAACACAAAGATTTGCCGGTGGGGAAAAACCTTTCGGTAAAACAACCCCATCCTTCCAGAACTTGCACAATGTATTATCTTCAACACAAGGTTACAATACACTTGCAATGCAAGTTCAATAGCAACAACATAAGACTCTAGTAGCAACTCATAGTACCAACAATACACTTTTTGCATGGCTTCTCTTTGCAACCCTAAAAATGCTTATAACATGCACTTTACTTTAGGGCTACTCCCAAAGGTAACCGTATTAGGGTTTTACCATTCTCTGAGAAAATAGGAACCCTAAAAAAAATTTCAGGGCAATATCTTGAACCCCACTATTGGGGTAGAGTGTACAGTACTCAAATTTATCAGTTGCCACATGTCCTCACCTATCATTGAATCTTCCTAGCATAGCTATTACGTGTCATAGGAATTCATGATAACTGTTTTAGTGATGATCTCCTTATATACAATTCAAGATATCAACACATCAACATTATTCGCAAGAAATACATTTTACAAAAAAAAAAAAAAGAATAGGAATTATCCAAGGTTGAGACACCTTATTCCTAACATTCTCCCACTTGTCGAACACCTTGTAAGAGCAACCGGGACTAACTGCTATAGGCCAAAAGGCCCATAGACTCTGAACACCATTTGAACTTCTTAGTGCCCACTGGTTTCATTAATGTATCTACAACATTCTTCATAGTATCTACCTTCTCCAAATTTACCTTTCCATCTTCCACCATAGCTCTCACAAAGTGAAACTGGGCATCAATGCGCTTCGTTCTGGCATGGAAAGTTGGATTCTTCACAAGGAAAATAACACTCTAACTATCACACCAAATAGTAATTTGTTCTGCATCAACACCAGCATTAGAACAAAATATCTTAAGCCAAATGGCTTCCTTAAAAGCATGAGTAGTAGCCATGTAATAAGCTTTTGTAGTGGACAAAGCAACCACAGGTTGTCGCTTGCTCATCCAACTGATGGCACCACCAAATATAGTGAACATATAAGCACTAGTGGATCTCCTGTGATCAATATCACTTGCCCAATCTGAATCCACAAACCCATGAATACAAACTAAATGTAGAAATCTAGAAGAGTTACCATGATAATAGATGGAGTAATTTGATGTACCCCTCAAACATCTGAATACTCACTTAACTGCATCCCAATGTACCCATCTAGGATTAGTCATACATTGACTTAGGACTCCCACTACTTGGGCAATGTCTAGTCTAGTATAGACCATAGCATACATAAGACTACCAAATGCACTAGCATAAGGTACTCTACTCATGTCCTCCACCTAACTAGGAGATTTTGGACAATCATCTATAGATAACTTTGTTCCCACAGAAATAGGAACACATAGTGGTCTACAATCTACCATGCTGAACCTGTCCAACACATACTTCACATACTTACTCTGACTCAACCAAAGTTTTTTGTTAGACCTATCTCTACTGATTTCCATACCCAAGATTTACCTAGCTACCCCAAGATCTTTCATCTCAAACTATGCTAACAACTGAGATTTAAAATAAAAAATCATACACTTACCCTTCCCAAACAACAACATATCATCAACATTTAATGCAACAATAAGAAGGTGATCATTTTCAACTCTAAAATAAACACAATGAACTAATTTCAATCTTACAAATCCAATTGACAACACAAAGGCATCAAACTTAAGGTACCACATCCTAGGAGATTGCTTCAAACCATATAGAGATTTATTTAATCTGCAAACTAAGGATTCTTTACCTTTAACAATGTAGTGCTTAGGCTGTGACATATTAATCTCTTCCTCCAGATCACCATGAAGGAAAGTTGTCTTCACATCCATCTGTTCTATCTCTAAATCATATGATGCAACAAGAGATAACTAAAATCTAATGGATTTCAACTTTGCAATAGGAGAGAATATTTCACCATAATCTATTCTCTCTACCTGTGAATACCCCTTTGCAACTAATCTAGCTTTGTACCTTTCAACACTAACATTTGCATAGAATTTCTTCTTGAACACCCATTTACAGCCAACAAATTTTCTCCCTTTAGGCAAAGGTACAAGGTCCCAAACTTTTTTTTTTCTCTAATGAAGCCATCTCATCATCCATAGCCTCAATCCAGGGCCCTACATCTTCTATGCCCAAAGCCTCTTTCATAGATCTAGGCTCATCAGTGTTAGTAATCAAAGCAACAGTACAACTACAATCTAACATAGAATAACCAAACCTTTCTAGTTGCTTTCTTTCTCTCATGGATCTCCTCAAGGGCTATGGTTGAGGTTGTTCTTCCTCTTCTTCTAAACTATCAAAGCTGCTAGAGCTCTCCTCATCATTAGACCCAACATGGTCTCTCTGTTCAGTCTTCTCAAATGTAGGAGGCAACTGAACAACATCCTTTTCCTTTTCTTTTTCATCTAGTTGTAGCAAAATAGGAGAAGATGTTAGCTCTCTAAAAATAACATTTCTACTATACAACACCTTACTAGTCATAGGATCCCAAAGCTTGTATCCTTTCACACTAGCATTGTATCTAATGAAAATACATTTAATAGCTTTGTTTTCCAACTTAGATCTTTTCTCCTTTGGGAAATGTGCATAAGCTTCACAACCAAAAACATGAAGATGTCTAATTGAAGGCTTCTTAGTAGACCACACCTCCATGTGTGTCTTACCAACAAGGGCTGATGTAGGAGATCTATTAACCAGATAGCATGCAGTGGCCACAGCTTCGGCCTAGAACCTTTGTTCTAAACTAGCTCCACTAAGCATACTCCTAGCTTTCTCCATCAATGTCCTGTTCATTCTCTCTGCAACTCCATTTTTCTATGGGGTATAAGGAGTTGTCTTATGCCTCTCGATACCTTGTTCTTTACATAATTGTTCAAACCCTACTGAGAAAAACTCACCACTATTGTTAGTTCTCACACACTTAATCTTCTTACTAGTGTAATTCTCTACAAGGGCTTTAAATTCCTTGAATCGACTAAATACTGTGTCTTACTTTTAAGGAAATAAATTCATGTCCTTCTAATATAATCATCTATGAAAGATACAAAAAAATAGACTTGGAGATTGAAGGAACATTTATAGGACCAAATACATCAGAATGAATAAGATCCAAAACATCAGAAGATTTGTGAGAACTAGAGTAAAACTAAACATGATTTTGTTTAGCATAGACATAGTGTTCATAGAAGTTGAACTTGAGATTGCAATCATTTAACCCCTCAATGAGATTTTTAATTTTTAGGGTTCTGAGACTCTTTTTACCAATGTGACCAAATCTCATATGCCACAACATTGTCTTTTCTATAGGAAGCTTACTTCCAAAGTGTTTGCATTGCCATCAGAACCAATAACCACAAAATTATTCATTGCTCATTCAAATGGTGAGGATGAAGAACTATTACATAGAGGAATACATGGATCTAGCTGAAATAAGGTACCTCTCCTAGTACCCCTTGTAGGCACTATCGATCCTCTCATCATCTTGCATCCTTCTTTCAAAAAAACAACTTGCACACCTGCATCATTCAACATACTTACAGATAATAGGTTTCATGCCAAACCTAGAATGTGCATAACTCCATTGATTCCATTTACTTGTCTATCAGGAAATTTGATAGTGACCCTTCAGTGTCCAACTATCTTTAGGTGAGAATCATCACCCAAGTACACCTTTCCACTATCGAACTCTTCATATTTTGAGAACCAATTTTGATGAGAGGTCACGTGAAAAGATGCACCCGAGTCAACCAACCACACATCATCAGATGCATGAGCTACCAAAGATACAATGAATGCATCACCATCTTCTTGAGATCTTTGTGAAGCTAAATCTGAACCTTTCTTCTTCTTCTTCTTTGGCTCTTTGCAATCTGTATGAAAGTGCCCAGGTTTATCATAGTTCCAACATTTTTCCTTGAACTTATTGGAAGTCTTTGACTTCCCATTGTATTTGGATCTACCCTTATTGTCAGATTTATTGTCATTTTTCTTCCCACTTTCCATGGATCTCCCATGAATAGCAAGGGCTTCTTTTTCCAAAAAAGAAGCCTTTCTCTGCATCTCCTCTGATAGTAGTGAAGACACCACATCATCCATTTTGAAAGTGACTAATGTGCTTCCAACAGCCATCACAAGATGGTCCCATGAATCCAGCAAAGAACACAAAAGTGTGTAGCAATGATCCTCCTCCTCTAACTTGACACTAGCTAATGTCAACTGTGCAGCCAGAAGATTAAATGCATTTAAATGATCCATTAAGGATCCACCTTCCTCCATTCATAGAAAGTACAACTTCTTCCTCAAGAACAACTTGTTCACCAAAGATTTGGCCCCAAGTCTTTCCCACAAACTATATGTGGTTTTCTCATCTAGATCATTCAGAAGAACTGCATCAGTTAAATAGAGTCTTATGAGACCCTTAGCTTTACAGTCTTTGATATCCCAATCTACTTGAGCTACATTTGCTGGTCTTGTAGCACTTGAAGTTACTTCCCATAGGTCACAATCTTCCAACATTTCTTCCATCTTGAGTTTCCACAACTCAAAATTAGTGCCATTAAATTTCTCCACCTCCATTCTTCCATATGATGAACTCGCCATCTCAATCTACAAATAAGATTCAGGATGCTCTACACAAGACTCCCACTCAACTTGAGATTACCTCAAAAAACCCTACCCAATAACTAGGATCAAAATTTGATCAGGCTCTAATACCACTTGTAAGGAAACTCAGGTGCGGAAATAGCTTCCTACACTAATCTCTTAAGAGAAGTATGGTGAAAATCCTATTAAAATCTTTTACACTTATAGATTCAATATCATGTAAACAACAATATTTCAGCCAACCAATCATAAAGAAAATAGATAGAGAAAGAAACACATAACACAAAGATTTTTTAGTGGCAAAAAACCTTTCTGTAAAACAACCCCACCCCTCCAGAACCTGCACAATGTATTATCTTCAACACAAGGTGATGGGGACACAACCCAAAAATAGAATGGACACAACAAAAAAAGGAAAATTGTATTAACTAAAAAATAAGCTAGTACATTCAATATAGAGAAAATAAACTTCAAAACATGCCCAAGGGCTTACAATAGCATAAATGTGGAGATAATTTCTCCTTTCAGTACTTCCTCTCAAACTCCACTCCCAACTGCCTTTTACAATGCTAGGAATCTCCTTAAATAGACCTCAGAGGGTTAAGGACTAGGAATACATTCTAGAAAGTGCTAGTAGGCATCCACCAACCAAATTGAAGGCTCTAGAAGCTACGTTAGAAGTCAGCACAAATCTAGCCAGAAATGGTAACCGAACTTTCGAGAGACATAACTTTTGAACCGTAGCTCTGATTGACAAACCGCTTACATTTCTGAAAAGCTCTCAAAGTGCTCTATAGCCCTATGGACCAGCTTCACTTGTCCCCCATTTTTTGGCCCTTTTTGAGGTCATTTAATGCCCCTAACCTAACTTTGAATCATTTTTAAGAGGTCTCCAGAACCCAAAAAAATTGCAATAACTTTCAAACCGTGGGGCCTTTTCACCTGATTCTTTTTCTAGAATGTTCTAAATCACAAGTACATTCATCTAGCCAATTCACACCTTCTAGTTTACCAAAATGATGGCCCAATTACATGCTCCTATTTTTTTGCGATTTTCTAGCACACTGATAGTGGAACTGTGAGAGTTGGAACCTTTATTTGACCCAAATGGGTGTCCAAAAATGAAAACACATGAAACAGAAACTAAGTACATTTTTTTGGGTGACATAGGATTGCCCTTATACCTCTAGATGCTCTTGCATCAGACACCCACGATAGATTGAAAAGTGACCCTGTCACTTTATGAATGGTAGAGGAAATACCAAATGGGAAACCTCAGCTGCTGAAATCCAAGTTGAGTCCTCGATTGGTCATCCTTTCCATTTGACCAAATACTCTTCATATTGCTTGTTTCTAGTACTCCTACCCACACGATGATCTAGAATGTCTTCTATCTCCTCCTTCTTAGAAGCAAGAATCGGACATGGCTCTAACACCAGCTCCTCATCTGCACCATCATCATGATACTCTATGAAATTTGCAATGTTGAAAATGGGAGAAATGTGAATACCATCTGGCAGCTCCACCTCATATGCATTTCTTGAGTCACGTTTCTTCAAAATTTTGCAGGGGCCAAATTTCTTCATTTTTAGCTTTTTGTAAGTACCGGCTGGAAATCTTTCTTTTTGTAAGTGCTTCATGACTAGATCCCCTACTTGGAATTCCTTATGTCTTCTCCTTTAATCAACCCTAGCTTTATACTCTTGATTCATCTTGGTAATGTGTGCCTGAACCTCCTCATGTAGATGCTTGATATGTTTAGCAAATTCTTCCACTTCAGCACTTGTCCTCTCCCCTTGCTCTATCTTCCTCAATTCTGGTGCAGTCCTTGGGTTATTCCCATATACAATTTGGAATGGTGATTTTCCAGTACTCCTATTTATAGAGTTATTGTAAGAAAACTCTACTTGTGGTAGAATCAAATCCCATCCCTTGAGCTTATCTCCAACTAAACATCTCAGCAAATTGCCCAGACTTCTGTTTACCACTTCTGTTTGGCCGTCAATTTGTGGGTGATGCGTGGAATTGAATTTCAAGTCTATTCTCAATTTTTTTCACAATGTCCTCCAAAAATACCCCACAAATTTAGTATCTCTGTCAGAAACTATACTCCTTGGAAGACCATGTAGTCTTACCACCTCTTTGAAAAATAAGTCTACAATATGGACAACATCATGAGTTTTGTGGCATGGAATGAAATGTGCCATTTTGGAGAACCTATCAACCACCACGAATACTGAGTCATTACCCCTTTGTGTCCTTGGCAATCCAAGAACAAAATACATACGTATGTCCTCCCATGGCCTTGATGGAACAGGCAATGGCTGATATAGGTCAGTATTGTGACTAAACCCCTTGGCAACTTGACAAACCGGGCAACTCTGTACAAACTTCTTCACATCCTGTGAAATTTGAGGCCAAAAATAATGTTCTCTAAGAATGGCAATGGTCTTATCTTGACCAAAATGTCCTGCCATCCCTCCACTATGTTTCTCCTTAATCAAATTTTCCCTCATGGAACTCCTTGGAATGTATAATTGACTACCCTTGAACAACATGCCATCCTGAATCAAATAGTCTAACCACTTGGTTCTATCTACAGCAACAGGTTCTTTACAAGCTTTCCATGCTTCAACAAAATTAGGATCTTCAGGGTACAAATTCTTGAGTTCATCAAACCCAACTACTTCAACCTACATTACTGTACGCAACAACTATCTCCTACTTAGTGCATCTGCAACCCTGTTAGATTTTCCACTTCTATGCTTCAACACAAATGTATAACTCTGCAAGAACTCTACCCACTTCATATGCCTCTGATTCAATTTACCTTGGCTATTTAGGTACTGTAATGCCTGATGATTAGTATACAAAAAAAATTCCTTTGGCAATAAATAATGCCTCCATTTCTGTAAGGCCTGAACTATTGCATAGAACTCTTGATCATAAACAGAATACTTCTTCTTTGCATCATTCAATTTTTCACTAAAATATGCAATAGGTTTACCTTCCTAGCTTAATACAGCCCCAATAGCACTACCACTGGCATCACAATCCACCTAGAACACTTTTCTAAAATTTGGAACTAACAACGTAGGCTATTCTATCACCTTCTTCTTTAGTAATTCAAAACTTCTTGCAGCTGATGCAGTCCATTTGAACTCTTTTCTATTCCCTTTTATTGTATCAGTTAGAGGTGCACATATGCCACTGAAATTCCTAATAAACTTCTTGTAAAAACTAACTAGACCATGAAATGATCTTACCTCAGTAGCAGACCTTGGAGTAGGCCATTCCAAGATGGCTTTTACCTTCTCTGGATCCATTTTGAGACCTTCGGGTGATATAACAAACCCCAAATAGACTAACTCCCTTTTTGCAAAGATACACTTCTTTAGATTAATTAATAATTTCTCTTCCCTTAGCCTTTCTAGGACACTATGAATATGCAGTAAATGTTCTTCCAAAGTCTTGCTGAAAATTAAAATATCATCCAAATAGACAATAACAAATTTTTCTAAGAACTTCTTAAGTACCTCATTCATGAGCCGCATGAAGGTGCTTGGGGTGTTCGTCAATCCGAAGGGCATGACTAACCACTCATAAAGACCCTCCTTGGTCTTGAAGGCTATTTTCTAGTCATCTCCTTCTCGAATCTATATCTAATGATAGCCACTCTTGAGATCTATCTTTGTGAAGTACTGAGCTTCACTCAAGCAGTCCATAAGATCATCCATCCTTGGCAAAGGAAATTGGTACTTGATGGTTATCCTATTTATAGCTTGAGAATCTGTACACATCCTCCACTCTCCATCCTTCTTTGGTGTGAGTACTGCAGGTACTGCACATGGACTCAGGCTCTATCAAATCAAGCCCTTCCTCAACAACTCCTAAACCTATCTATTTAGCTCCTCTATTTCAGTAGGAGTCATCCTGCGAGCAGCCTTGTTAGGAAAACTAGCTCCTGGAATCAGATCTATCTGATGACTGATTTGCCTTACTGGTGGCAATCCATCTGGACCATTATCAAAGATAATATCTCCATACTCCCCTAGTAAATCTGAAACTTCAAGTGGCATTTCACTACTACCTTCTTTATCTTTCCTAGGAATCAAAGAATAGCACATATTCTAATGTTTCATGCCATCTAAAAACTTCCTTTCATCAACAAGACAAATCCTAGCACTGCTACATACCTTTTCACCTTCCTTTTTCATGGGCTTCAATTTGTGGTGAACTCCATCCTTTGTCAGAGAGTATGTGTTTTCATGTCCATCATGTACTGCATGTCTATCAAACTGCCATGGTCTACCCAACAATAGATGGCAAACATCCATCAGAATAACATCATAGAGAACTTCATCATGGTAACTCCCAATTTTGAATTTCACAAAACATTGTTCACTTACCAGGACCTTATGATCATCTTTTACCCAAGCAATCCGATAAGGCTGGGGATGTTTCTCCCTCTTGAGCTTCAGCTTAGAGACCATCTCTTCTGATACCAAGTTATCTGTGCTACCACCATCAATGATCACATCACAAAATTTATCCTCACACTTGCATCTGGTATGGAAAAAACTCCTCTGTTGTCCTGGTTCAATCTCACCACTAGTAGGACTCTTTCATTTACCAAGGTCCCTCCTCTTTCTACATCCTCTGAATGTGATGATTGTGCATCCTCATCCACATGAGCAACCCTAGCTTGGCCCTTAGCTCTCCTATCTATCCTTCCTTGTTGTTGAGGGCATTCAAAGGCATGATGACCTTCTTCATTGCAATGGAAATAGGTACCACAGAAGCCTCCTCTTCCTTGTCCATGTCCTCTATCTCTTCCTCTCTAATTTCCAAAGTCTTGATCATGGGAGCTATTGAAACCCTCATTCCTCTAGTTCCTGCTAGTACCCACATCTTCATTTTTCTTTTGGGTTTCGTTACGGCCTCTAGATGATCTACCACTTCCCCTTCCTCCTTGACCACACCCTCTTTGTCTTCCTTCAAACCTTTTATTCAGCTTCTCTTCAACTCATAGGGAAAATTGGTATGCCTCTTCAACACTGGTCATTCTTACTAGACTTAATTCCTCTTGGATGCTAAGTCGCAACCCACTGATATAACGAGCAACCTTCTCCTTATTTTCTTCTGCATGCCCCACTCTAATCAAGAGTCGGTAAAATTTCTCTATATATTCTTGGACTAATCTTCCTGCTTGCTTTAACCCATGCATCTTCTTAAACAAATCAAGCTCATAGTCCACAGGAATGAACTGCTTCTTCAATTTGTCCACCATTCGATCCCATCTTGTGATCTTCTCCTTTCCTCTTCTGTTTCTTTCCAATTGAACCTCTTGCCACTAGATTTTGGCATGGCCTTTCAATTTTGCCTTTGCAAACTTAACCCTATCTAGGTCCCTGATATCCTCATACTCAAAGTATTCTTCCAATTCATTGATCCAATCGATTAACTCATCTGGTTTCAGATTTCCTAAAAATACACCCACTTCAATTGTAGGTCTTTTCCCAAACTTAGTAATGGCCCTAAAAAGCCTTTCCTCTACATGATTTAGAACTTCCTCATCAAATTCCCCTTCTAGTCCCATTTCTTCTTCTTCATTGTCATCCTCACTGTCGTCACTTGTGGCAACATTTTCTCCTCTATGGAGCTCCTCTTGCAATGCTTGTACCTACCTTTGGAGGGCTCTAACTTCCTTAGGATTAATATCTCTAGCCCTTCCACCACGCTCTCTTCATGGAGGCATCTTCTAACTCAAACCCACAACCACACAGTCCTAGTGCAAACTACCTCATAGTCAGCACTCTGTCTACACACTCAGGAAAACTAGCTCTGATACCACTTGATGGGGACAGAACCCAAGAACAGAATGGACACAATAGAAAAAAGGGAAATTGTATTAACTAAAAAAATAAGCTAGTACATTAAGTATAGAGAAAATAAACTTCAAAACATGCCCAAGGGCTTACAATAGCATAAATGTGGAGATAATTTCTCCTTTCAGTACCTCCTCTCAAACTCCACTCCCAACTGCCTTTTACAATGCCAGGAATCTCCTTAAATAGACCCCGGAGGGTTAAGGACTAGGAATACATTCTAGAAAGTGCTAGTAGGCATCCACCAACCAAATAGAAGGCTCCAGAAGCTACGTTAGAAATCAGCGCAAATCTAGAAGAATCCAGAAACGGTAACCGAACTTCCAGGAGGCTTAACTTTTGAACCATAGCTTCGATTGACAAACCATTTACATTTTTGAAAAGCTCTCGAAGTGCTCTATATCCCTATGGAAAAGATTTTCTTGTCTTCCATTTTTTGGCCCTTTTCATGGTCATTTAATGCCCCTAACCTGACTTTGAAGCATTCTTAGGAGGTCTCTAGAACCTGAAAAACTGCAATAACTTTCAAATCGTGGGGCCTTTTGACCTGATTCTTTTTCTGGAATGTTCTAAATCACAATTACATTCATCTGGCTGATTCACACCTTCTAGTTTACCAAAATGATGGCCCAATTACATGCTCCTAATTTTTTGGGATTTTCTAGCACACTGATAGTGGAACTCTGAGAGTTGGAACCTACATTTGACCCAAATGGGTGTCCAAAAATGAAAACACATGAAATAGAAAGTAAGTCTAAGTACATTTTTTTGGGTGACATAGGATTGCCCTTATACCTCTGGATGCTCCTGCATCACAAGGTTATGATACACTTGCAATGCAAGTTCAATAGTGACAATAGAAGACTCTAGTAGAAACTCACAGTACCAACAATACACTTTTAGAATGGCTTCTCTTTGCAACCCTAAAAATGCTTATAACATGCACTTCACTTTAGGGCTACTCCCAAAGGTAACCATATTAGGGTTTTACCATTCTCCAAAAAAATAGGAACCCTAAAAGAAAATTTTGGGGCAATGCCTTCAACCCCACTATCGGGGTAGAGTGTATAGTACTCAAATTTATCAGTTGCCACATGTCTTCACCTATCATTGAATCTTCCTAACATAGCTCTTATGTGTCATAGGAATCTGTCATAACTATTTTAGTGATGACCTCCTTATACAAAATTCAAGTTGTTGACACATCAACATTATTTGCAAGAAATACATTTTACAAAACAAATAATAAGAATAGGAATTATCCAAGGTTGAGACACCTTATTCCTAACAAGAGCCAATACAAAGGTGACAAATGGCATCATACAATTGGTTGAGAGGATATGATGAGCTTTTTCAAAAAAATAATAACAAAAATAAAAAATAATATCTTTACTTTAGTTTCCATGCAAAATTTGAAAAAATTAGTGTTAAAAGTCAATATTCCATAGTTCTGACTATAGAGCCTTTTTAATTTTTCAATTTTTTTGATTTTTTGTGCAAACCTGTGAACAAAGACCTAAACTTTAGAGGGCCACATCAGGGGCAATTTTTAACCAAAATGGGCACTCCAATATACCACCAGAACTAGAACGAGACAAAAATTTTGAATCTGAAGTCAATTTTTGCATAGGTCCTCATCGATTGGCACTATAGGCCAATTTGTAAAATCTGGGGCATTGGCAGCAAAACAAGCAAATTTGATCACTGAGCATTAGCATTTGTTAAAGAGCGTGTTTGAAGACCTTTTGAAGACTGATTGTGGTAAAAATAAGCTAGAAAAGAATATATTACATTTTGAACATTATATTCAACGTATTCTCACTTTTTACCGTGAATTCATTTTAACATCAGAATTAGTTACATTCTTTTATCATGAAATTTCTGAGATACTTCTGCCTTGTAAGGCCAAATGATGGGATTTGATAAGCAATTGAAGAGAGAGGGTAGAAAGAGGTTTTTTAAGCTTCTTGGGAAGGTATTCTAAGTGGGCATCTGTCAGTTGTAGAAAAGATCTGATAATTCACTTCTTTCTATATCATTCCCATTCTTTCTCATTGTACAGGTTCTAGTTTTTGGAGAAAAAACCACTCACTACTATGATACTAGGTTTTGGTTCCAGTTTTTGATGTGTTCTCATTACTGTGACACCATTCTTTTAGCATAATTCTCTTGTATGAATAGCATTAGGAAGGATAATATAGATAGTTTAGATCTATTAGGTTTTTTCATGTTTTCATTTCATGCATATGGTTGTATTGTTTGAAAGAAATTAATAAAAAGAACAACAGGTTGAGTTTCATCTTTAATCTTGTCTCCTATCTTAGTGAGCTTCAATATTTTATGATCTTTGAACAAAGAGCCTAGAGCGTAGTTGCAGTCCCTTAAGGTTTTATGTTGTCTTATTGTTGCTTTTAACTCAAGGGGTTATGTAAATGCTTCAATGAATCAACAGGGTTGCAGGTTTATTGAAAAGGATATCATGTAAGAATGAGGTTTGGATTGAGCACAGATGTTTATTTACAAGGTAAATAGATAGATCATATATCTAAATATATACATAAGTATTAGATATCCATATGTATGCATTTGATTCATGGATTTGGCCAATGGATTAGGCACTGGTTAGCTATAGGATCATTAAAGTCTTACTACTGCATATTTGAGGGTTTGTTGAATTCAATATTTTTTAATCAAATCAATTCAATTTTTCATGTTTTGTAGTGGGCTGAAAAGAATTACTCCTCACTCAACTTATGTGATTCACTGATTTGCACTTAGCTACTGCATATCTATGTTATTGCATGAGTTATTAGGAGATACAAGGGTCATAATCTATTTTGTTAGATCTAAGGATATGTTTTGCATTGGTACCATATTAATTGATTTGAGGTTCACCTGCCTAGGTTTTTGCAGAGCCTGAAGAAGGAGTTATGCCTTATAGTTGGCCCAAGACTACAGTCACGTGCATTTCAACATAGGAAGTTGCTAGCCTTAGATGCATTCATCTAGTTTCTTGGTCATTTTCAAAACTATTAAATTAGGAGTCAATTGGACCAAGCCAATTTGGTTCAAACTTCTCTTTTTGGACTCATTTTTTTTTATTTTTAGGGTTCTCTCTCAGGATTAGATCACCCAGGTGGAAGTCACATGGCCTAACTTTTTGATTGTAGTTTCTTGACATCCACTATTGTAAGCTCATAGATGATCACATGCCACTTGTCAACATTCATCTACTAGTACTAGCTCTTGAAGCTAGGTTATCCTATAATCTTCATCAGTAATAAGGCCTTTCATAGAGATTCTCAAGGTAGGAATCTCAACCTCTATTGGAAGCACATCATCCGCTCCATAAACCAAAGCAAAGAGAATCATACCTGTTGGAGTCTTGATGCTTATCCTACATGCCCACAAGGATGGATTAATCTAGAGGTGCCAGTCTCTCCCAAATTCATTGACTGTGTGATGAAGGATCTTTAGGATCACCTTTTTGGATGCCTCAGCCTGGCCATTACCCTGGGGGTAATAGATAGAAGACCAATGTTGTGTGATTTTGAATCTCTTGTATAATTCCTTGAGGTCTTTATTTTTGAACTATCCTCCATTGTTAATAATGATGGAGGATGGTACACCATACCTACAGATGATGTAGTTTGTGATAAAAAGAGCTACAATTTTTCCATTTTCTATTGCAAGAGGTACTACCTCTACCCACTTCATGAAGTAGTCTATAGCTATGATAATTAACTTATGTCCATTAGAAGAGGTTGGGTGAATTTGACCCACCAAGTCAAAGGCCCATTATTGAAATGGCCACATTGTAGTAGATGGAATCATCTCCCTAGCTAGAGCATGGATCAAATTCCCATGGAGCTAAGATTTCTTGCAGGACTTAGTGTACTTGATAGCTTCTTGCTCCATTTTAGGCCAATAGTAGCCATATCTAATGAGTTTGCGAGCTAGTGTCAAGTCATTTGAGTAGGATCTGCAAATGTCATCATGAACATTAATTAATGCACATTTGGACTCTTCATGTTCTAAACACCTAAGGAGTGTTTTGTTGAGAGCTCTCCTAAATAGATCATTAGAAATAATGACATAATGTAAAGCATTAAAGATTAGGTACTGGAATGGTGTGGTTACAGAGGTAGGAATAGATGTGATGGTAGCATGATGAGTCTTGTCCTACAATAGAATAGATCATCCTAGAATTAGGTTTGTCATAGGCTGGGTAGTGTAACACTTCCACCAGGAACTCATGTTAGAGATCATTTTCAAGCATCTATAGCAAGGAGGCCAAAGTAGCCATAGCACTAGCCACTTTTTTATCTACTTGAGGAATTTTTTGGAGGGTGATCTGTGCAAAATAATTCTTCAAGTCATCAACCATGCATTTGTAAGGAATTGATTTCTCATCCCTTTTTTGATACACATCATTAACCTAGTTGAATACAAGTTGAGAGTCCCTAAAAATGTCTAACTAATCCACTCTCCATTCAGCTGCAATCTTCATGTCATTAATCAAAGCCTTGTATTCAACAATGTTGTTTGTAAAAGGGAATATAATCTTGTATTCTTTGGGGAATTAATATCTCTATGGAATTATGAAGAGTAATCTATCATTAGATCCTTGTTGTGTCAAGGACCCATCAAAGAACATGACCCACATTTGGTGTGTAAGTGTTAGAACTACCTCATTAGGGAAATCAATATTCATTGGTAGGAAACTTTGCATAGATGCATTTTCTAGCTGATCTGTAATTGCCTATCCCTTGATAGCTTTGTGTTCAACATATTGAATGTAAAACCCATTGAGCATCATAACCCACTTAAATAATCTTCTTGTGAGAGCTACCTTATAGAGCAAGTACTTCAGTGGTTCTATTTTAGCTACTAGCTAAATAGTGTGAGCAAGCATGCAGTGTCTCAACTTTTGGGAAGCAAAGACAACTGCCAAGAAAAATTTCTCAATGATGTTGTAGTTCCTCTCATAAGAGATCAATGTACTACTTAAGTAGTAAATAGCTCTCTCCTTGTTGTCATTCTCCTATTTAGCTAATAAGATTCCCAAAGATGTTTTAGTTGCTAAAATGTACAAAATCAAAGGCTTCCCATAGATAGGAGGCATCAAGATTGGTGGATTAGAAAGATATTGTTTGATCTGTGTTAAGCTTTTCTCATAATCCTGACTCTAGTTGAATTTGACACACTTATGTAAAGTCTTTGTCAAGGGTTGTGATCTACCCGCCAACTTTGAGATGAACCTGCGAATAGATTGGAGTCTTCCTTGTAGACCTCTCATATGGCTAATGTTTCAAGGTAGAGGCATACCCATAATTGCTTGAAATTTCTCCATATCCACCTCAATTCCTTTTGCAAACATGATGTATCCTAGAAACTTTCCTAATGTAACACCAAATGCACATTTCTTAGGATTGAGCCAAAGAATGAATTTTTCCATGCGATCTAGGATGGGTCCCAAATCTTATAGATGAGTATTGTGATTTGCACTTTTGACCAAGGTATCATCCACATAGTCCTCCATGGTCTTATGCATCATGTCATGGAAAATTATATTTACTACCCTCTGATAGGTCACACTAGCATTTTTCAAACCAAATGACATTATGTTCCAGTAGAAGGTTAACCATGCACATGTAAAAGTAGTCTTGTCCTAATGTTTTGGTACAACTTTTATCTGATTATAACCAAAAAACCCATCCATGAGTGAGTACATCTCATAGCCTTCTGTTATGTCCACTATCACATCAATGTTGGGAAGTGGAAAATCATCCTTAGGACATGCCAAATTGAGATCATGGAAGTCAATACAAAATTTGATAGATTTATGATGCTTAGGGACTGGGACAATGTTGGATATCCATTTGGCATAATCAGTTGCACGGATGAATCCTACTTTCAGAAGTTTCTCTAGTTCCACTTTGATGAGCAACGCAACATGAGGATGCATTTTTTGAAGTTTCTATTTAACTAGTTTGATGCCTAGGGCAATGGACAATGATGCATAATAAGATCAAGATCTAGTCCTAGCATGTCAGAATATTTCAAAGAAAAATTTATCTTCTTCTCTCAAAAGAAGGAAATGAATTTCTCCCTTTCTTTAGGAGACAATGACTATGCCATATGTATCATATGAGGATGTTCTTCTATGCCCAAGTTGACTAGCTATGTTGGCTCTATCAATACTAATGATCTCTCTTGGAAGTGACTTGGAATTGCATCAAATATCTCATCTATGGGTGCCTTAGAGAGGTTTTCACCCTTGGATACATCTTTTTTTTTTTTTTACTTTTTTGGGTTTCAACACTATCACAATGTGGTTTTCACCATTAGACCTTTTGCATTTTTCCTTTTTAATTATATGACTGAGATACTTGATGTCAGCTTTAGCCATGTTGATGTTTTATTCACTGGTGGAAGATGTTATAGGTTCAATGGCATTTAGGTAGTAGGCAAGAGCATAGTCATTCTAGAACATAGGGACTTCACTAGATGCATTAGGGTTCTAGTCTATAAGCTCAGGATGTGTGAGTGAAAGTGTAGTAGTAGGTTTGATTGCATTCATGATATAGTCATTAAGTGCTTGGACCAACACTTCGAGACCAAAAGTGACATCGTTCACAAGTGTGTTCAAATAACTCTGAGTACTAATGTTAGCAATTGACAACTCTAGGACAGTAGTTGGATCGGATCCATCCAACCTAACCCTAGATGTTTCACCCACTTCAATTTGGTTTTCATAGACATGAACTTGGTCAATGTATTTATCGGTAGTCACTTTTGAAAGAGAGTCAAACTCATATTCCTTAGAATTAGTGCTACTTGATGAGAGACTATAGAACTCCCCAATAGTGCTAAGGACATACTCACCTTCATCATCTGGATTCTTACACAAGTAATCAATATGAAATGATTGATTAGATTCTCCCTTTTCTAAATGATCTTTGGGTTGATTAGTATTTTCCTCAGAAGAATCACTAGTATCATCCACAGTGTTGACATGTGGCATAAAGTCATCTAGCTCAGAAAAGAATTAAGCAAGATCATGAGGAATAGGATAAGGATAGGGATCCTCATCATCTGATTGGTCATCTTGAGTATCTAACTCAGCTCATGACTTTTTTCTAGATGAACTCTTAGGTTTTGATATGAATTTGTTAGCTCCCAAATGGAAGGGAACCTTCTTAAAGCCTAGACCAGTTGTATCACTATTTCTTTGAGTTATTGCCTTGATAGAATCAATTAGGCCATTTTTATTACACCCAATAGGTCTAGTTCCCTTGTAGTCAAAACATTTCATGAGTCTAAGACTAAGCCCATATTTCTTAGGAGTAATCTCTCAAGCTTGCTTTGTTAAGTCTACTAGAGTCTCTTCTCTATAAAGCCATGTAGCAATGGCTCTATTTTCACTTTCATCCTCTAGGGGAACTATAGCTTTGACAAAAGTGCCATTATACTTGGTTTGAAGCATTAGCACAAAAAACTTATTTGCCTCTAAGGGTCTCCCATAATGACAAGGAGACTTTGGAAGAGATGTTAATGACAATACTGGTTCAATATGGTACTCCCCCATGCTATTTTTCTTTTAGTTTGAATTACTACTCAATTTCTTTCAACTTATTATCATGATAATCAATAGATTCCCTATTAGTGGGGACAAAAATTTTAGTGGCTTTGAGTATATTGTAGGTATAGCTAGTAGTGGCAGGAATAGTAACTTTGAAGCCATGAAATAGGAATTTGATGCATTGGTGGTATGTTGATGGCACAATGTGCATCTCATGTATCCATGGCCATCCTAGTAGAATGTTATAAGCCAAGGGAGTGTCAAGCACCTGACAAGTGACATCCCTTTCTATAGGACCTACACGAATGGCTAAGACCACAAGACCTAGAAACTTTCATTTAACTATATCATACACTTTGATAGTGATCTTGTGTCAATGCTCAATAGAGTCCTCAGAGTAATTCAATTTTCTAAGCAAAACAATAGAGACAATGTTTAGGCTAGCACTATTATTGACAAGTACCCAAAAAATACATGTTTGATGTATCATGACCTCAATGTGTAGAGGATGATTGTGCGGGTGACTTAGTGAGTTATCATCCTCCTTAGAGAAGGAAATAAAATAAGGTGAGGTCAAGTGACCTACCATAGATTGAAATCACTCAAGATCAAGATCTTGAAGAATGGTCACCTCAGTGAGGGCTTTGTCTAGAACTTGCCTGTGAGCAGGCGAGATTTTAAGTAGCTCAAAGATGGAGATTTGAGCATTAGTTCATTTCAATTGATCAAGAACACTATAACTAGTTGTTGCTGAATTCATTGCAAGTTTTGCACCTTTTCTAGATGGACTAGCAAGATCAGGAGTAGAAGGCACAGAGCCTTTGAGCACCAACTTGGCATGAGAGTGTGTAACAACATTAGCACAATGTTGTGAAGGTGTGTTTTATGTTGTGTTGGAAGTAGGGTCCCTCAAGACAAATGGTGTATTAGTTTTATCATTATCTTTCTTGCTGTTAATGGTGATGATGTCATAGTACTCAAAACCTATAGGTTCAACCATGTTGATCACATTTTCATCATTAGAGTATGCATAGTTGACCTTGTTGTTAGGTTTTGGTTTTGAGCTCTCTCCTATTTCATAAGCCAGGAAAGGCTCCTTGAAGGCCTTTCAATCTAAGTTCTTATTATGTCCATCTACCACAATGTCACTAGCATCAATCATGTCTTTAACTTTGTGATGTAGGTTTATGCAGTTGCTAGTTTTGTGTCCCTTATTTTGGTGGTACTCACAGAATGTAGTTTCACTCCACCATGGTGGATGTGGTTATGGATCATAAGGGTGAGAGTTTTCCAATGGTGAAATAAGCTTGTTTTGTAACAATGTTTTGTAAACCGCATCCAAATGTCACCTAGGGGTGTATACTCTCACTTAGGGCAAGTAGCCCATGAGTTTCTTAGTTTATTTACAGATGCCTTATTGTCAAGCATAGGTTTCTCAACATTTTTGGCTACATTGAGAACATCCATGAGATTAAAGGCTGCCTTAACAAGTTTAAAAGTGACATTGTCAACAACCCTGTCATGTACAATTTCTCAGTTCTTGTTGACATACTTTGTTTTGTCCTTGTTGGAGGTGGAGCCTTGTTTCATGTGCTTCTGAAGAGTGAGTTCACCTTTCTTGACCATGAATTCCTCTATGCAGATGGCCTATGTGATCATGTCTTCAAAGGTACACAAACCATGAAGTTGGACTCTATACCCGAAATCAGGTAGGAGATTATTACTGAAAATGTCAAGCTTTTCTATTTTTTTGCAATTTTGCATGAATACTTAGTGTAAATTTGTCTCCACCATTGGGGTAATGTGAGGAAAGTCTCCCCAACCTTCTACTTAAGGTTACATAAATCTCAAATATTGATAGGGTGTTGAATGTTATGAGAATACTACTGGACAAACAAGTTAGCGATTTCATCAAATGTTTTGATACTAGGAGGCAAGTGTGAGAACCACTCCAAAGCCTAACCACCTAGACTTATAGGGAATAAACACATGAGATATGTCTAGTTATACATAAATTCCATAGATAGGGCACCAAATTCCTACAATTGATCTTCAAGATTGGTGGTTCCAAAGTATTTTTCGTACTTAGGTAGTTCTGCTCCTCTTGGGAAAGGAGGCATGTCTATGCTCTTGTGAAATGGAAATGGACAAAGAGCATCTAAGGTGTATGTTTTAGTAAGTTTGTCTTACTCATGCATCATTTGAACCAGATGGTCTTGCATGATTTTTAGTTGTTTTTGGAGTTTGGAAGTCTCATTTTCCTCTTCAAGTGTGATGATGGTTTCCACAATGAAATGAGAGGGTAGCTTAGCTCCCTCTTGGGCAAGCTTGAGAAAGTACTTTTCTTTCTCTTCATTGAGTAGAATTTCCATGACCTTTTGAATTTTTTTAATCTTTTTGACACTTTGCTATGTGTTCAGGAAATATTTCCACCTCTTCTTGTTCCTCATCTATGTCATGGTCTTTCTCTTTGTCATTGCTAGGTGTTTCTTGATGTCTGCTATGACTACCATATTCATGTTTGCAATTAGTCATTATAGGAATGTGTTCAGTTTTAGTACGTTGTGATTCAAAAGGTCCTTTGAAAAGGAAGTCCAAAATTTTGTTTGGAGATATGGGACCTTTGCTAGCCTTAGGATCCTCTTGATAGAGAGGGTTCTTGGTTTGTTGCAAGTTTATGGAGAATGTTCGTTGGACTTGAGGTGACCTGATGAGTGAGGTAGATCATGAAGATGCCTCACTAGATGAAATAGATGCAGACCATGTAACAAAAGGAAGGTGACCTCTACCACAATTATGACCCCTAGCATGACCTCACCTATGTCTAAGAGGATAAAACACATTTTGACTTCTTGTTGTGATAGTCATAGACAAGGGCAAGAAGCAATAACCAAGATAGGAATCACACTAAAAAATAGTCTCAAAAAGAAAAAGGAAAGAGTGTTATATATTAAGGTATGAGTAGTCTAAGTGAAGTCTAGAATAGCCAAGGATTATGACCACCATGAAATAGAGTTAATGAACACTAGTTAACTTGAACAAGATAATGGGATATGAGACTAGTTAAAGTGTAGACCACAAGTCATTAGGCAAGCAAAATGTCACATTTTGGGATTGTTTATAGATAGAGAAGAGACAACTCGATGTAGGAAATAGATTAGACATAGATCATAGATTGTTCAAATAAGTTGATTTGATAGTTTTAACACAGGGTCTCATGTGAAGATCCTGTGGGAGGCACACAAGAAAATACATTGGGGGACACAAAATCTCAGAACAATAATGTAAACTTGCATGAGGATGTCCTCCAGATCGCACAAAGAAATGAAAAATTTGGAAAAAGAAAACAACAAGATCTCATGTAGATCTATGAGAGTTCTCACATCAGGATCTAGATAGGCTCGTGCAAAGATGTGACTTCTCATGTGAAATGTTACAAGATTGGCACAAAATTCAGGACCAGACTGACAATAGAGTTGGATTTTGAAGAGATTTTCAATAGTTTTGGATGTTTTTGGATAGATTGCAAGTTTTTTGGATAGATAATAGACAAATTATAGATTTGGTTTCTAGATTTTTTGAAAGTTATGTTGGGTTTCAAAAGAGACAATTTTTTTCAATAGGATGTAGGAAGCAAACAGTTGTTGAATACAATCCAACTGAGTGCAAAGCAACTTAGAGCGATAGTGGAGTCTTGACTTTCAATTTGTTTAAATAGGTTTGGACATGTTTAGGACTGGATAACAAACACACTTTAAACCTAGAAATAGAAAATGGTAGAGAAGGCAAAACCTTTTTCCCACAACTTAAGTGCATGCGTGCACCTCACACAACTGTGTAACCCCCTAGAGGGAGCCTATGTTTTTGGTGTATTCAAAGGGCTCAATAACATATATGCTAAGTGAACACCCTTGTGGTAGGGGTCAAGCATGTATACCACCTTCCAACACCCAGTAGCATGCCTATGGTGAGTTCTACAAGAGAGATTCTTCTCCCTCCTTGCACAAAGATTATGCCTCCTTTTGGAGGTGAACCAAGTAGCTTCTAACTAAAAGGTTTTTGCTTGGCTTCCATTCATGTTAATTCCTTGTGGCTCTACAAGTGAATTTGAGACCAGTAGCCCACACTAGCATCTAAGAGTCCACACACTTTCTTAGCAAGACTAGGGCTAGCACCGACCAATGCAACAGACATGACTTTCCCTTGATAAGTGATATCAAAAATCAAGGGAAAGAAATTAATCTGGCTTTGGAGTCTTTTTCTCTCCAAATAATCTTGATTATAGTGAGTTGGAATCTCTGGTAAAAGGAGTGTGCTCATTTGGGTCATTCTCGAAGGTTGGATCACTCTGGTAGGCCCTCTAAAGGATTGACTTAGACTAGTGGCTCAAACATAAGGGTCAAATTTTTTGATTTCCTTCTAGGGGAAAGAGCATACTCCTCTACCTTAGTTTCTCACCCAAACACACAGAACACATTAATTACTAACTTAGCTTAATCAGTCTAGACTCATCCTTCCTAAAGATTTTTATCCCCTTGAAAGGAAACCATCATCTCATCATAGAAAAGGATTAGCACTAGAGAACCACTAAGCTACTTGCCTTCTTCAGAATGTCATCTTTTAGAAGTTTCTAGGTTTCTAATTCACCCTTAGTCATGACCTCCAAGTGGTGAAGAGCGTAATCCCCTATTCTTCTATCTTGCACCCTAAGAAGTTCACAACCCCTAATTAGACTATGTTTAGAAAGCGGGAAAGAAGACACATTGTTTAGTGGGTTTTAATGTTGTTCTTTGACAAATGCATCTTTGACAATTGTCCTAAAAAAAATAGTCAGTTCATGTTTGGAGAGTTTGTATAAGGAATCTTCATTAAACATCCTACAGACAACTATTAAAGCTGTAGTAAACCAAAAAAATAGAATAGTAATGCTTCAAAGAAAAATACATCAGTAAAAGATAATGAATAGAATGCTGAAAAATAACAAAATTAACATTTCTATTTCAAAATTTCATGAAAAATCTTGCACAGGACTACGCAAGATCTTTCATTGACCCGCACAAGAAAATGAAGTGCCATGCAAAGACTTGTGTAATAGGGCACTTTTTCATGTGAGAAAGTGTAGAGATTTATGTGAGACACTCAAATCTTTCATGTAAAAATGAATTTTCTCATGCAAGAATTTGAAAAATTGTATGGAACAGTATAGATAGAATAATAAAAATGATAGAATATTAAATAAATGAGGCCAAAAAATTGTTTTTCCTGGCCCCACGATGGATGCTAGAAATGTATGCATGAATTTGTGGGCCTCTAAACCTCACACACACTTCAACATGGTCCTTACCTATGGATTCATCCTAGAATGAACATGGGATAGTTCATCCAAGAGGTCCAACAATGCGACCCATTGCCTTCTATCTAGAAGGATTTTGCCTGTTCATGCTCTCAAAATCAAGATGTAGGCAACCAAAGCTTTCTAGAATGAAGGGTTTTAGAATGTGATTAAATCTAGATGATGTGCAATTAGTCTATATGAAAGATGCAAGTAATCTAATAACATATAAAACAAATCAGATATATGTGTTCATATTAAATCTATATGATATTAAATCTAAATAATGAAAAGCTTATGATAATAGTAAGAAAATGAGTGCACAATTTGACAAATATTTGATGCAAATTCAATTCAACCCCTGTAATGAGGAATTAGGAGTCTCTTAGATAGAATTCCTGGAATCCATCAATGGTTGAGATCAACTTAAATCAAAAGTTAGGATTGAAGCCAAGATTTAGTCAAAGTGGAAGGTTCTTAATACAGATGCAGTTAACTGATTCAGATCCTAAGTGCAAGAAACAATTAACTCAGATTCACTTTAGTGTGAGAGTAAGTGAATTAAGTCATTTCTAATTTGATGAGTAGTTAATTAAGAATTTCCATTTTGAACTGAGAAACATAAATTGGGAAAGATATTCAATTTAATGAAATGAGATATGACCTCATAAATGCCCTTTCTATTTAATTGAATAAGTACATTCAATTAATTAAAACAAGAATAATTATTAAATTAAATATTTTTTAATTCCTTAATACTTTAGCCTTAGGAGATAATTTAATTTAATTAAAGTGTAAATACTATAAATTAAATTAAATCTTAATCAGTAGGTTTAAAGTGACTAATATGAGTCAATACTTTAGGAATTAAATAAATAGCATAATTAATGCGGATTTAGGGTTTTCTACATTTGGCAATTAAGCCAAGTAGTGAATATCAAAGTAAGAATTGCCTAGTGGACTAGGACTTCAAAATTGATTAGAATAGACCAAAATTGGTGATCGACCAAAATTGGAGATCATGGTAATGAGCCAATTTTGGGGTATTGCAAGTGCTACATCATCCATTAATTGGTTCTGACATGTCACTGCCAACTTGGGGCCCTTTGCCATGTGGTAGCTAGGCACTTCCTTGTATTCATAGTTAGTAGCTACTAACTATGAATGTGCAAATGCACCCTTGCAACACATGGCACCTCATGCCATGTGTCACCTCATAATTTACTCTCAATATGGGTTGTCCAACCACCTATCATTCTATAACTCATTCTCAAGTTGCCATGTGTTAATTTTCAATTGGTCAGAACTCCACATCATTGTTGACATCAACATGTTGTTCAAAATTTTGGCATGGTTGCCTCTAGCTCACCATGCACCCATGTGAGTTATTTAAGGCTTTAAATGCCATGTCTCTTAAGACACATAATTTTATTGCACTCATGTATTTAAACTAAAGAAACTGTCTACACATGAGCAATGTGGTATGTTTCATAAAAGCTCTATCTCTACCCCAACTACATCCTCTACACTAGAACAATGCTTTTTCCTCATGGTGGTGGATTTGTGTGCATACTAGAAGTACATCTCCTACTACTCTACATGGATCCATGTTCTACTTGCAAGTATGGAAATGCTAAGGGCTGGAATAAAAAATTGTTGCATTTAATCAATTTAATATGGTGTAGAGCCCTCCATCAAGAGCATTGGTTGCTGTAGCAGGTCCTATGCAGTGAAGATGTGGACACACAGACACTTCAATGTTATTGGTTTTCTTTTACCTTGATCACTACCAAAATAGTTCCTATCATGGAATATCCTCCCTTTAAATGCAGTTAGTAGTTTGCAAATGTCTAACCTTTCTACCATGCATTTTGTCATCATCTAAAATAAGATTTAAACCTCATAAGATGCATGGTAAAGGTTTTGGCATTAGCACATGTAGTTGGAAAGAAAACAATGACTTTCATTTGAAGATTCAAGGGCATGATTTTGATCTAGACCAAGTGACTACCTTCCTTATTTAGTACAACTACATAAAAAACCTTCCTCCAAATCAAGACATCCCAAGCTACCAAAGATAGATGTGTTGATAGTGTTGTGGGTGATCTGGCTCTTGTTTCTATGGATGGTAGAGGACATTCTTTGAATGTGCACCATGGATTTGATATATAATATTAATTCTATATTTTTCACTTTGGGTAATAGTCGATTGATTTATTGCCATAAAATGGGTAGAAGAGTTCAAAAGATTATAGGTTGCATGACATTTTTATTGTTGATGGAAACTAGATGAACATAGGCCATATTTTAGTGTCTCACATAGAAAAAAAAATCATCAAGTAGCTCATAGAGATGAAAGTGTACAAGACTAATATTACTATCCATTGATTCCAAACTAGTGGGGATAAAGCCAAAGATTGAAAAATTGGTTATTTATTAGAGAAACTCCTTAAAAGTTATTCATGAAATACTACACTCTCCTCTTTTGATTTAACACTCATTTGAAATTTTTGAGTCATCATTATTATAGTTTCCTTTCCTTATGTATTTTTGGATGAATAACATGATTGGAATCACCTCTTGATATTGTTAAATTCCACAATATGTCTTCAATCTTTTAATAAGGCTCTTAATGCTTGATTTGTAGCCAATGGGAGCTTTGGAAGTTCTTGATCTCCTATTTCAACTTATGCTTATTTTTTAAAAACCTTTGAGCATCTTCAATTGGCACACACTTCTATCAGTCTAATGGAATTAGTTGGGCCCAAAGTGGGTCTAGCTAATAAGAAAATCATTTCAAACAACTAGACTATTAAATTAATCCATTAGTCACCTGATACTAATTTGGAACAAATTCAACCACTGGAAACAATTTTAAAACTCATTTTACATCTTTTTGCAAACTATCAACTTTGTGCCAAAAGGTCCTTTGACTAGCCTTAAAAACTAACCAAAACATCTGACCAGGCTCTGAAATCAGACACACTGATTCTCTATTTGACATTCTTGCACCTTTTTGAATCTCATCTCATGAAGAATTCTAATCAAAAGATATTTACTATCAAAGTTTCCTTCTCATAATTGCCTTCAAGAAAACATGTCAAAAAACCATAAAATTCATAAGGATTTGGCATTGATAATAGGGAAAACTGACACATGGGGAAACAAAAACTAGGGCATTGGTTCAATTTCATGAGGAGATTATAAATATGGAATTTAAGGTCATGATTAATAATTAGGTGAATTTGGTGAGCAGCCAAATTGGACTACTCAAAATTGTACAGCTAGGAACATTGATACAAAAGTGGTTTTTGCAAATGAAATGGACCTAGGAAAGTGTGCGGACAAATTTAGAGATATGACATCATAAATAGGGGTACCAACCAATCTACATTTAATGACACCAGAAAAACTTTACAATTTGCATTTGGAATCATGTTTGAAAACTTATCAAATAGATTCATCATAAGCTCAAAATTGAAACATAACAAGTATCTAACCTATAAAATTTACTAAAAAGAGAATTTTCTCATTTTGGTCAATTGGGTCCAAGTTATAATTGGTCAAATAGGGCCTCCCAAAATTTTGAACAATTTACATCAGCACGACAATACTAAACAACCTACTTTGAGGGATTCAAAACCTAGTCAAAGCATATCAAAATTACTCAAAATTTGAAACATAAGTTCTTTGGTGTGATATCCCAAAGTAGTGAATCATGAAACATAACTAGGTGAAAGATATTCAAATGCAAACTAGGCCTCTTGCCATTGTTTGATAGTTGGGCAAAAATTTAGATTTTGACATTGCTCAAAATTTTAGTTCACAAAATGACCTAGAATGGCAATTTAACTTCATGGGATGAGTGGAGATATTGAATGGAAGGTGTTAGAAACATTAAACACCTCTTAGGACTCAAAAGGATAGTCAGGTACACATGCATTAAAAATCACTTATAGGGCTTGATTTTTTTAATAGTGATTCTATCTGGGGATGCATGTCCCTTGTTGACATAGCAAGGATTTAGATATTTGGAAGAATTAGACCACACACATTACAAAAAAAAACTCCCTTCGAATAGCTTTATTGAAAGAAAAAACATCTACTCCTAAATTGTACAAATGATGACCCTAGGCCACTAAACTTATCAAAACTTCTTACCTTTATAATATATCTAATTTTCATCTACACTTTCATGAGGTAAGATGAAGACATCTCTTCTATACATTTCACCAATTGGATTAGCATGATGAAATAACTCACTTCAAAAAAACAAATAAGTTCCTCCATTTTCATAGTGCATACATAAATCAGCATTAACTTCTATATCATGCTTACTATGAGAAAACAAATCAGTATGCTCATGTAAAATAGGATCAATCTAAAAACCATAATGAACAACTAACAGATGTATGCTATCAATTAAAACCATGAAAGATTCATATTCTACTTTGTTCAAAAAGTAGCATGTGTCAAAATTTTATAACTCACCTTGTGTAACTAGATGTGAGGAGTATGTGAAAACTGATCACTACCTACTTATAGTCATGTTACTCATCAAACTAGATTTGTCTTTTACTAAAACTCTTTCACACTCAAACAATAGGTTAGTTACCAAATACAACAACTTATCCTGAAAGTACTAATCTAAACTATGCTAATCACAATCATTTTCTTCATTTAACAAAATGTTAGAATGTTCTTTGCACTTATCTCTACAAGACTTATCAGTGCATAAAGAAAATCCATATTCAGATGTCAATTTTCAATATTTTCCTCTTCATCACATGAAACATCAAAACATATTGTAACAATACTGAGATGAGAAGAATCTGAAACAATGTGAAATTTCCCTTCACTAACATCCCCTAAATCTAACAAGTCATCATGTGCAAAGACATTTGAGGTACAGTCATATACACCTCCAAAATCTGACAAAGTTTATTTGGATTCTATATCTCTTTCCACATCAAACTTTTGGGAAGTGACTTCACTAAATGAAAAAATGTCATGAGAGAAAATATGAGCATCCTTAGAAACATGTACATTCTTTTCAAAATCATGAGCCAACAAAGCTAAAATTTCATTAGGGCTCAAGGAGATTGTCTCACAAATCTTCTCCCGGCTATGATTATCATCTAGATGAAATTAAGAACTTACAACAACAAAATTATTAGTATAACACTGTGGAACATCAAAATCATTACAACATTCATTCTCATCATGGCAAGAACTACCTTCATTGCTATTATATAATTCCTCAACATCATACTCATTGTAACAAAATTTATTCTTTCTTTCATACCCATCTTCCTCATGTTGATTACAATTATTTGATTCATTACATTTGAATCCATCTCTTCACACTTGGAAGAAAAATTATCTTTATATATGAATTCATTATAATCATTACTACCTTGACTTTCAGCACACCCATTATTATCATTAGAAGATATAAAATGAACTTTATAATAATCACTTTCCATCTACTCATTGAATCTTTCAACTTACAAAAACTTTTGTAATCTTATAGGTGTTGGACAATTAACTAAATCAGGCACTAAAACATCAAGGAAAACACTAGGTAGGGAAGCGTTGGATAGAATTGTCTAATTTTGTATTATCTTTGATGTTGTACAAATATCATATCAGTTGGTAGACAATGCTTACTAAGCTAAGTTGGTTAGCAAGGCAATTTTCTATGTCTACCGAGCACTCTGAGAAATTACTCTGCATAGGCAGTGTCTATCAAGATCACTCGAGCACCAAGGAAATTGAGGCAAAAAGTAGTGTTAATTGAGCTGTCATGGTTAACAAAGGAAAGTTGGTCAAAAGCTAGTTTTTACCAAGTTCACTCAGTTGCCAATGGATTTTGCAAGTTTGCAGTGTTAACCAAGCTTTTGTTGGTCAACACAAGAAATCATTTTAGGATGGGTGTTTACTAAGATGGGTCAGCCAATGAAGGATTTCATTAATTTGAGAAATGAAGTTTAATTATTTCAAGTATTAATTCCAACTAACTATGGTAATATTTATTGGATATTTTAACTTGTAATTGAGTTGACTTGATAGTTTTTAAGGTATAAATGAAAGGTTAAGTTGATATTCTAAAGTGTATGAGCGAGTATGCAAGTGTATTGATTGTTTGAAGAGGAAAGTGAGAGAAAATTTGAAGGATGGTCAGATATCCTTGAGGAGCAACAAAGTTATATTTGATTAGGAAGGATCTAGCATGAAGCAGAATGAAAATTTGTAATCAGCAATTCAGTTGCATCTCATTGTTACTTTCTTACCATTGTAGCAGTGATTCCAAAATCTTGACTAGTTGTAAATCCTCTAACAAGGTGACAGTCCCATTGAATTGTTCTAAAGACCTCTCACAAGGCCACTCCTAATAGGGTGATTAAATCCTCTAATAAGTTCACACCTAATAGTGTGTTTTGTAACCTTTAACCAGGTTGGCTCCTAACAGGGCTCACTTCAGAAGAGTGAAAATTAGTAGCTATTTACTTGGTGGTTTTTCCCATATTGGGTTTCCATGTTAAATCTAGTGTCTCATGTGTTCATGTTATTTCTTTTATGCTTGCATTTTAATCACTAGAAATTTTTAAGATCAGTAATAAGTAACATACACTACATTTACCAAGTTACAAAATTTTAAGTATGTTTACTGAGTGATAGTAGTAATTAGTTTTATTAGACATCTAAGGGATCTATGGATTTTATTTTTTGGTAATTGATTCACACCTGCCAACCCCCCCCCCCCCCCCCCCCTCAGTTACTCCATCTATATTTCCAACAAATGGTATTAGAGCTTTTGGTGCTTGCAAGAAAGGTTTCAAGGACCTAAGCTAAAGATTAGGATGTCTTACAAAAGAGAAATTCCAAAGCTGAATAGAGACAACTTTTTAGCATGGCAAGGACTCATGAGACTTCATCTAGCTTCCATTAGTGATTTAGGATTGAAATACCTTGGTGAAGAATACACAACTCCTACGAGTACATTATTTGTTAATGACATTGCTGAGAAGAAGACTCATAACAACATAATGATAGACATTGCATCTACTCTAAGCTATGAGGAATTTGATGATATCAAGAACTAAAAAACTATCTTTGAAATTTTTAACAAGTTGAAGGATATCTATGGTGGTGATGACAATGTGAGGAGAGCCAAAGCAAAAAGCCTTAGAGGACAGTTTGATCAGATGAGAATGAGAGAGGATGAAAACATTGCTTCTCATTTATGCAATTAGAGTATCTACAATTCAAGAAAGAAGGTGTGACACAAATCATAAGATAACTTTGTATACCCTGGTAGGAAGATTGATAGCCTTTGAGCTAGATAACTATGATAATTATGTTCTAGCTTCCAATAACATTGAATATACATTTGAGGCCAAGCTTTCACTTAAGGAAAAAGGCAAGAAAATAAAGGACACTCAGTGAAAAAGTGAAGAAGAATCAGAGGAAAGTTTTGATAGTGATCTTGAAGTAGTTAAAGCTCTACTTGCAAGGAAATATTATAGAGGTAGAGGAAAATATAAAGGTAAATTTCCTCTAATCTATTTTTCATGTAAAGAAATTGGTCATATTATAGCCAAGTGTCTAAAAAAACAAAGAAAGGATGAGAAGAAAGGTCACAAGTGCAATAGCAAGAAAGATTTCAAAGCATTCAAGGAAAAAGGTAAGAAAACATGTTTTATGGCTAAGGATTATGATAATAGTGAAGATGAAATAGTTTACATTGCTGTGAAAGATGATTCTAATAATGATGAAGAAGATAAGATGGCACTTATCTCTCATGTGAGAAATAATGATACATTAATCATAGATAGTGGATGTTCACATCATATGACTGGTGAGAAAACAAAGTTTGAACACTTTGAAGACTATGACGGTGGTAGTGTAAGGTTTGGAAACAATGAACCCTATTGCAAGATTGGAAGGTGTCAAGACCTTATTTGCATATGTAGTACATAAAGGATTTAAGGTATATTAGATGGATGTTAAATTTTCATTTCTCAATGGTATTCTTGATGAAGAAGTCTACATTGAACAACCTAAAGATTTTGTTGATCCAAACAAAATGAACATGGTTTGTATATTACATAAAGAATTGTATGGTCTAAAACAAGCTCCTAGAGCATGGTATGAGAGATTGCATAACTAACTTATTCAGATTGGTTTCCAAAGAACTAATGATAACAGTATCTTGTACATCAAGGAAGGACTAGAAAACAAGATTATTTTGGTAGAAATATTTGTGGATGACACTTTATTTATAGGGAATGATGATCTATGCAAAGAATTTTCAAAGAAAATGAACAAAGAGTTTGAAATGTCTATGTTTGGTGAGATTAAGTTCTTTGTTGGTCTTCAAATTCAATACAACAAGAATGGTATCTACATCACTTAGTCTAAGTATATCAAGAAGATACTTAAGAATTTTGGTATCTAAGATTGAAAACTAGTTGGAACACCCATGTGTACTGGATTAAAGCTTACCAAAGATGATGATATAAAAGAGGTAGATCAGACCTTATATAGATCAATGATTTGAAAATTACATTATGTAGTTCATACAAGGCCTGATATTGCTCTTGCAGTTGGTAGAGTAGAAATATTCTCAACAAAACCTAGAGAAAACCATATGATGGAAATCAAAAGGATCTTGGGATACTTGAAAGGTACTAAATATTATGACTTATGGTATAAACTTGGAGGAAATCTAGACTTAAAAGTGTTTACTAATGCTGATTTGGCAGGAAATATTGATGATAGAAAGAGTACAAGTGGAAGACCATTCTTTCTTGGAAAAAGATTGGTATCTTGGACAAGAAAAATGAAAAATTGCACATCCCAATCTATAGTAGAAGAAAAATATGTTATAGTAGTAGTGAACTGTTCTAATATTGTTTAGTTTAAATAGTTGTTGGAAGGCATGAAGGTTGAGATCAGAGAACTAGTTGTTTTTTTTTTTGATAATACAAGTGCAATTAACATATTAAAGAATCCAATGATGCATTCCAAAAACCAAGCACATTGCTCTAAAATACCACTTTGTTAGATAATTGGTGCAGGATAAAGAAATTAGATTGGAATGTGTCCATACAAAGGAACATATTTTAGACATATTCACCAAGCCATTATCTAAGGATGCATAATTGTATCTAAGAGGTAAGTTAGGTGTCATTCCCCTATTCGAATCTCACTAAAATAAAGTTTTAATGAGGCATCAATAGGAACCAAGCTGAAGATCTATCAATTGATGCAACATGATCAAGGGAACATTGCATATGAATCAGTACTCAAGGTACACTAATACTCATTTGGTATGTATTGTTTTTGGCATATGTTGTTAAAGAGGGAGAGTTTACTATCATATCTTTCTAAAATTTGTTTGAGGGAGAGTTTACTATTTGGAAAAGAAGCTATGTAATTCCTTCACAAAGGGAGATTACTACATTAGAGAAGTTTATGGCATAAAATCTAAGAGGGAGAAAATTTTCTATCAGAGAAAGACTTATTTTCAAATTTCATTGTGCTATGACATATTGTGTTGCCATCAATACCAAAGAGGGAAATTTTTTGATACAATTGTCTAATTGTGTGTTGTCTTTGATGTTACACAAATGTCATATCAGTTGGCAGATAGTGCTCAAGGAAATTTTCTATGTCTATTGAGCATTCTTGGAAATTACTCTGTGTAGAAATTGTCTATTGAGCTCACTCAGATATTGAAGTAAATTAGGAAAAAAGTAGTGTTAACTAAGCTCTCGTGGTTAATGAAGGAAAGTTGGTCAAAAGTTAGTTTTTACCAAGTTCACTCATGTTGGTGTTTGAAAACGTTACCTATTTCCAATTACCCTAATGAGAACAAAACATATCTAGGGGTAGCTAACTCCCATTATCAACACATCCATTCAGACACTAGGCCAACTGTAAGGCATGACCCTTCCTCTTCTTCAGGCTCTGCAAAACCTAGGCGGGTAGACCTAAGATTCAATTGATACTGTACTAGTGCAAAACATATCCATGAATCTATTTAATGCACATAAAAACCCCTAATTATTCTATACTTAACTAGGAGATCACAAGCATGAAATAACTAAGGACATGACTCATGAAATTGGAAAGCTAAGTGCAGGTTATACTTTGAATACCTTTCAACATAAAATGAAAATGATATAATAGATTGATGACAATAAGACCCAGGTATGAGCAACAAAATTTAATGATCCTATCTATGATTAGTGCCTTATCTATTGGGCAATTAAATGAATTATAACCATACATCTCCTAGAAATCTTAGACATATCTCTACATCAAGATCCCTAATCTATCCTTCACTTTGTGAACTGACATCTGCATAAAAATGAATCTCATACTCAGAATATCCCATCATGAAATCAGTAAACCCTGTGATAAACACCAAGTGGTTATATGGCTCTTGGTTCCATAAGCAAGGTATTTCAATCACATACACCACTAAATGAGATGCAACCTAATCTATGGTCTTTAATCATAAACTAGAAAAGATTACAAATCCACAAACAGGAGACAAGATTCAAACTAAATTTGAAACCATTGCTGCTCTTTATTTACTTTCCTTGAAATCAAATACATGAAAGATGTACAAAATACTTCATAAATCACCTAACAGACATGAACTATTTGCATAAAACTCAAAATTCTATTCAATACAAGAAGAAATGCTGAAGAATGGTTTTTCAATGCAAAAAATTGGAACCTCTCAAATGGAAGAAAGAAAGAATAATATAGCAAGGAGATGAATTCTTGGATTGAAACTGAAGATGACAAGTGTCCATTTGGAATCCCATCTTGTGTAACTGAAAACTTCTTTCATCTCTCTACCATTTGATCTGATTTTTTGTTTCATCATTACGCTCTAACTAATTGGAAAATATCTCTGCCTAATGATGAAATCCTTTTGCATCTAAAATATCTGAAACCTTATGCAATTCTGGTGAAAATGTGATTCAACTGAGTGAATGCTATCAGAATTCGACCCAAACTGAAAATTTTATTGACCTTTAACCATATTCAAGTCATCACCATGAAAAAAATCAAATTTGAACTTCCTGGTCTGAAATATGGTTGCACTTTAGGTACCTGATAGAAAACCTTGTGTAGCTTGAATCACCTACTACCTATGCAAAAACTAACTCTGGAATCAGATAGTTCATCTTTTCCCAATTCTGATGGTATATTGGAGTGAATATCTAGCTTATCAGAAACCCACTAAAAGTCCATTTGAAAATAGTCTCCTCTGTCATGGCACTCATGTCTGCAATTTTTTAAGAAAATATATTAAAAATTTATCTTTTCAAACATTATATATTTTCCCTCTCTTTCCAATTTGAGGTCAACCTTTAGTTGACTAGCCTTTCTACCACATGGCAGCCTCTAATTGGCTGGCCATTGTTCTCAGATGCCACGTCAGCACCGTAAGGACCCAATGCCACATGTCGAGAATGCGCTTCCTCGCATTACTTAAATTCCCACAACTTCATAATGCGGGAATGCACAAATTGTCAGATCTCACCATGTGGCAAAATCCTATGCCTCCGTCTTGATCTGATCATTCTTGCCACATCATCATTTCTTGGACCCTCCGTGCCATGTGGCACCCAGGTGCATCCCCACATTTTTAAACCTCTGTGCAACTCTTTTTGTGGGGATGCGCACGCCGTTGGATCAATCCATTTGTTGTCATCTCCTTCAATCTTTGGTTTTGGTGCCACATCAGCTCATGTGCAAGTTTGTTTAAAATATAGCTTTCATACCGTGCTAGCTGGCATCCACATGACGAAGTCAATGGGGAGGGGCCCACCACGTGGGCATGGCCTTTCAAAGGCTTGTATCCATTTAAGACACAATGCCTACGCAAAGATTTGCATTTAAACTTTAAGATTGCCCATTGCACAAGAAATGTGGGATAATGCTCTTTTTCTGAGTTCTCCCTCTGCGCATGGCCTTCTCATGCTCTGCTTCCAATTGCACAGCCCTCAAATCTTCATGTGCTACCTTGACCACATGTCTTACATCACTAGCTTCTTCTTTTAAATCATGAATGATGCTCCTTTTATACCTTTTCCTTGCTCTATGCCTTCCTCATGACATGAACTACATAGTCTGAGCCGTCTGCGTGCTTTTTTCTCCACACAAATTCCTTTTGTTGCTGTGGACCCTCAATACTGGCATGATGAGCTTCCATTTTTAGATGTTGAGCCTCCATTCTTATTGCATGGGGCTCTTTCTCAAACATTAGTGAGTTTCTTTGTTTGCATGGGTGTGATCTTCGCTTGTTGAAAATCGTTGCTCCCTCCTTTACTTTCCACTTTCATCAAACTCATAGCGTTAAAAGCTCTCTTTTTCCTTGCGTAGGGCGACTTTTCTTTTATAGCATCGGGTTCTATCTTTGTTGCGCTATGTGGAGCTTCTTTTTTATATCTATGGGCTTTTCTTGCCATTGAAAACTACTTCCCTGCCCGTTGTGAGCTCTCCCCATTTTTAACAGAGCTGCTCCCTTAAAAGCATGGACTCCCATGTTAACTCACGCAGGCTTCTACTTTCAATTGTTGCCTCCTCTGCGTGGGCTTCCTGAATGCCTTTGGCATCTCAACCTTTGAAAGGATTCCTTAGGATTGCATGGACTTCCATTTCAAATGTTGACTGTATTAAACTTGTAGCTTCTCTTCCTTCTGCCTGCTGTGAATGCCTCTTGGTGGCTTCAACTCTTGGCTTTGCCATTCCCTTTATGGCTGCAAGTTGTCTCTTGTTTTTTAATTTTTTGAAGCAGATTTCAATGTGGGATCTTCCAAGTTTTATGCAAACGTTCCCATGGCTCCATGCTATTTAATGGTTTTTTGCTTGCAACAGCTTCATGGCATCCTGATATGATTTAATCATACATACTATGTGCAATAAGTTTCCTTTGGATATGTTATGAAGCTTAGCCTTCTTCACATGGGCTCTACCCCTGTCTCAGTCATAAACCCATGAGGCATGGATCTTTCCTAAGTATGGGCGACTTTTCTTCACTGAAAATGCATGAATCTTCTTTTGAAAACCATTGACCTCTATGTGAACGTGCAAAACATCCTTCAAAGATTGCCGCTTATTAATTAGGCATTCAACATAAAAAGAAAGCCATATAATCTAAGTTCTTCTTTGATTCACTTTTCATCTCAAGATCCAAGTATTCCATCCTTTTCATCTTAAAGAGATTCCATATAATGTATCAACATCTTTACCAGTTTGATGGAATCAATCGGACCCCAAAGTGGGTCTGACTAAAACAATTTTCATTTCCAAACAACTAGATTCTCAGACTAATCAACTGAACACTTCAGACTAGTAGGAAACAATTTTGATCACAGATTGATCGTTAAAAACCAAATTTGTCACTTTCTACCAACTATGAATCTAATGCCAGGAGGTCTATTGACTACCTTTAAAAACTAACCTGAACAACTAACCAAGCTCTAAAACTCAGGATCTATGTTCTCTCTAACATATTCAATAGACCTACTAGATCTCATTGCATGATGACATCAGGGTCAAAAGATATCGACCTTTGAAGTTGCTCACTTGAAATTACCTACAATTAAACAAGTCAGAAAGCTAGAAATTGCATTTGGAAATGACCTGAAAAATTGGATGAATGGGCACATGAGGTTCAGAAAACTAGGACACAAGTAGATTATCATGAGGAGAGTATAACTGTGTGATTTGGGCTCATGACGAATAAAAGGACACAAATGGCGGACGTTCAAAGTGGGCTACTTGGAACTTTGCAAACTGGAAACATTGACAGAAAGCATTTTTGTGAATGGAATTGACCTGGTAAAGTGTGGAGATGGATTCGTCAAGTTCTAAAAACTGGCACACTTGTAATATTTTTAGAGGACAACACAGTGGTACAATTCATTTGATCTTGCCAATCATAGATTTCAAGTTATAATGCTATGAACAGGGGTACTAACAAATCTGCAAATGCTGACACCAATAAAACGTTACAAATTGCGTTTGGAATCACGTTTGAAAACTGATCAAATGGATTCATATAAGCTAAAACTTGAAACATAACATTTTTTTGACATCTACAATGCAACATAAAAGAAAATTCAACATTTGGATCAACTGGTCAAAAGTTATTACTCGTCAAACAGGGGTTCCTAGAATTATGTGCAAAGTGCAAAAGCATGAAAACAATAACTAACCAACTTCGAGGGATTCAAAACCTAGTTAGACAAACTTGAAATGACTCAAAATCTGAAATGTAGGTTCTTGGGTATGGACACTAAATAATCTCAAAATGGAAAGTCATGACACATTTTTGGGTGTGAGATATTCAATGGAAAACACAGCTTCCTGTCGTTGTTCAACACTAGGGCAGAATTGCAAATTTGGCAAATGCTTGAAATAGGACTTCGTGAAATGACTCAGAAATTCAATTTAACTTCACAAAATGCTTAGGCATGTTGAATGAAAGGTGGTAGAAGCATTAAACACCTTAGGGATCTCAAATGGATAGTCGGGTACAACCTCGTTAAAAGCATTTATAGGCCTGATTTCTCAAAATTTTCAAGATGTGACTAAAATGAAGCATGCAATTTTTAGTCCCAACAGTGGCTCTATCTGGGGATGCATGTCCCTTATGGGCATGGCAAGGATTCATATCTCTAGAGGAAGCAGACCATTCCCCAAAAACTTCAAAACTTCTCTCGAATAGCTTATTGAAAGCAAGGAAACAACTACAACTACCAAGATTATGTACACACGATGGCCCTGGGCCACCGAACTTCAGCAAAATTGTTTACCTCTATCATAAACATGATTCTCATCTAAACTTTCATGCGGTAAACTAAATTTTCTTCTCCTATCAGTTTCACCAATCATATTATCATCATATAACAAATCACTCGGCAAAACAAAATTATCACTCTTACTTTCATAATGCATATAAAAACTTACTTCATCCTCAACTGTTAGCTCATTATGAAGATACTGATCAGCATGCTTAAACATATCAGACTGAAACTAAAAACTCTCTTCATTTAATGAATCATACATGTTATCATTTTTGAATATGAAGGCTTCATATTCAACTTGGGGAAAAAGACCACTCATACCTTCAAAATGTGTATCCCTTTGCATAACCGAATAGGAATCAAATGAACAATCTGACTGATATTCACATATGTCATCCACATTAGAATCTGAAACTAATCCGAGATCTTCAAATGATTCTTTGAAATCAACAAGTGGATTAGTCATCACATTAAAATATTCATCATAAAACTTAGTACAAGGTGTATGCTGATTTTCAAGAACAACTTTGTCAAACACCTTGTTATCATAATCAGATGCAATATCATGATCATATTCACTGTCATATTTGGAAGAAGAACAGTCTGACCTCTTACAACAGTAAGAAAAAGTATCATCATTAAAATCACTATCAACTAAATCTGAATTTTCCATGTGTTCTTCAAAAAGAGGATTGATAATTCCATGCAAAGCGCCTTCGTAGACATTAGGACAAGTGATGTGTTGATCAACATCAAACTCCTCACCATATAACAGATTAGTGAAAAATTTAAAACCATTTCTAACATCACTATCATGGACACTTTCAGCATATGAAGAAGAAAAATCAGAATCATATGAAGAATCAACATCCACTCCATCAACGAAGCATGTAGAATAAAAATCAAAGTTACTTTCATTGTCTCCATATAGGTGATTCAAATGTCTTGCAAGCAAATCATCATTTATCTTACCAATAGGTGCTGATGTATTAATCTCAGGATCAGTCACATACTGATCATTACTGCACTCATCCTCAAGACACTCTTCTACACAATTAGGTAATACATCTCTATGGATAACCTCTTGTCTTCATATTGTGTAGACACATTTTCCTCATAACTTTCAATCTCAAACTGATTTACACAATTCTGAAATGGGCACTCACTTTTAGATTTAAGAAAAGAATTCATATCTTTACTGACATACGAGCACTCACTTTCATCATTACTTTCTTTTCCCCAATCAGCATCTGATTCACATGAAGATGCATATGTACTATCACAATCCTCTTCTTGACTTGAGCAACAAGTCTCGCCATTGTCTTCACATGATGCTTCTTCACAATATGTCGGATCAGCAACTTCATCTTTATCACTTGATACATCACTTCTAGGTTCTTCATCCTCATACTGAGATAAATACCTTTCCTCTTCCTGATTCGTTATATTTTCAACACAATGCAAATCATCAATGGGAAAATGAATGACTGGATTTATATCTTGCATGCATAACTCATCAAGTGAATCAACTCTATCATTTGCTATTGTAATACCATAAACATGTGCATTCAATTCAGCATGAATAGAATCATTTCTTCTTTGCAACAAAGAGATTTCATGCTCACATGTTTTTATTTTTGAATCTTCAACAAAACTATTTACAACAACAGGAGTGCTTATTTGTTGATCTGAAATTAAACATTGTATATGACATTGATTTGTTCTTTGCACCTCATCTTGCCGACAAACATTTCTAGAGAAGTGACTCCGAGTTAAGCCATATTTTATGTTATTCTCAATCTCTATTGCTATCATGAATGCCTAATGCAAAGTTCTAGGTTCCTTATCTCTCAACAGATAGTTCATCTTTTTATCAAATGCACCGAGATAAACCACTAAACACATTTGATCATCCGGCTTGTAGCTTTCAAGAATTTCATTTAAAATCTTTGCAAATCTGATATTAAATTTAGGAACTAACTCACCATTCCTGATTTGAATTTTCAAAAACTTATCAAAATAATCAGAGATGCTTACTCTTTCCCCAAACTGCATCATGAAGGCTAACATTAACTCATCACAGGATGAAATTGAACATGCTAGTAGGAATGAAAACTAGTCCCTAGCATCATCCTCTAAAGTCTGAACAAACAATTTCATCTTAATGTCTTCATGAGCAATTTCAAAATCACCAACCAAGTCACTAAACAACTGAACATGATGACTGGCTGAATTTTCATGGTTTCCACCAAACTTAGGCAAATACTTTCTGATGTTACAAGGCATAGTATTTAGGAAACCATGGATACCATTAAAATTCAATGGCATATACCTCTTGGTAGAGATGGATCTAGGAACTTCACTAACGGGCTGCATACTAGGTGAGATGAAACTTGACATTCTTCAACTCAAGACTCATTCACCATTAAATACTTTCAGAATTCATAACTTGCAGTAGATCTTCACAACCCTCTACCAAATGAATGCTTCAAATACACTTCACAACTTTAAAACAACAATTGAAACCAAATCTAGTGAAATGTATAAAACACAAAACTATTCTCCTCTTTTTAGTGCTCTAACTTCACTTGATAGAGAATACATATGTAGAACTCACTTTCATGGGAAAGAAAATTGCATGAAAGTATAAGATAGCTCAAGTGTTTCTATATGAAACCCCTAATCTACTGATTGACCTGGTGCTAACATAAATTCCTCACACCACTAATCATAACCTTACAGAGTCGCCATCTCCTTGAAGAGAGAAATGAAATCATAGTTGTGATTCATCTTTATCATTACAAATTCTTACGACAATAGATCGAGCAACACTTCCAGACTTATTTGTCAGAAACTTATAATAGATCTCTCTTCTTGCTTGCAAATTCATCTAACTTTTAGATCTACTTGATTCCACTGAAAACTCTTGAAAATAATTTATACATCACTTCTCTACAATGATTCAGAGATCCTTTAGATAGAGTCGCCACTCACTATTGTGAGAAAGATTTTAAACATGATTCATAACACTACATATATGAACTAAAAATTCAACCTGAAAACTTTGCAAAATTTTTTAAAAAATTTAAAAGAGAGAAAACATCTTTCACCAATTCTGACTCTGAATTACAATAGTATTTTGAAAATAACAACCGGTTGACATGACTGAAGATGAACACTCTTAGCAACACAATCTATATTCAACCTTGAAAAATACTGCTATAAATGGATAAAACTTACTAGGGTGCATGATTTGGAGTAAGAAAATTGGAAATAACATCAGATAACTTACTGCTGAAACTTTTTAATGCACTTCTCTTGCTGTATTGAATCTCTTCTTTTCAAATTCTCAAGGTTTGTCTTAAATCTAATTCAATACAGTCCCCAGCAGAGTCACCATTTTGTTGGTGTTTAAAAATGTTACTCGTTTCCAATTACCCTAATGAGAACAAAACATATCTAGGGGCAGCTAACTCCCATTATCAACACATCCATTCAGACACTAGGCCAACTGTAAGGCATGACCCTTCTTATTCTTTAGGCTCTGCAAAACCTAGGCAGGTAGACCTAAGATTCAATTGATACCGCACTAGTACAAAACATATCCCTGAATCTATTTAATGTAGATAAAAACCCCTAATTCTTCTATGCTTAACCAGGAGATCACAAGCATGAAATAGCTAAGGACATGACTCATGAAAATGGAAAGCTAAGTGTAGGTTATACTTTGAATACCTTTCAACATAAAATGAAAATGATTTAATAGATTGATGACAGCAAGACCCAGGTATGAGCAAAAAAATTTAATGATCCTATCTATGATCAGTGCCTTATCTATTGGGCAATTGAATGAATTATAACCATACATCTCCTAGAAATCTCAAACATATCTCTACATCAAGATCCCTAATCTATCCTTCACTTTGTGAACTGACATCTACATCAAAATAAATCTCATACTCAGAATATCCCATCACGAAATCAGTAAACCCTGTGATAAACACCAAGCAATTATATGGCTCTTGGTTCCATAAGCAAGGTATTTCAATCACATACATCACTAAATGAGTTGCAACCTAATCTATGGTCTTTAATCATAAACTAGAAAAGATTACAGATCCACAAACAGGAGACACGATTCAAACTAAATTTGAAACCATTGCCGCTCTTTATTTGCTTTCCTTGAAATCAAATACATGAAAGATGCATAGAAAACTTCATAAATCACCTAACAGACATGAACTATTTGCATAAAACTCAAAATGCTATTCAATACAAGAAGACATGCCGAAAATGGTTTTTCAGTGCAAAAAATTGGAACCTCTCAAATGGAAGAAAGAAAGAATAGTATAGCAAGGAGATGAGTTCCTGGGTTGAGACTGAAGATGACAAGTGTCCATTTGGAATCCCATCTTGTGCAACTAAAAACTTCTTTCATCTCTCTACCATTTGACCTAATTTTATGTTTCATCATTACACTCTAACTGGTTGGAAAATATCTCTGCCTAATGATGAAATCCTTTTGCATCTAAAATATCTGGAACCTTATGCAATTCTGGTGAAAATGTGATTCAACTGAGTGAATGCTATCAGAATTTGACCCAAACTAAAATTTTTACTAACCTTTAACCATATTCAGGTCATCACCATGACAAAAATCAAATCTGAACTTCCTAGTCTAAAATATGGTTGCACTTTAGGTACCTGATAGAATACCTCATGTAGCTTGAACCAGCTACTACCTGTACAAAAATTGACTCTGAAATCAGATAGTTCATCTTTTCTCAATTCTGACGGTATATTGGAGTGCATATCTAGCTAATCGAAAACCCACTAAAAGTCTGTTTGAAAATAGTTTCCTCTATCATGGCACTCATGTCTGCAATTTTTTAAGAAAATATATTAAAAAATTATCTTTTCAAACATTATATATTTTCCCTCTCTTTCCAATTTGAGGTCAACCTTCAGTTGACCAGCCTTTTTGCCATGTGGTAGCCTCTGATTGGCCAACCACTATTCTCAGATGCCACATCAGTGCCGCAGGGACCCAATGCTACGTGTCGAGAATGCACTTCCCCACATTACTAAAATTCCTACAACTTCATAATGTGGGAATGCATAGACCGTCAGATCTCGCCACATGGCAAAATCTTGTGCCTCCGTCTTGATCTGCTCATTCTCGCCACATCATCATTCCTCAGACCCGTCGTGCCACATGGCACCCAGGCGCATCCTTGCCTTTTTTAACCTCCGTGCAACTCTTTTTGCGGGGATGCACACGTCGTCGGATCAATCCATGTGTCGTTGTCTCCTTTAATCTCTAATTTTGGTGCCACATCAGCTCATGTGCATGTTTGTTTAAAATATAGCTTTCATACTGTGCCAACTGGCATCCACATGACGAAGTTAATGGGGAGGGGCCCACCACATGGGCATGGCCTTTCAAAGGCTCGTGTTTGTTTAGGACACAATGCCTATGCAAAGATTTTCATTTAAACTTTAAGATTTCCCGTTGCACAAGAAATGTGGAATAATGCTCTTTTTTTGAGTTCTCCCTTTGCGCACGGCCTTCTCATGCTCTGCTTCCAATTGCACAGCCCTCAAATCTTCATGCGCTACCTCGATCACGTGTATGACATCACTGGCTTCTTCTATTAAATTATGAATGATGCTCCTTTTATACCTTTTCCCTACTCTGTGCCTTTCTCACAACGTGAACTGCATAGTCTGAGCCGGCTGTGTGCTTTTTTCTCCACACAAATTCCTTTTATTGTTGTGGACCCTCAATACTGGCATGATGAGCTTCCATTTTTAGACACTGAGCCTCCATTCTTATTGTGTGGGGCTCTTTCTCAAACATTAGTGGGTTTCTTTGTTTGCATGGGAGTGATCTTTTCTTGTTGAAAACCATTGCTCCCTCCTTTACTTTTTACTTTCATCAAACTCATAGCGTTAAAAGCTCTATTTTTCCTTGCATAGGGTGACTTTGCTTTTATAGCATGGGGTTTTGTCTTTGTTGTGCTGTGTGGAGCTTCTTTTTTATAGCTATGGGCTTTTCTTACCATTGAAAACTACTTCCCTGCCTGCCATGAGCTCTCTCCATTTTTAACAGAGCTGCTCCCTTAAAAGCATGGACTTCCATGTTAACTCACACAGGCTTCTTTCAACTATCACCTGCTCTACGTGGGCTTCTTGAACACCTTTGGCATCTTAGCCTTTGAAAGGCTTGCTTAGGATTGTGTGGACTTCCAATTCAAACATTGACTTTATTAAACTTGCAGCTTCTCTTCCTTTTTCCCACTGTGGACACCTCTTGGTAGCTTCAACTCTTGGCTCTGCCATTCCCTTTATGGCTACGAGTTGTCTCTTGTTTTTAATTTTTTGAAGCAGATTTCAATGTGGGATCTTCCAAGTTTTATGCAAATGTTCCCATGGCTCTATTCTATTTAATGGTTTTCTGCTTGCAATAGCTTTATGGCATCTTGATATGATTTAATCATACATACTATGTGCAATAAGTTTCCTTTGGATATGGTATGTAGCTTAGCCTTCTTCACATGGGCTCTGCCCCTGTCTCGGCCATGACTTCATAAACCCATGAGGCATGGATCTTTCCTAAGTATGGGCGACTTTTCTTCACTAAAAATGCATGAGTCTACTTTTGAAAACCATTGACCTCTATGTAAAGTGCAAAACATCCTTCAAAGATTGTGGCTTATTAATTAGGCATTCAACATAACAAGAAAGCCATATTATCTAAGTTCTTGTTTGATCCACTTTTCATCTCAAGATCCAAGTATTCCATCCTTTTCATCTTAAAGAGATTCCATATAATGTATCAACATCTTTACCAGTCTGATGGAATCAGTCGGACCCCAAAGTGGGTCCGACTAAAATAATTTTCATTTTCGAACAACTGGATTCTCAGACTAATCAACTGAACACTTCAGACTAGTAGGAAACAATTTTGATCATAGATTGATCGTTAAAAACCAAATTTGTCACTTTCTGCCAACTATGAATCTAATGCTAGGAGGTCTATTGATTTCCTTTAAAAACTGACCTGAACAACTAATTTAGCTCTGAAACTCAGGATCTATGTTCTCTCTAACATGTTCAATAGGCTTGCTAGATCTCATTGCATGACGACATCAGGGTCAAAAGATATCGACCTCTGAAGTTGCTCACTTGAAATTACTTGCAATTAAACAAGTCAGAAAGCTAGAAATTGCATTTGGAAATGACCTGAAAAACTGGACGAATGGGCACATGAGGTTCTGAAAACTAGGACACAAGTAGATTGTCATGAGGAGAGTATAACTATGTGATTTGGGCTCATGAGGAATAATAGGACACAAATAGTGAACATTCAAAGTGGGCTACTTGGAACTTTGCAAACTAGAAACATTGACAGAAAGCATTTTTTGCGAATGAAATTGACCTGGTAAAGTGTGAAGATGGATTTGTCAAGTTCTAAAAACTAGCACACTTGTAATATTTTTAGAAGACAACACAGTGGTACAATTCATTCAATCTTTCCAATCATAGATTTCAAGTTATAATGCCATGAACAGGGGTACTAACAAATCTGCAAATGCTGATACCAGTAAAAATTTACAAATTGCGTTTGGAATCACGTTTGAAAACTGATCAAACAGATTCGTCATAAGCTAAAACTTGAAACATAAAATTTTTTTGACGTCTACAATGCAAAGTAAAAGAAAATTCAACATTTGGATCAACTGTTCAAAAGTTATTACTCATCAAACAGGGGTTCCCATAATTATGTGCAAAGTGCAAAAGCATGAAAACAATAACTAACCAACTTCGAGGGATTCAAAAACTAGTCAGACAAACTCAAAATGACTTGAAATCTGAAATGTAGGTTCTTGGGTATGGACACTAGATAATCTCAAAATGGCAAGACATGACACATTTTTGGGTGTAAGATATTCAATGGCAAACACAGCCTCCTGTCGTTGTTCGACACTAGGGCAGAATTGCAAATTTGACAAATGCTTGAAATAGGACTTCGTCAAATTACTCAAAAATTCAATTTAACTTCACAAAACACTTAGGCATGCTGAATCAAATGTGCTAGAAGCATTAAACACCTTAGGGATCTCAAATGGATAGCTGGGTATGACCTCATTAAAAGCATTTATAGGCCTAATTTCTCAAAATTTTCAAGATGTGACTAAAATGAAGCATGCAATTTTTAGTCCCAACAACTCAGTTGCCAACGGATTTTTCAAGTTCATAGTGTTAACCAAGCTTTTTTTGGTTAACATAGGAAATCATTTCAAGATCAGTGTTTATCGAGCTGGGTGTGCCAATCAAGGATTTTGTTAATTTGAGAAATGAAGTTTAATTATTTCAAGAATTGATTCTAGCTAACTATGGTAATATTTATTGGACATTGTAACTTGTAATTGAGCCAACTTGATAATTTGTAAGATATAAATTAAAGATTAGGTTGAGATTCTAAAGTGTATGAGTAGGTATGCAAGTGTATTGGTTGTTTGAAGAGGAAAGTGTGAGAAAATTTGAAGGATGGTCAGATATCCTTGAGGAGAAATACAATTATATTTGATCAGGAAGGATCTACCATGAAGTGGAATAGGGATCTATAATCAGCAATTTAGTTGCATCTCATTCAGGTCATTTTATTGTTACTTCCTTACCATTGTAGCAGTGATTCCAAAATCTCTTAGCAGAGTTGGTTTAACAGCCAGTTGGAAATCCCCTAACAAGGTGACATTTCCATTGAATTGTTCTGAAGAACTCTCACAAGGCCACTCGTAATAGGGTGATTAAATCCTCTAACAAGGTCATAGCTAACAACATGTTTTGTAACCTTTTACCAAGTTTGCTCCTAACAGGGCTCACTTTAAAAGAGTAAAAATTAGTAGCTAGTTGCTTGGTGGTTTTTCCCATATTGGGTTTCCATGTTAAATCTAGTGTCTCATGTGTTCATGTTATTTATTTTATGCTTGCATGTTAATCACTGGACATGTTTAAGATCAATAATAAGTAACATATGCTGTATTTTTTGAGTTACAACATTTTAAGTATGTTTACTGAGCGACAACAATAATTAGTTTTATCAAATATCTAAGAGATTTGTGGATTTTTTTTTTTTATGGTAACTTATTCAACCCCCCCTCTTAGTTACTCCATCTATATTTCCAACAGGAAGATTCTTGAGGTCTAGAATGAAAAGGCATCTTGTTGATTGCTTATTTAAGCTTTAGATAACATTTTTTGGCATTTAGACCTTGAGTACTTCCTACTTCAATTCTTATAACAATGACAATCTTATTGTAGATCCGTTTATTCTACATAGCAATGTTTTTAACCACAATCTTCAAACTTTCAAAACTTGGAAAACTAATCTCAGATCTAAGATCTAACTCCATCATAAAATAAAATTTCTACCTCTTCCTTCTAGTGCTAAAAATCGCTGAATAGAGGCAACCATTTTTAACACTTGACTTCCATGAAAGAGAAACATGAAAATCAAAATACCTCAAGTGCTGATGCAAGACTTTGATATGCTAATTTGACATGGGTGCATACTGAAAATCCTTCACACCATTGATAAAAATTTATAAATCCGCCACCTACTTGAAAGAGGATAAAGAAATCACAGCTATGATTTACTTTCTAACACTTCACTTTTTTATAACAATAGATTGCAAACAACACTTTAAAACTTATCAAGAACATATACTTCCTTTTCAAGAAACTATCAAAAGCTTCAGATCTACCCATACAACTAAAAGTCCTTCAAAATATTACAATGAAATCAACTAGAAACAAACTAGTATAGATATTTAGAGTTTCCACTTTCATTTGTGATAAATCAAACATAATTTGTTACTTGACAAATCTGAACCAGACTTTCCATGTAGGAGAAATGCAAATCATCAAACCACTCTTATAGATTTACAAACTTGAAAAAGAGAACAAAACCTTTTGTTCTTTCTTGACTTTAATTTTACAACAACACTTTGAAAACAAAATTTGGCTAAATTGATTGAATATGAAAACTCTTAGCAATATAATTTACACTCAACCTCAAAGCTACTACTAAAAATGGATAAAACTTCACTGGGGTGTATGATTTGGAGTAATAAACTCAAAAGGACTTAAAAAAACTTGCTGTTGCAACTTTTTTCATGCACTTCTTCCACTATATTGAATCTTCCTTATTCATATTCTCAAGGTTTGTCTACGATACCAATTCAATATAGTCCCTAGCAAAGTCACCATTTTGTTGGTGTTTTGAAATGTCATAGTTTCAAATTACCCCACTAAGAACAAGATACATCTAGGGGCAGCTACTTCCAACCTTCAACATACCCTTTTAGACACTAGGCCAACTATAAGGCTAGATCCTTCTTCTTCTTTAGGCTCTACAAAAACTAGGTGGGTGGACCTATAGATTCTTCATATGGTACTAGTGCTAAAACATGCACTTGAATCTAACAAAGATAAAACCCTTAATCTTCTAACATTTATGCAAAGATCTCAAACATGAAATAGCTAATGACATGACCTAAGAAATTGATAAGCTAAGTGAATTCATCCTTCTTAGCTCTTCAACATGAAAGAGAAAGATATTTGATTAATGATGTTGATTTCAACAAAACCCCAAATATGCATTAGTAAGAACAAGTTGATCTTGTAGCTGATCAGTGCCTTATCTATTGGGAAATTAAATTCTTACATCTATGATATTGGTGACATATTCCATACACCAAGATATCAGATCTATCTTATCATCTTGTGAATCAAACATCAATGTTCATAAATACCTCATTCTCATGAAGTATCCTTCTCAAAATAACCAAGAACCTTGTCAAATACATCAAGCATTTATTTGGCCATTTATTCCAACAGAAAAACATATTAGACATACAACCTTAAGGGGATGTAAATGGGTCTCAGTTGTTTGTCCCTAAACCACATAAGATTGCAGATTATAGAGATAGGAGATGAGAATTAGAATGAAACTAAGGAGATTCCTTCTCATTTTTATTCATTTCTTTGAAACTATAGATTCAAATGCATGTAAAAAATTCATAAAACCACTAAATAGATTAGAACTAGATATATTATCTAAACTTACAAGAGAAATATGCTAAATAATATGGTGGAATCATAGCTCTAGATCCAACCATGTGGTCTCATAGACAAACTAGAACCAACAATATGGTCTCACACTAAAAACTGCCAACTCTTACAATTGATGAGAAAGAGAAAGTTATAGGAGATAAATGAAATCTCAGATCTAATCTAGAAGTGACGTGTGTCCACTGGAATCTTCATTCCTTGTTTTTGTAAAACATCTCTTATCTTTCTACCCATGAAATTTGATATGATTTTCATTATTGTTTAGTAACAAACCTGAAATATCTCTTCCTCAATGATGAAAACCCTTATGTTACCAAAATATCTAAAATGTATCATGAAATGCTGATAGTATCTTAATTAAACTGACTTGGAGGTGACCAAAATTGACCATAACTATGTTTTTACTAAATTTTACACATATTGAGTTCATCAACCTACTAGAAAATAAATCTGAACCTCAATATCTGAATGTGGTTGCAAACTAAGAATCTAGAACAAAACCTCATATGATTTGAGTAGATGGCTTCCTATGTGAAGAAAAACTCTAGAAATGGAAAGTTCATTCTCTTTTAGTTCTGAAAATATATAATATTGCTATATTCACTTATTGGGAATGCCCAAAAACTTAGTTTGAAAATCATGCCCCTATACTAGCTCTCTAGTCCATGAATCTCATTTTTCAAAAATTTAAAAATTTGAAAGTTTAAAACTTTCTCTCTTATCCCTTTTGAATTTTAAAAATTTTGTACATGAATCTTTGAGAAAAATATTTAAAAACCACTTTTAAATCATCCTTTATTTTCTGTCTTACCCATGAATTTGAGTTAACTGAGCTTGACTTTTTTTACAATGTGGCAGCACACCATTGGTCAACATCTACCACAACATCTTCCACCTAGGTGCTACGTGGCACCCTCTAATAGGTTGATATGTCATTGGTACACATCAATTTTTGATTGGCTGCCTGACTGCTCTGTGAGTGCCATGTCATCCGTTGATTGGTTCCACCATGTCACTATTGACTCAGGGCTTGCTACCACATGGCATCTAGGCACTTCCCAACATTCATAGTCAATAGCTACTAAATGTGAATTGGGGAATGTGCCCTTGTGAATTGCAGCACCTAGTATGTATCACCTTAGAATCTTTGTTCAATCTAGGTCATCCTACCACCTATCATTCCCTAACTCATTCTTAGGTCACCATGTGTCAATTTTTGATTGGTCAAAACTCTATGTCATTGCTAACATCAGCATATTTTTCAAAAAAATTGCTTGGTCACCTCCAAATCACCATGCCCATGTGAGCTATTTAAGGCTTTAAAAGCCATGTCACTTAAGACACATAACTTTATTGCACTCAAGTATTTAAACTAAAGAGACTATCCACACATGAGCAATGTGGGATATTTCATAAAAGCTCTATCTCTACCCAAACTACATCCTCTACATTGAAACAATGCTTTTTCCTCATGGTGGTGTGGATTTGTGCACATACTAGAAGTAGATATCCTACTACTCTACATGGATCCATGGTCTACTTGCAAGTATGGAAATGATGAGGGGTGCATTAAAAACTATTGCATTTAATCAATTGAACATGGTGTAGAACCCTCCATCAAGAGCATTGGTAGTCATAGCAAGTCCTATGTACTGAAGATGTGGATGCATAGACCCCTACACTATTAGTGGTTTTCTCTTACCTTGATTGCTATCACACTAGTTCCTATCATGGAAGATCCTCCCCTCAAATGTAGTTAGCAATTTACAAATTTCTACCTTCTTGCCATGCATTTTGCCATCATCTAAAATAATTTTTGAACCTCATATGATGAACGGTAAAGGTTTTTGCATTAGCACATGTAGCTGAAAAGAAAAAAATGACTTTTATTTAGAGATTTAAGGGGATGATGTCCATCCAGACCAAGTGACTGCTTTTCTTATTTAGTACAACTGCACAAAAAACTTCCTCTGAATTAAGATATCCCAAAATATCGACAAAATATTTGTTGATGTTGGCATGGGTGATCTAGCCCTTATTTCCATGGATGGTGGAGGACATTCTTTGAATATGCATTGTGGATTCCATGTATACTATTAATTCTCAATTTTGCAATTTGGGTATTAGTTGATTGATTCATCACCATAAAATGGGTAGAAGAGTTCAAAATATTAAAGCCCACATAAGCTCTATTATTATTGATGAAAATAAGATGAAAGTAGGCCATACTATGGTGTCTCACATAGAAGAAACATAATCATCAAGTAGCTCACAGAGATGAAAGTGTACAAGACTAAGTCTACTACTCATCGATTCCAAACTAATGGGGACAAAGCCAAAGATTGAAAACTTGGTTAATTTATTAGAGAACCTCCTTAAAAGATATTTATGAAAGACTAAACTCTCCTCATTTTTCTTAATGCTCATTTGAAATTTTTGAGTCATTGTTATTATAGTTTCCTTTCCTTATGTATTTTTGAATGAATAACATGATTGGAATCACCTCGTGAGATTGTTAAATTCCATAGTACATCTTCAATCTTTAAATAAAGCTTTTAATTCTTTACTTGTAGCCAATGGGAGCTTTGGAAGTTCTTGATCTCCTATTTCATCTTATGCTTATTCTTTTAAACCCTTTGAGCATCTTCTATCAGTCTATTGGAATTAGTCAAACCCAAAGTGGGTTTGACTAAAAAAAAATTTCATTTTGAAATGACTGAACTGTCAAATTAATCCATTAGTCACCTAATATTAATTTGAAAAAAATTTGACAACTAGAAAAAAATTTTAAACTCATTTTACATCTTTTTGCTACTGTCAACTTCATGCCAAGAGTTCCTTTGACTAGCCTTAAAATTTAACTAAAACATCTAACCAGGCTCTAAAATTAAACACAATGACTCTTTATTCCATATTCTTGCACCCTGTTGAATCTAGTCTCATGAAAAAATCTCAGTCAAAATATACTGATTGTCAAAGTTGCCTTCTTAGAATTGCCTACAAGTAAACTAGTCAGAAAACCATAAAATGCATTCAAATTTGGCATTGAAAATAGGGAAAACTAAGACATGGGGAAATGAAAACTAGGACTTTAGGTCAGTACCACAAGGAGATTATAAATCTAGGATTTGGGTTCATGATGAATAAATGGGTGAATTTTGTGACCAGTGAAAGAAGGCTACTTAGAATTGCAAAGCTAGGAACACTGACAAAAAAGTGGTTTTTGCAAATGGAATGGACATGGGAAAGTGTGTAGATATATTCGTCAAAACTTGCAAACAAGAAAACTTAAATAATTTATAGAGTAAAACAAAGAGGTGCAATCCATTTGATCTCATCTATCATGGATTTAGAGATATGGCATCACAAATAGGGGCACCAACTAAACTGCACTATATGACACCAGTAAAACTTTACAAATTGCATTTGAAATTGTGTTTGAAAATTTATCAAATGGATTCATCATAAACTCAAAATCAAAACATAACAATTCTCTAACATCTAGAATGCAATGCAAAAGGAATTTTTTCATTTTGGTCAATTGGGTCAAAGTTATAACTAGTCAAATAGGGTCTCTCGTAATTCTAAATAATTTACATCAACATGATAATACTGAACAACAGACTTTGATGGATTCAAAACCTAGTCAAAATATATCAAAATGACTCAAAATCTAAAAAATAGGTTCTCTGGTATGGATACTAAACATTTCCAAAGTAGGGATTCATGAAAAATAACTAGGTTTGAGATATTCCAATACAAACTAGGCCTCTTGTCACTGTTTGACACTTAGGCAAAAATGTAGATTTGGACACTGCTCAAAAGGAAACTTCACAGAATGACCTAGAATGGAAATTTATATTCATGGTATGAGTGGATATATTGAATGAAAGGTGTTAGAAACATTCAACACCTCTTAGGCCTCAAAAGGAAATTGAGGTACACATGCATTAAAAAATTCTTATAAGGCTTTTTTTTGAATAGTACTCAAAATCATGGCTTCAATTTTGAGCCAATATGAACAAATAGAGTTTGTCCTCTTGAGCCAAAGCTACAAAGGAAAAGAGAAGAAGAAGCTCTATAATAACACCTTCATTTGTTCCAAGAGAACCTATCCAAGTGTCAACTTTAGAAGATGAAAAAAAGAAGTGGATAGAAGAGATAGAGAGTGAAGGAAGTGATATCTTTGACCTCTTAGACTTTGATTTGATGCTAGTGGGAACTAATATGGTGGGATAAAATATTAGAGATACTCCTACGAGTGAACCATTAGGAGATGATTGGAATCAATTTCCTCCTCTACCTCAAGGACCTCTGGGCCTCCCACCACCACCATCACAAGATTTGGCTATTCTCAATAAAGTGCCAGTAACTCCACTTCCTCTAGTCACTCAATGAGAGAAAGAAGAACAAAAAGTTGAGGAACGGAGTTGCAAAAACTTCATGTTGATGAAGTATATGAGGTGGGGCAAATACCTAAGGAATCTCAACAAGTTCATCAAGATACAAAGGATAGATCCTTAACCTAATAGAGTGTAGAGACTTCTACTAAAGATCTTTGACATAAGAAGACTCTAGAGAGAAGTGACAAGGGAAAGGAGCCTATGGTAGAACCAACCTATTTAGCCAAGTATATGTCACCCATTGGCACTACACTAGCATAGCTAAAGAGGGAGGTTATGTTTAGTCAAAAAGGTAGTTGGACCTAACAATAGAGGAAGGAATGAAGGAATTGATTAAATTAGTGAAGAGGCATAAGCCACCTAAGGGTGATTTGAGAACATTGGACTTCATAATGAAGAACCAAGATCATGACCTTCTTGTACATATTTCCATTCGTCCTCTTCATGTCGACACCAAAGAGCCAACTTTGAAAGATTATTAAATCAAGGAGGTCATGTTGGGAAGGCCCATGGTAGACATGGATAAAGTCATGATCACCACATCCATGTAAGAAATGTTTAAGAACATGGATCAAGATGAATTAGAGCTAATAATGTTGTAAAAGAAGAATGAGCTACTAAGAGGCTACTTGAATGAAGTAGTGGTTCCCATTGACTTGGAGAAGCTAGAGATCACTTTGTTGGCTCTTGATTTAACAATGATTTTAACTGCCAGGTAGGAAAAATAGGATTTCATCTAAGGGAATATATCTCCTATGATGGACACAATTTTTCAAGAGCCTAAGCCAACTATAAGGTTGAACTCCTTCTACTTCAAGCTCTGCAAAACCTAGGCAGATAGACCTTTAGATTCACTCATATGGTACCATTTTCCAAAGCTTATAACTAAATCTATACAAAGAAGTTTATAAACTTTTTTCTCCTATACTCATGCAATAACAAAGATATGCAGTAGAAAGTTACAAAATCTATGAAATCCACAAGCTAAGCAAGGGTATCCTTTTAGCTCCTAAACAAAAAGGAAAAATGGATGATTGATTATATGATTTTCAATTAGCAAAACCCCAAATATGCAACAACAAGATGAATTGATCTTGTAGCTAATCAATGCCCTATCCATTGGGTATTCCATAAATCATAACATACATTAGGTATTGGTGATCTATCCTATCACTTTGCGATCATACATCAATATTTATACTAAACCTCATACTTATTAGACATCCTTCTCATGAAACTCACAACCCTGTCAAAAGGTTTCAAGAATTTACATGATTATTTCAATGAAAGGAAGATTACATAAAAAATACATACAACCCAAAATGAGATGCAACTGGATCTATGTTCTTTTTTCACAAACCACAAAAGATTGTACACAATAGAGAAGGAGACAAGAATCAGAATGACACTAAGTAATTTGGTGTTCTTTGTATTCATTCCTTTGAAACAAGTACATTCAAGATGCATGAAAGATTTATAAAATAATAAATAGATTAGAATTATAGTCTATTCTTCATTATTGTTGTTCATACAAGAGAGAATATTGAAAATGGTTGAATCATAGCTTTGGAAACTTGTCCAAAAGTTTAGAACATACCAACAAAATGAGAAAAGAAGAAGATAGGTAGAAAAATGAAGCTTGGTCAGATCTGATCCCTATTTTCCACTTTTTCTCTTCATTTTTTATCCACTTGGAAGGAAAAATCTCTCTTTTCTCTCTTCAATTAAGAATCAGATCAGATCTTCATCATTGATGCAACAAACTTCTGAGAAAATATCTCCAAATGATGATAAACCCTTGTTGGAAGAAGATCAGATTTTTTGCTACAAATCAGCACTACAAACTCCACCAATTTATTGAGATGAAAAAATAAAAAAGCTAGGAGAAACTTCACCAAGTTTGGCCCATACCCAGATGGCAGATTTGCAAGAAGAGATCTCTAACTATAATGATTAAGTAACAAAAAGTTAGGAAGGAAAAATAGTTGGAAAACCTATGCTTCAACAAACTCATGAATAACTTCGTATCATGAAGACTTGAACTTTTTTGGCCTACAAAAATAAATAGTTCATTCTGAGAGCTTTCCAATAGTATATGATATGCCTATCTTTGGCAAAGATTTAGACTAGAAAACATTGATTGAAAACTAGGTAGGGTAGAAAGAAGTTGCAGACATTTTCCTTTGAAAATTGGACTTATTATAAAGTTTAAAATTTTATAATAAACTTGGCTCTAATTTAAAAAATTTGGGGCTCACATGAATAAAAATATCTTTTAATATTTCCAAGATGAGCGCTCACAACTTGTGGACATGTATTTTAATTAAAAATTTTCAAACAACCTTACTCCACTGAGCTTATTCAAACTTGAGTTGACTCCATCTAGGTGCCACATGGCAAGCTATGATTGGTTCATATTTTCCACCTCATCTCCATGTGGGGCCCACATAACACTTTTCATCATTTCACAACTTCTCAACCTCTTGCCTTAACTACCAAACTTAACTAGCGAAGTCACATTAACCTCCATCTCCACATCTCTACCTTCCATCTTAACTGCATGCAATCTACAAAGATGTCATATTAACCCCTTTTGTCCACTTCTCTACTCATTTTACTAACTATGAATTCTATCCTAAAAAGTTACATGCTTCTCTATCATGCCACCACATGGCACTTCATCATTGGTTCCAGGCATCCTCCATGTGCTTTCAAAATTCTTCTCTATTAGTGCCAAAATAAGCTTAGTGGGCCCGCACACATGCTCCTCCTTTGTCATAAAGAACTTGCACTTTAGACATTTCATATGTGAGCAATATTTATTAAAAACATATAAAATAGTCATCACCCAATCAATGTGGGATAAAAAAGACCCCTACCAAAAAATGCAAGGTGGGATAACATGCACATTAACCCATGCATGTACACTTGTAAAATTGACCTATACATGAAAAATCTGATTTCCCCCCCAAAAATGAATCATCAATATAAATCATCCATTTGAAATGGATGGTCTAGATGTTGTGAAAAATCTCCCAATGAATGGTTAAAACACAATCGTTGATGAAGGAATATCTAAAATTTGACAAATAGGACAATTTTCAATGCATAGTGGAAGAACAATATAAAATTTTGCTATTTCATAGGCAGCCGAAAAGATCTTTTCTAAAATGGTGAAATGGGATAACACACAATTTTTTTCCACTACCACATGGCACAAACCCATTTGTCACAAATTCATTTCGCTATTTTGTGAAGGCAAGAAAAGAGACCTTCCAGAATATCAAATTTTGTTATTCTTGAATAGATATGAAAGTGCCTTTCTAAAATAGCAAAAATAGATAACATGCATATTAACCACTACCCAAAATGCATGCTAACCACACTAAAGAATACAACCCATTGAAGGTCTCTGAAACTGGTTATTAGTGATGGGATGAATACGGGATAAAAAGTCCGAAAGAAACTTATCATCATGGGATGCAAGCATATGTTGAATGAAAGGTGTGGAACAACTGAAACACATCGTAGGCTTCATAATGATAGTCGGGTACATATTCATGGAAAGATCTTATAAGGGCTCAATTAGGCATGTTTTTAGAATGGTACTCAAAATTTGTACTTCAATTTTGAGTTCCAACAATGAATTTGTCTAAGGATGCATGTCCCTTGTAGGCATAGCAAGGATTCAAATCTCTAGAAGAAGCAAAATTCTCAAATTTTTTATCTCAAATGACTTTATTGAAAGCAAGAAAACTACTTGTAAATTGTACAAACAATGGCCCTGGGCCACTGAAACTTCAAAAAAAGTTCTTACCTCTATCATAGACTTGATTTTCATTTCCATTTTCATGAGGCAAGCTAAAAATATCACTTCCATCAGTTTCACCAATCAAATTAACATCTTCAATCAATTCACTTGGCAAAACAAAATCTACATCTTCATGTTCATAGTGGACATAAAAACTAGGAACCACTTCAGCATAATGCTTGCTATAAACAAGTGGATCAACATGCTCAAAGATATTAGAACTAAACTAAAACTCCTCTTCATTAAATGATCCATGCATGCTAGCAACCTTGAATATGAAAGATTCATATTCAAATTGGTGAAGGAGAACACCCATACCTTGAATTTGTGTCTCTTCATGTATAACCATTTGGCACTCAAATGAAAAATCAGATTTATACTCACAAATTTCATCCATGTCAATTTCTAAAACCAATCCAAGGTTCTCCAATGATTTATCACAATCAAAAAATGGGTTAGCAATCATATTATAGCATTCACCATAAAACTCATTGCAAGGCATAGGTTGATCTTCAACAATAGCTTCATCTAACACATCATTATTAGATTCACAAGATTCAATATCCCCATCACAATCTAATCTCCTATAATAGTAAGATAGTGTATCATCATAAAGATGAATATTAACCAAATCTAAAAATTCTATGTGCTCTCCAAAAAGTGGGTTGATAATTCCATGCAATGCTCCCTTATAAGCATTGCAACAAGTGATGGATTAATCAACATAAAATTCTTCATTATATAGTAAATTAGTAAAAACCTTGAAATCATTTCCAACACCATGTTCATGAATACTTTCAACTTGTGATGAAGAAATATTAGAATCATCATTACATGAAGACACATCATCCACTTCATCAATTAGGCATGTGGAATATGGATCAATATTACGTGCATTGTCTTCTTTAAAATGATTCAAATGGATTGACCACCAATCATCTCTTAACTAATCAATAGGTTCCAATGCATTGAGCTTGGAATCACTTGTATATTGACTATTACAACTACCTTTAGCCTCATGGTATTTTTCCACACAACTAGATAATTCATTGTTGTAGATGACACATTCACCAATGATCTCCTTATCCTCATATTATGTAGACAATTCATCTTCAAAGTTTTCAACCACAAGTTGATTCATATAATAAAAAGATGGAATTTCATTTTCAATTTTAGAAAGAGATCTCATACCTTTACTTGCATAATAATATTCACTTTGATCATTTTTATCTTCTTTCCAAGTTTCATCAAACTTGTATGAAGATGAGTATGCATTATCATTGTCCTCACCTTGACTTGAGTAACCACTTTCATCTTCTTCTTCATATAGTTCTTCTTCATAACATACTGGATCAACAACCATGTTTTCATTACTTGAGTCATAACTTTCAACCTTGTCATCCTTATAAAACTGAGATGAACACTCTACAACCTTATGAGTAATGATATTCTCAACACCATAAGAATTATCACTAGGAGAAGTAACTGCTGAAACTATTCATGATTCTAGGACCCATCCATTGAATTAGCTTTATTATGTACTATTCTAGTACTATCCATACATGCATTCCCTTAAAAAAGATTAGGAATATTTCTATGTTTTAATAAGGAAATCTCACCAACACATGCTTTGAAATCTGAATTCTCAACATGGTTAGTTACAATAGTAGGAATATCTACATGTTGATTTGAATTTGAAAACTTAACATGACATTGGTTTCTAATCTTGGCTTCATCTTGTTGAGAAACATTTCTAGACAAGTGACTCTTGGTTAGTTCATAATTTATATTGTTTTCAATCTCTATAGTTGTCATGAATTCTTGTTGTAAAGTCTTGAGTTCTTTATCCCTCAATAGATAACTCATTTTCCCATCAAATGCATAAAAATAAACAACTAAACACACTTGATCATCTAGTCTACATCTTTCAAGAATCCTATTCAAGGCTCTTGCAAATTTGATATTAAGTTCAGGAATAAGTTTGCCATTCCTAGTTTGGATCTTCAAGAACTTCTCAAAAAAATCAAATATGCTTATTCTTTCCCCAAATTTCTCCATGAAGGCTGAATGCAATTCACTCCAATATGAAATAGAAGATGTTGGAAAAAAGGAAAAATAATCTCTAGCATCATCTTCTAAAGATTGAACACATACTTTCATATGCACATCTTCACAAGAAATCTCAAAGTCACCCATCAAATCAGTAAAAATCTGAATATGATAACTGGCTGAATCAAAATGGCTCCTATTAAACTTAGGAAAATGCTTTCTAAGATCATATTGCATGGTATTTGAGAAACCATGAACACCATCAAAGCGTAATGGCAAGTATCTCTTGGTAGAAATAGATATACAATTTTCATCAATAGATTGCATGTTGGGTGAAAAGAAATTTGACATTCTTTGCAAACTTACAAGTCTTTCACCAATATAAATTTCAGAATTCATAACTTGTAGAAAATCTGAAAACTCTTCTACCAACTTAATCTCCAAACATACTCCAACATGTAAAAAATTTTATTTGAATCTATCCTTCACAAAGTATGTAGAGATGCATCAAACTACTCTCCTACTCAGTGTTGAAAACATCACCTGATCAAGAAGACTTTGTATAACTTACTTTCATGGAAAAAGAAATCTCATGAAAGTGAAAAATACCTTAATATGTGATGCTTGCAAACCTCTTCAATACTTCAAACAACAATAGATTTAAATCTTATCCCATTTTATTAACTCTTGCATAGCACCTCACATAATCTCTTCAACCATTTCCAAGAAACTTAGATCATTTCATCAAATATATTTTCAAATTGTTGTATCATTCATCATACCTTAAACTTCACAATGTACTAGTATAGAGATATAACTTTGATTTTCCACTCACTTAGTGAGAAAATATTTGATCAACTTAGACAATACAACAAGCTAGTCCAAAATTTATAGTAGGTATTTGAAAGACTTTATACAATAACTTTGGAATTTCATTTTCTTGACAAAATGAAAGAGTCACATTCCTTGACTCTTTGATCTACAACAACACTTCATGATCACTTGGATTAAAACATGAAGGAGTCACAAGTGGTCTTAATAGCAATACTCATAATCAATCTTCAAAGTTACTACTAATTAGACTAAGGCATAACTGGGAAACTCAAAATCCAATAGGGATATGAGAAGCAACTTACAATTCCTCACTATTGTAGTAGTTTCCTTGTGTATTTCCCCAACAGAGTTGCAATTTTTTTGGTGGCTTGAATGGGAAAACTACAACTAATAATATGAATCAATAAATGAAATTTATAATAGAAATTTGTGTCCTTTCAATAAGGCTTATTGCAACCTTTTTCCAAGCAAAGTCACCATTTTTTTGGCTCCTAATTTTAAAAAAAATTAGCAACAGGGAGACAATACATGATTGCATCAAAGGGAAGCTATCTCCTATGATGGACCTTGGCCCAACTATAAGGCTGAACTCCTTCTTCTACTTCATGTTGTGCAAAAATTAGGTGGATAGACCTTTAGATTCACTCATATGGTACCAGTTGCCAAAGCATATATCTGTATCTATACAAAGTAGATTAAACCCTTATTTATCCTATACTCATGTAATAACAAATATGTCCAATAGAAAGTTACAAAACCTATGAAATCTACAAGCTAAGTGAAAGTATCCTTTCAACTCCTAAATAGAAATGGAAAATTTATGATTGATTATTTGATTTTGAATTAGCAAAACCCCACATATTCAAAAACAAGTTAAATTGAGCCTGTAGTTGATCAGTTCCCTATCTATTGGGTATTCCATAAATCATAACATACATCAAGTATTGGTGATCTATATTATCACTTTGTGAATCAAACATCAATATTCATACCAAACCTCATCTTATCAAACATCCTTCTCATGAAACTCATAATCCTTTCAAAATATGGAAAGCATTTACATGATTCTTTGAATCAAAGGAAAATCACTTCAAAACATACAACACGAAATGAGATTCAACCAGATCTATGTTCTTTGTCCATAAACCACAAAAGATTGTAAAAAATAGAGAAATGAGACAAGAATCAAAATGACACTAAGTAATTTTTTGTTCTTTATATTCATTCTTTTGAAAAAATTACATTCCAGATGCATGAATGACTCATAAAACATTAAACAAATCAGAACTATAGTTTATTCTCCATTCTTATTTTTCATACAAGAGAGAATGATAAAAATGGTGGAATCATAGCTCTAGAAACTTGTCCAAAATTTTGGAACCAACTAATAGAATGAGAAAAGAAGAAGAAAAGAAGAAAAATGAAGCTACGTTAGATTTGATCCTTGGCTGCCACTTGTCCTCTTCATTTTTCATCCATTTGGAAGGAAAACCTCTCTCTTCTCTCTTAAACTAAGAATCAAATCAGATCTTCATCATTGATGCAACAAACTTCTAATAAAATATCTCTAAATGATGATAAACCTTTTGTTAGAACTCTTTAGAATAGTTGGGGGGAGGTGGGGCGAGGGTGAATCAGTTATCCAAGGTCCAAATGTACAAATAATTTTTTTTAGTGCTTAACAGATTCATATCCATAAAAACCATACCATGCATGCATCCATCCATTAGATCACACAATTGTTTAAATTAGTAGGTCACTATCCTAGGTCAAAATAACTTTGCAAAAATGTAAGCATGAAATATCATAAACACTTTCACACAATTTGACACATAGATTTTACATGGAAACTTAATTTGGGACAAACCACCAGTAACATGCTACCAAATTTCACTCTTCTGAAGTGATGCCCTATGAGGTTGGGGGGGGGGGGGTGTGGGGGGGGGTGAATAATTTATCCAAGGTCCAAATTTATAATTAAAAATTTTTAGTGCTTAATAGATTCATATCCATAAAAACCATACCATGCATGCTTCCATTAGATCATACAATTGTTTAACTTAGTAGGTCACTATCCTAGGTCAAAATAACTTTGCAAAAATGTAAACATGAAATATCATAAAAACATTCACACACTTTGACACAAGGATTTTATGTAGAAACCTAATTTGGAAAAAACCACCAATAAAATGCTACCAAATTTCACTCTTTTAAAGGGATGCCTTGTGAAAGGCCAACCCTATTAAAGGTTACAATACACGCTGTTAAATGTGACCTAGTTATAGGATTTCAATCACCCTATTAGGAGTGAACCATGTTAGAGTACTTTAAAACATTTCATTACAATGTCACTTGGTTAAAGGATTTACAAATGACTGTTAGGTCAAACTTAATCCAAAGGATTTATCCACACTAGTGCAGTCATTAAAAAGTAACAGTAGGACTTGATCTGATATAACTTACAAATTAATTATAGATTATAGATTATAGATCTTTGGTTCAATCCTCCATTCTACTTGTCATTCATACTCTTTAGCTTTGACAACTTGTTCATCCTTCAAGCATTCATCCTCTTAAGCCTTCTTGCTTGGTATGCTGACTACAATCTCTTCTATTTAGCCACTAGATAAAGCAATACTCTAGACTTCTTGTCTTCCTTAGGTTCTCACACATGAAAACAATTTCTTCTAGCCTATTATCTCCATAAATAGATAACTTGGTTCTTTTTCCACTTAACTACAATCATCCATTCTAGGGTTATGTAAGATTCAATGAATCCACCCACTTTTCTATTTTAGTCCCTCTAGAAACTTCTTCTACAATCTTTCTTTAATTCACCTTAAAATGGTTTACCTTGAACTATGTGCCACCAAATCATCAAGCTTATCTTACAAATGCATCACATAATTCAATAAATCAAATTAGTTAGCTTCAATTCATCAAATCTGTTGTTTAACACTTTTTGATGTCACTTCACAACTACAATATTCTATCACTTCTCCAATACTAGTTCACTCACCACATACTAAAGTTTACTTATGCTCAATATCAACTAAAATTTACTCATCTTCCACTATTTTTCTTCTTTTCTTGAAACCTATTGATTTTCACTCAGATTCAACTATTTTCTACTCAGCTTGCACTATTTGCTCAGCTAGGCTTAGAAAACACATTTCTTTACTTGATCTTCTTCTAGTCTTTTCTTGAGTAATCTTTCATTTTAGACTTTAAGTAGATAAACAATACTATAGTATCAATGTATTACTTGGTATTAGTGATCCTTTTATACACAAAATAACTCAAACTTTCTCTAGGTGCTCTTGATATCTTCTCTTTTCAAATCCTCTTCATCAATCAAACAAATTATATCTTTCAAACCAAAAAGAAATTATCTCACCAACAAGTAGTAGATTTTACATCATTGACAAAATAATTATTGTTCCATGATAGGTTTAATACTTTAAACAATATCTTTTCAACAATCTCTATCTTTGGCATTGATGGCAAACCAATACCAACAACAATACCAAAAATAAAATAAATATCTTTGAAATTTCTCCCTCTATCAGTATACATCCTTTCTTTGTATAGGATAATGTAAGCTTTTCCTATCTCCTTCAATGTATCTCTCAATCTTATATCTCCCTCTTTAGGAATACCTCCCTCTTTAGAGTATTTCTCCTTCTTTCTTTCTTTCTTTCTTTCTTATATCTCCCTCATTGAAAATAATGCCAAAGGCTTGTCATCTTTTTATGCAAATATAGTTAATTTAGATTCTCTCTCTATCACCTTACACATGATTATAAATGTTTTGATTCAATTCCTTCATTACTTTAGGTAGCTCCTAAAGTAAGATCCACTACATCGAGTTGTAAGATACACCATTCAACTTAGTTGATGCAAGGCACTACTCATGTTTCTCAAGTAGCTTTGGATAGGGGTATCACCCCTAGTCTACCTCTAAGATATTCATGTGCATACTTAGGTAAAAAATTTGTGAATATATTAGCTATCTATTCTTTTTTATTCACATATTCCATTCTCACTTCTTTGTCTTGAACCAACTCTCTCAAGTAATGATACTTGATTGCAATGTACTTTGCCTTTGTGTGCATCACAAGGTTCTTGGATATATTTATAACACTTTTATTATCGCAATAAGGTACCATAGGTTTCGTAATTTCTTCCTTCATTCCTTTGAGTAGTTGTTTGATCCATACCACATTTGTATAGTTTACTATAGTAGTCACATATTCAGCTTTAGTAGTAAATTTAGACATACAATTTTGTTTCTTACTAGTCCAAGTGACGAATCTCTTTCCTAAGAAAAATTCTCCACCACTTGTACTCTTGTTGTCATCAATATTTCCAACCCAATGTTGGAATTACAAGTGGGAAAGAAGTAAACTTACATGGGGGAGGGGGGGTGAATCAAGAGTTTGAGAGCTTGGATCATAAAACTTTCATCATTCATACATCACATGCATTAATATATTGAAATAACATATAAAGCATATGCATCAATCATGTAAACATGTAGTGAAACACACAAATAACACTAGATATGATTACCTAGAAACCTTCCAAGTGAGAAGGTAAAACTAGAGTGGGGATGACACCCATAAATCTTCACTACTGTAGCAATAAAGTGTATCCAATTAAGGTTACAATGGTTTGACCATGAATCATGGTTTGTCCTATGAAAGGTCTGCCCTATTAAAGGTTTATAAAGATTGTTAAGTCCCACCTTGTAAGATTATTTTTAACACCCTATTAAAAGCATGCCTAGTTAAAGGACTTTAATTTATAATTAAGTAAGCACCCTGTTAAAGGATTTCATATAGCTTGTTAAGACTAATCTATTAAGAGATCTAACTAAAATCACCTATCAAAATGTCTCAGCATAGATCTTGAGGTTGGCACTTGCTTTCCTAATAATGGACCACCTCTATCCAATCTCTGGCTGATCCTTCATGATCTAATGTATCAATGTTGTGTCCTTCTCTATCCTATATTCTCCACTTAACTGATTTTGCAATTCACTCTTACTACTAAGTCACCTTGAATCCTCTACAAAACTATCTTGTTTGCCCTTCCAATTTGATCATTTTCCCCTTTTTACATGATTCTCTCATATTAAAGATTTAAGGCTTGGTCCTACATAAGAAGACTTTGGTGACTTAGGGTTAAGTATGAATCTATGATTGAGATTCATCGATTTTGTTGCTTAAACCTTCCCATTTTCTAATTGGCTACATGTAATTGCATATGGAATCCACATATAGATTTTTCCTTATTGCCAAAAGATGGAAATTTATCCTTAGGTCGGCTTGAAAATGGTTTACATAGTTGTTTATGCCATTACAAAAAATATGTCCAATCTATGTCACTCAGCATATGAAGTCTCTGATGCTCGACATACATTGTATTTCTGCTTCTGACTTGACACCTGAACTGCTCGACATCTACTATTTACTCGGCACTTGAATCACTTGACAATCTATCTTCTCAACACTTGAGTGACTTGGTACATGAGTGATTTGGGACTCATTGCAACTCAAAATGGTCTAACATTTATATATTGTGCTTGGCATGTATCGCTAGTTTGGCATGAACTAAGTAAATGTCTTTAGTGTGTTGACACTCACTTGTCAACACTAGTCTTAGATCAACAATCTCCCTATTTGACATGAGTGTCAAAAATAATTAAATATACAATATTCTACTTAACCTCTTAAGCATAACATATCCATGATTTGGCTTATATTAAAAACTTCAAAATTTCAAAATTTTGCAATGACCTAAATACCTCAAAAATTTATAACTCCCCTTGAGTCAATATATCTATTTTGTGTCCAAAATCTATGCTCCTTTCTAAGTAGATTTGTCTTTGTTGACTGATACTCTTTGACTTCAATGCACTTATACTCTTTCATGCTCTCTCGTAGCTGATATCTATTATACTCTACTTTTACCTCCCCCTTTCTTTATTCTCTTCTTATTTCTTTATATCTCTCCAAATGTCTACTATTTTTTATTCTCCCCCATATATCTATATCCCTATAACATATTCTCCCCCTTTTTGACACTTATGTCAAATGGGCTATACATGTATAGTATGTTTGTCCAAAAATGATTTATGAACCCGCATTATGATATTAAGAGCTGCATACTAGTTCTCACATGTAATATTCAATGACTTGATTTGGATAGCAAGCTTGGTAGCAAGGTGTACTAGGCTACCTAGAGTAGAAATATTGGGGTCTTTCTTTAGAAATTTTTTTGCATAACCTAGTTCCTTTTGTAGTATTTCCATATGAGGGGTGAGGTATGCATAGATACATATCAATTTGGACCTCATGCTAGCCTCTTTTGTTGTCAACACAACTAATTGACTTTGTGCTTGAAGCAATGTATTAAAATGCTTCTCACTTTGAGCTAGATTATGAGGTAACCTTGTGCCTGATATGTTGAGATTTCTCTCCAGGCTCATAATATGATGTCTAGTCTCTTGGGTGAAGAGTGTAGGATCACACAATTTGGTGTACAATGAGAATATATTCTCAAGTACCTTCTTCACATCCTTAACCTTTATTTCCAATACAACTTGAATTAGTGCTATATCACTAGATATCTTTTCATTTACCTTGATATGGAATTTCTTTTCAAACCACTCTAAAAGTTTAGCATTTGTCTCAGTATCTTCATTATTGACCTTTTCCACTATATCTTATAGTTTTTCTAGTAGTGGCTTGGTCTCTTCAGGGGTAGGTAGGTTAAATGCATCTAGAAAAATGTCTTTTATTTCTTGTAGTACTTGCTTCTACCTATATTCTCTCCTTAGCATTTCTTGGTGCTTTTTCTCCTCTAAAGCTTGTTACAAAATGCTTATTTGATCTAATGTCATTATATCATAATCAAAATTAGGAATAACAATCTCTTCATCAAGAGTGATATCACCATAGTGAATTTTACCTTTTCAATTTTTGAAGAGCTTGAGCTTGGTACTGAGATTTCTAATGTATAGCTTTTGTGCTCGACTCTTGAAGAACTTTTGTAGGAGAAGTGCCAGATGTAGGTAGAGTTACCACCACCTAGATGGCTTCTTGCTCCTTTACCTTAGGTGTTTCCTCATCTTCTTTAGATTTTCTCTTATCTAATATAATTAATTGAATTACAACACCATGTCCTTGTGCTTTAGGTATAGAGGAATTTTTCTGTCCTACTTTCTACTATTTAGTTGTATCTTTCTCTTCTTCTACAATCTAGTTCTTCTCAACTATGATACATGTATCAACCTTAGTAGATGTATCTACTATTTCTTGAGTCAAAAGTTACACCTAAGTAACTAAAGGGATGGTAGAAGGTGGTTCTTTTGGATTCACTTTGTCCCTTTTGATATCAGTTACTACCTTTTGGTTCTCATCTACACTAACAAAAACTAGATTTTCACATAGCTTGACATGTATTGTTGATTGATCCAGTATCTTCTTTAGGTCTTCTACTACTAAGGGATTTATGTTCTAAGTTGAAATATTAGAGGCATCTTTTATAATAATGGTTTTGGTAGTTTTGAATGTGTCATGTGGGGGAGTGGCACTTAGTACTTGTGTGTCCTACACACTATATTCATCTTGTTGTTGTTCAACCATAGCCTTGTCATCAGTCTATGTTTTAGTTTCCTTCCCCATTGCATCATTTCTTATCTTCTTCTAAATTTTCATCATCTTTATCTTTATCATCATGTTTACCCTCAAAAGGGTCAACTTCTCCTTGTTTTATAGTGGTCAACCCATAGATAAGTTTCCATATTTGGGTAGATTTCTTGACCACATCTTCAATATTGTTTTGAAGTATGTTGAATTCTCTATACTTACTTATAAACTTAACTCCATATTTCTTAGTAGCCTTATCAATCTACCCTTTTGTCAATTCTGGTATTACGTGGGCCAAAGTAGTTTCCCTTATTTGTTTTTCCAAATTTAAACAATAACGCAATTTTTGCTCAGCTAAATCATATAATTTCTTGGGTACTAAATTGGAAAATTCTAATGGCATAGTCTTAAATTTAGACATCATTACATATAAGGCTTTTTCCACTAGATTCTTTTCTTCTTTCTCAAGTTTCTCAAAATTGATATGCTTTAATCCAAACAAATCTACATTATTCTTGATATTTTCACACAAATTTTCAATATCATAAAGTGGTTTGTGACTTAGCACTTTGAATTGGCTTACATCATCCAATTCAGTCCTTTCTTTGTTTGAATTTGGTTGTGCAACATATTTTCTTCTTTGTTTCTTTTTTACTTGGCCTCCTTGCTCTATTTTTTTGGATTTCTCCTTAGCCTTTTGTTTTTTGGCTCGTGTGTTGGCTCTGGTGGTAAGTGAACTCAGCTTGGCTTGGCTTGGCTTAGCAATTTTCTTTACCTTGGCCACTAGTTGTGCCTTAGCCTTTCTCTTCTTTGGCTTAGCTTATGTGGGTGCTTCCTTGGCTTCTTCTTCCTTGGCACATTTTATTTATTCTTCTTCTTTGTCCCATGTCTTGGGTCAATGCAAGAGGTCCTTGTGTTTGTTTTTTCTCTTCTTCTTCATCCTCTTCATCTTCTTCCTCACCTACACCTTCACCAAATTTGGCCTTTAGCTTCTTTGCTAGCTTATCTTTCTTCTTAAGTGTGGAGGCAATTTTCAATTCCAGTTCAATCTTTGATTTCATCACATCATAATTACCAAAGATTTTAGTAGTCTTGTCAATTTCCTCTACTAGGAGTGATGTGATTGTTATTGATGCTTCATCAACATTGATCTCATATATAAGTGGCCTTAACCATTTGACCCTTGGTGTGGCAGCCTATATAAAAGTGTAATCAACATCAACTAGAAAACATATATCATTTTAATGTTTCTCAACCAATGAAATAGGTATCCTCATTCTTTGCTTCATTGACTTCTTAAAATCCTCAAAGTAGCTAGTCATCAATGTCTCAAAATTTTCTCCCATCTATTCAATATACTCATTGATCTAAAGTACAATTGACCTAATGGTCTTCCATCCAATTGTACCAAAAGAGTGAAATGTATTCTACACATAAAAGAATATGTAGAGAAGTATTGTAGCAAATTTGTATTGTGCACTTTTGGTTTTCCTTATAGCTCCAAGGTCCTCCATCAATTGTTGAAGCTAAAGTTTTGCCAAATCATATGTATGATCTTTCTTTATAATTTTATAACCAACATCTACTATAATATAGGGTACACTATAATTTTTGTGAGATTACTCTTATAGAAAAGTCTAGTTGAGCATCAGTGATAGTGTCATTTGTCATGCCTCTTTTGTTCCATTTTGGCCTTGTGTTTTTGTCTATCACTTCCTTGGAGTCACTCCTTATAGTCTTGGGCCAATATAGGGTTGGATAGCTAATAACCTCATGAATTATCCTCTTGGTGATATTTAATTGATCCACCCTCCAACCATAAGGATCCATCATGTATTTGACTTAAGACAATTCTAATCCATTCAATTTTGAATACACTAGAAAATCTTGGGCATGTGTCAAACCCTTTCTCTCAACTATTCTATATTCTTCCTTTAGAACACTATTATCACATAATCTATCATAAGCTTCTCTAATTTCTAAGTCCCCAATGCTACCAATTTTACAATTGTAACATTTTCTAACATCTTGTACCATAATAACATTTGATGGTATCATTGAAAGTGCACCAGAGGGATCTTTTTTATACACTATGTTAGGGATGGCCTTGAATATGGGTTGTTTGATTTAATTACTAATAAGCTAAACATTTAAAATATCTTTCCCTTCTACATTCCTTGAACTAGATGCCATTTGTCAAACTAGGGTTTGTTCAAAGTAAAACTACGTAGCTCGACTTGTGATAAATACCTTATAAATTTTAGAGAACTGGTGTGAGATTGTTGTCAAATACTCTATAAATGTTGTAAATAGGTTTTTGAATTTCCTTTCACTCTACTTGGTCTTTTCTTGAATTTTAAATCATGAATAATGATTGAAAAAATGATTATATACCCTTCAAAACCTTGCATTTAATGCTTAATGCTTGTACAACTATAAACTTGACATCAACTTGATTTCAAAATCATTTAGCATCCATTAATATTACCATCACTTGGTAGCTACTATAGACTCAAAATCAACTAGCATTCCACTCAGCATACACAAAAAATATTTCATGCTCGACAACAACATGAAAACTTTTTAAAGATTTAACTTGGATTTACAACAACATCTTGCATCTTTATTCATGCTAATATATTCTTTTTAGAAATTTCTCCTTTTGGAATTGATGTATAATATTACACTTGAATATCAGTCCCACATACCTCTTGATTGTCTAGTTTGATGGGGTGTGATCACTTGATCCATTGGGGGAAGTGATCCCTTTTGCATTTTATATGATGCAAGAATCTTTCTTTTTCCATGTCTTGTTCATCTCATCTCTAATGTGTTCAACATATACCTTGCCTTTTCCTTTATCAAATTCACAACTTGGTGCCTTTGACTTAGTTGGACAATGTTTACTAATGTGACTAGTCTTCAAATAGCTAAAACATGTAGTTTGACTCAACCATCTTTTGTAGTTACCATTGAAGTGTGTTCTAATGCAATTCTTGGGAATATGTCCATATTCTTAACAATAGTGGCAACTATATCTTGTATTTTAATCCCAATTATAAATATTTCCATATCTTCTTACCTTTTGATGGCTTGTTTGATGACCACATGGACTTGGATTTGCATTCAAAGGCTCTATGTCCATACATCTAACAATTGTAACAATATCCTTCAAACCTTGGTTTATGCATGGTCCTAACTCTTCATTCATGTGCCTAATGACCTTGTTTGTTGCACTTATAACAATGAGTCATTTTCTTAGGCTTGACATTATAATTTTCATTTTTTCTCCTACACATGTTAGCAATATATCCTTTCTTTCCACAATTATGATAGGTAGGTTTGGAGTTCTTACCTTTGATGTTCCTTTCTTCAGCAACTTTGGATGATTCTTCTTGTTTAGTGCTTGTGTAGCCCAATCCTAATGTGTCTTTGTTGGATCTAGGGGATCTTAGTAATTGGTCAAAGTATTTAATGACTTCATTTGGATTTTTGAAACTTTTAGCAAATTCTTTTTCTCTTTTTAGATCATTCTACAATTGTTCATTCTGCAACTTCAATGTGGTTATCTCAATGTTTAGTTCATAGTTGGCATTCATCATTTGACTTAGAGTATCCAATTGCATATTGGAGATCTTGGGTAGCTTCATTGACTTTTCCTCCAATCTATTTGCCATAATTCTTTTTTATTCTTCAATCATGGCTTTTTCTTCTATGGCTTTCTTCTTTTGTTTAGTCACCTCACATAGTAGTATAGCTTGTGATTCTTGCTCCAACTTGAGATTTCTAATTTTTTCAGTTTGGATTCTATTCTTTTCTATTATATCTACAACTACTATATTAAATTCACTAGAGTTTCCATCTATAAATAGCTTGGTGGTATCTATCTCTTTGTATTGTGTGTCATTTTTTGGTATAGCAATCTCTTTCCTTCTCTTCAAGGATTTCTTTAGTTCCTCTCTTTCCTAATTAAGTTGATGTAGTATGAGATGTATTTCAATCTCATGTTTCTCAATAGTCTTTCTCATCTTGTAGACTTCCATTCAAGATCTTTCCTCTAAGCTGCAAAGGTTCTCTTTTAGAGAACAAGGCTCTGATACCAATTGTTGGAATTGCAAGTGGGAAAGGAGTAAACTTCTAAGGGGGGGGGAGGGGGTGGGGGTGGTTGAGGGGGGGGGGGTTGTGGGTGAATCAGGAGTTTAAACTTGGATCCATAAAACTTTCATCATTCATACATCACATGCATTAATATACTGAAATAACATATAAAGCATACACATCAATGATGTAAACATGTAATCAACCACACACATAACACCAGATATGATTACCTAGAAACCTTTCAAGTGAGAAGGTAAAATTGGGATGGGGATGACACCCACAAATCTTCACCACTATAGCAATAAAGTGTATCTAATTAAGCTTACAATGGTTTGAGCATGAATCATGGTCTACCCTATGAAAGGCTTTCCCTATTAAAGGCTTACAAAGACTATTAAGTCCCACCTTGTTAGAAGATTTTAACACCCTATTAAAAGTATTTAATAGAGCCTGTTAAGACTACTTTATTAAGAGATTTAACTAAAATCACCTATCAAAATGTTTCAACATAGATCCTACAGTTGGCACTTGCTTGCCTAATAACAGATCACCTCTATCGAATCTCTAGTTGATCCTTCATAATTTGATGTATCATTGTTGTATCATTCTCTATCCTTTATTCTCCACTTAACTGATTCTACAATTCACTCTTACTATTAAGTCACCTTGAATTCTCTACAAAACTATCTTGTTTTCCCTTCTAATTCAATCATTTTCCCTTTTCTACATTGTTCTCTCATATTAAAGATTTAGGACTTTTTTCTCCTTAAGAAGAATCTGGTGACTTAGGGTTAGGTATAAATCATTGTTCTCTCATATTAAAGATTTAGGACTTCATCCTCCTTAAGAAGAATTTGGTGACTTAGGGTTAGGTATAAATCTATGGTTGAGATTCATCCATTTGTCTACTTAAACCTTCCCATTTACTGATTGGCTACATGTAATTGCATAGGGAATCCACATATAAATTCATCCTTATCTCCAAAAGATTGAAATCTATTCCTAGGTTGGCTTCAAAATGGTTTACATAGTTGTTTGTGCCATTACAAATAAATATGTCCAATCTATGTCACTTAGCATATTAAGTCTTTGATACTCAGCATACATTGAATTTCTACTTCTGACTCGACACCTGAACTACTTAGCATCTACTATTTACTTGACACTTGAATCACTTGACATGGTCTATTTTCTCAGCACTTGAGTGACTAAACACATGAGTGACTCGGCACTCATTGCAACTAACCATGGTCTAACATTTATATGTTGTGCTCATCATGTATCACTAGTTTTGCATGAACAAAGTAAATTTCTTAAGTGTGTTGACACTCACTTATCAAAACCAATCCAAGATCAACACCCAATCATCATCTATATAGGCTCTTAATTCAAATTTAGAATTTTTCTTGTAGTATAGACCATAATCTTCTATTCTTTTTAGACATCTCATAATTCTCTTAACAACCACCAAACGATTCTCCTTAGGATTTGTAGAAAACCTTGCAACAATCCCAACAGCTAATGTAATGTTAAGTCTGCTATGTACTACATATTTTATGTTGCCAATCATAGATCTATACAATATTTAATTTACTTTAATAAAATCATCATTCTTTGAAATTTTATGTCTTCTGACCATTGGAGTGCTAACTGGTTTTGAATCCTCCATACCAAATTTTTTAATATTTTCTTTACATAATTAGAATGATTGATATAAATATCATATTCCATTCGATATACTTGAAAATCAAAAAAGAACTTTATCTCTCCAAACATAGACATCTCAAATTCTTTCTTCATTTCATTTGTAAATGTTTTACACAATGCATTTTGTCCCCCAAATATGATATCATCAACAAAAATTCAGCTAGTAAAATACCTTTACCTCCTTTTATCTTCAAATATAGATTGTTTTTATCATTAGTCTTCTCAAAACCTATCTTCACAATATAATTGTGAAGCCTCTCATACCATGCTCTTGGGTCTTTCTTTAAACCATATAAAACTTTGTGTAATCTACATACCATGTTTTTGTTTTTTGGATCAACAAATACTTTAGGATCTTCTATGTAAACCTCTTCTTCTATTATACCATTTAGAAATGTTGAATTTATATCCCTTTGATAAAATTTGAAACTTTTGTATATAGAGTAAGCAAGAAGAATTATTACTCTTTTAGATCTTGCAACTGGGGCAAGTGTCTCTCCATAGTCAATTCCTTCTTCTTGTGTATACCCCTTGCAAACTAATCTTGCCTTATTACTTGTGACTTCACTAGTCTTATCAAGTTTTTTTCTCTACACCCACTTGGTTCCAATCATATTCTTGTTCTTTATTCTAGGTACTAGAGTCCATGTTTTCTTCTTCTCAATTTGATCAATCTCTTCTTTCATGGCTTTTCCCTAGTCTTTGTTCTCTAATGCATCCTTTACTGACTTTAGCTCATGCATGCTCAACAAAAATGTATTACTTCTCAACTTATTCATTATCATTTGTCTAGCTTCTTTATCTCTAATAATTTTTTTAGTAAGGTAATGTCTTCTAACATACTTTAACAATCTTGGTTTTACTCTTCTTTCTTTAATATGTCTGTCAACTTTAGAATCACTGTGTACTTCACTATTAGGTTTTTGGTACCCAATATAGACTGAGTGATAAAAATTTTCAATGTGAGATATTGAACCTCTTTGAACCAAGGTTCAAAGTAGTTTGAAGTGGTTCAATGTGATTGGAATAGGTTCATTGATTTGATATAGCACATGTATTCAGATGATTTTTTCCAGAATGTGTGAGACCAATTTCAGGTCCTTATGAGCAGTAATTTAGAAGTTCATAAATGCATGTCGAAGCTAAATTTTGATATGTAGATTTAGGTACCCTAGTCTAAATTTCATCTTTTAGATTCAGAGTTAAATTTAGAGGCATGATTATGGGTGCAATTCAATAGTTCAGTTATTTCCAAATTTTCACAAGTTTGGTAGTAAAAGTGATCTAAAAATTTTACAAGTTTGAAGTTTAGTTCAAATTTTGGGGTTGAATTTCATTTAAATCAAAGATCCAAAGGCACATCCAAATTTGACCAATTTTGACTTGGTGGCACAAACCTGAGTACAAAATTTTGAGGTTGCAAGTATAAAGATGGCATTTGCAGCTATAAGAGATATCTGATATGAATTAAGAAAACATCCTCGTTAAAAGAATGATGTTAAATTTAAATGGTTGTGATATGGTCAACATAAGACCAACATGGAGATTCCACTATGGTATCATTCATGTGTCATGAGTCAAACTAAATATCCCATGGTAAAAAAAAGTTGGTGTGGGTTGATTTTGTGGTTGAGCATCATAATCATAAAGAATTTTAGGTCCCTTGGTATGAGATTAACATTTCCAAAAGATGTGCTATCACAACAGCATAAGCATGATAATCTAAAATAGAGCTTCCCAGCCTATTTGGTCTTCTCTCAATCAATGGTCATAATGTGGCTGACCAAATCATCTCAATGAACCAAGCTCATGGAAAGGAATGTATGAAGCTACAAAATCTTTGGTAAATGATACTATTATCACCATGTTTATGATACTTCAAAGATAAAATGTAAATGGGGTATGAATTTTCATGACATGGAAGATTGAACACATGGCCTATGTTTTTGTTGGGAACAAACATCAAACATTTTAATTCCAATATATAACTTATATTCTAAAAATTCTTGCATCCTATGAATATGTGACATGTCAAGGGATTGATGAGAGTGAAGTTTCATAGCTCATGGGTCATTAGCGAGGCAAAATTATGTGTTAATAGATATGCTCTTTGTATGAGCATAAAGGAATGCTTCACATACTCTCTACCAATGCAAATGTCTCTCTATGAGAACTATGGACTAGAGCATAAAAAAGGGGCATTGGGGTACAAAACTCACATGGAGACTGTTTAGAGAAACTACCATAGGTGGGAGTGGGAGTACAAGTTAATATAATGGCCACACAATCATGAGGGATGATCTTGTAAAACCCATGAAAAATTTAAAGAAATCAATAATGCATGGGTTCTCTAATGTCAATGACAAAGGGATTTACACCAAGGGACATGGATCGGGAATATGACCCCTTTATAAATAGCTAGTCAAGTTCATACCTGACCATGTGCAGAATCATGATTTCTATGTCCTTGTTGGCCATAATGAGTTTCAAATAATAATTCATCCACAATGCTGATGAAGTAAGGATGTAGCTCATTTGCTTGACAAAATGTCTTCAATAAGACACATACCATTCTCTTGATTTTTGACTCATACATGATGGATATCAAGTTATTAGTGGATATGTATCAGAGGTGACTGTAATCAAGCCTATGAAATGTTGATTGTTGGAGCAATGTTGAATTAATCACGGAGGAAAGGAGAGTCTTGAATCCTTCCAACACAGTCCCTCCCAATTCATGTAGATGAGATTGAAGGTGTATACTCTTCACGATATGTATATTAAAAGAAGACATTTTTCACTTTTCAAAGCCTCATTAATTGGGGCATGAAGTTTAGGGGTGGTTATAAAGATATGGTTTGGATGTCTGGCAACACCTACAAATGACACATTTTAGGAATATATGACATGAGTGCTTGATAAGTCCTATGTTCAACAACAAAAGAAAATTAAATTTGAAACTTATTAAATATCTCAATTTGATATGTCACAAAGTGCTATGAAAATAAGTTAGTGCAACATGTCAAATGTAGATATAAAACCTTTCAAAGGCTCAAATTGGAGCATATGTCACTAGAATATTCCTATAAATGAACATAAGGAAGTTCCCAAGGTCCTTAATCTCTAGAAAGACATAAGTTGAAAAGAATCAATTTTAATAACTGAAAAGAAAAAAACTCATCAAAGGAAATAAATATGTGACAAAAGAATAGAAGATGGGTTCCTAGTTTTTTAGTTCTTCGGACAAGAAAGAAAGTAGATTGTGGCCTATGGAAGAGTAGAGCTCATGTTCTTTTTCTAAACTTTATGTTAGGAAAAGGGGGAAATCTTGATTTGAAGTGTAATTTAAGGGAGGGAATTTTTGTTTCTTCTAGGTAGTGATTCTAATGCAAATATGTAATAAGATATGTGTAATATTTTTCACTTTAGGGAAGGGAGATTTGGGCAATTATCTTTCCACTAATTGTGATCTTTGTATAGCTTTCAGTTTTCTCTAAATGCATTTTAATCTCACTATTTTTCGAATACATTTTGATTTCAATATGTCTTTGAAGCTTTGATTATTCACTTTCTCAAGAGGATGGAATATATTTTCCTTTTTCTCATTCTCTTTGTAATACAACTTTTGAGTAAATGAATTGTGTGTCATTTACTAATCATTTTCCTTTAGTCATTTAGTTTTTTGCATCTATATCATGTTCATAGATAGATGTTTGGAAACCTTTTATGCTTTCTAGTTGAAAGCATCCATATTTTTCTTTCTATAAATTCATTGTGAATCATACATACGGAGTTGTACCTAAATAAATTTAGAAGGCACTTATACTTTTCAATAGAAAAGGGGCCCAACTGTTACTGCATATTCAATCTTCCTATCTAGGCTTTTGGAGTTAATTTGTGTTCATTTCTTTGGAGGATAATCTATTCACTAACTCTTTAGAATTCTTTTCTTTTCTTATAACTCTTTTAACTTGTGGAATCTAGCACAAAGGCTTCTCCACAATAGCCAAGATGTAGCATCATCTTCCAAACTTACGTTATTCCTAATAACCCAAGAAATGCTTTCTTTATAGCTATCCACAAATTCATGCAAGATTTTATCATCCATTTGATAAAGTTTCATGAGATATAGGTTTATCCTTGATCTTCTCATGACTTTGATATCTAGCATGGTCTTTATGTAGAGTCACCAATCTCCTATACATGAAGATAATCATAAAACTGAGGAAACAATTATAAACACTAAATCTTCATTTCTGAATCTCTAGTAGAGTTGCCAAAATTTTGTAAGTGAACATATTATTCTCCAAAGAATTAAATACAGTGAAGTGAAGTAAAGGTTGATGAAGGTTGATGAAGAGGAAGCACTAGTTATCTTAGTTTCACCCTCCTATTTCAATCACTTGTTATGAATGACCAAGAAGTCTATCCAGAGTTATTCTAGTCTCATGTTGATCTAGTTTCAATAGATGAGAGTATATGTGACAAAAGTGGAGAAGTGCCTCAAGAAAACTACATGTGGGTAAATGATAACACTCAAGCTACAAGTGAAAACCATGGTAGCAGTGACAATGAAGACAAAGAAGAGTTTTCGGTTAAAGAAGAAGAACCTCTAATAACATCATCTTGTTTCACCTCTCGCAACCATTATATTCTTGTTGATCATGATAACACTAAGGAAAATGTAGATAAAGGTGCTCTTGAATCCTTTTTCTCTCCATATTTTGAAAGTTTCAGATTTGAAAGTGATGATAGCCATCTCATTTTAGAAGTTCCTATTTGTGAAAAAATTGACAACATGCTACCAGAGTATCAATCTTTCACTTTTACTGAAATGGATGAAAGTGATATTAGTCATCTTTCTTTAGAGAGTTTTATTTGTAAAAAGACTTAGAATGAATCTTGTACTTTCATGGAAAATAAAGATTATCTCTCATGTTTAAAATTTTTTGATGAGCCAATGCAAAGATCTGGCCAATTTGAGGATGAAGTCTGTAATGATTGCAAGGTGAGAGTACATGTGGAAAAGATTCCTTTTCATGCTAAAACTCTAATTGAAGAAAGAGTTGTTGAAGTTAACACCCAACCCATAGATTACCTAGCTATAACATGGAGAGGACCCCTCCTTTCTCAAAAAGAAGAAATAATAAGTAAGTTCTTATTATCTCTTTAGCTAGAAGACCTCTCTCAAGTAAGTTCATTTGATGATAATCTAATTCTTCATAGAGATGAGGTAAAGATGCCTTTGGATGAAAATCCTTATGCTGAATTTATTTTTGAGAAAAAAGAGGTATGAATCTAACTTCCAACCTAGTGGTGACTTGGTTGGTGTGTTGAGTGATGCCCTTCTCAATGAGGAAGAGAAAATTATAGACAAATTCCTATCATCACTCAAACAAGATCATCTCTCCTAGAATGATTTAGGTATCCATTCAAATCAAGTTGAAAATGAAACACTAATAAGTAAGTCTTTTTTCTTTCCTTTATATATGGTTTTGGTGATTTGGATTGTGGAAGTAATGCTAGAAAATGTAATGGAACTTTGGGAAAGGAAAAAGATGGAATGTATTGCATGTTTAATGACAACTTGTTTCTCGAAAGAGATAAAGAAATCACATACTCAAGAATTGATCATATGTTGGATGAGGCATATCTTTGTCTAGAAACTAATCATGATACTAAAAGCCATGTGCAAAAGCTGATTGTTGAGGACAACATTTTCAGATATGGTACACCATTTCTTGATGAGGTTTCTTCTTTTCAATTCTTTTAGCTTGAAGTGAAACTTGGCCAAATGTATGTTGAAGATAAATTCTTGGGTGAAAAAGAGTGCTATAATGAGTTATGGCTATTTTTGAAGAAGTGCTTGGTAAAAATATTCATATGCACCTTTAACTTGAGGTTTGACATCAAAGAAGTTGCTAGTTAGAAATGGTGTGGAGCTGCTCCATTGATACATGATTTTCTATGCTGAAAAGACTCCTACTTCTCCTAGCTGGTAAATGGATTCATGTAATTATTTTTCTCTTTTTTATTTCTTGTGGTAGGCTCTCTTCCAACCTTTGTATATTTTTTGTAGATATTATTTTGGTGTGTATAGTGATAGTTTGAATAATATACAAGCTTCACACTTGCTGGTAGTTTAGGTGTCTTGGTTAGTTGGCTTTGCCCTACTCCCCTCTGCCCTCTCTACAAGTATCTCCTAATTTTATCTTCTTGGTTATTCTATTCTCCCAATAGATAAGGCACTTTTCTTTTGCCAAAGATTGCTAGATTTCTCCATTTTTTATTCAAAAATAGTTCCACAATTAGTGCCCCTATTCGTACCCAATATAGACCCATTGATTAAAAAATTTAGTGTGAGATATTGAACCTCTTTGAGAAAAGGTTCAAAGTAGTTCAAAGTGGTTCTATGTGATTGGAATGGGTTCATTGGTTTGATATAGCACATGTGTTTAGATGAATGTTTCTAGAATGTGTGAGACCAACATTAGGGCCTCATGAGTAGCAATTCTGAAGTTCATAAATGTGTGTCCAAGCTAGATTTTGATATGCAGATTCATGTACCTTAGTCTAAAATTCATCTTTCAAATTTAGAGTTAAATTTAGAGACATGATTATGGGTGCAATTCAATAGTTCAATTATTTCCAAAGTTTCACAAGTTTGGTAGTAAAGGTGATTTGACAATTTCACAAGTTTGAAGTTTAGTTCAAATTTTTGAGTTAAATTTCATTTAAATTGAAGATACAAAGGTACATGTGGATTTCATTAGTTTTGACTTGGTGGCACAAAGTTGAGTATAAAAGTCTGAGGTTGTGAGTACAAAGATGGCATTTGGAGCTATAAGAGATATCTAATATCAATTGAGAAAACATCCTTATTAAAAGAATGATGTTAGATTTAAATGTTTGTGATATGGTCAACATAAGACCAACATGGAGATTCCACTATGGTCTCATTCATGTGTCATGAGTCAAACTAAATATCCTATGATAAAAACAAGTGATGCATGGTGTGGGTTGATTTTTTGGTTGAGCATCATAATCATAAAGGATTTTGGGTCCCTTGGTATGAGATTAACATTGTGAAAATATGTGTTACCATAGTAGCATGAGCATGATAATCCAAAATTGAGCTTCCTAAACTATTTGGTCTACTCTTAGTTGATGATCACAATATGACTAACTACATCATCCCAATGAGCCAAGCTCATGAAAAGGGATGTATGAAGTTGCAAAATCTTTGGTAAATGATAATATTATCAATATTATTATGATACTCCAAAGATAAAGTGCAGATGGAGTATGAGTTTGCATGACATGAAAGATTGAACACATGGCCTATGTTTCTTTTGGGAACAAGCCTCAAACATTTTAATTCCAATATATAACTTCTATTCTAAAAATTCTCCCATCCTATGAACTTGTGACATGTCAAGGGACTAATGAGAGCAAAGGTTCATAGCTCATGGGTCATTATCAAGGCCAAATTTTGTGTTAATGGATATGCTCTTTGCATGAGCATAAAGGAACACTTCACGTACTCTCTACCAACATAGATGTCTCTCCATGAGAATTTCAAACCAACACATAAAAAAACAAGCATCAGGGCACAAAAATCACATGCAAATTGTTCAAAGAAACTACCACAAGTGGGAATAGAAGTTAATATAATGGCCACACAATCATGAGGGGATGATCTTGTAAAACTCATGGCAAATTTGAAGAAATTGCAAATGCATGAGTTCTTTGACACAATGTCAATTCCAAAGGGATTTACACCAAGGGACATGGATCAAGAATATGACCCCTTTATAAACCAATGGTGAAATTCATACCTGACCATGTGCTAGAATCATGATTTCTATGTCCTTATTGGCCATCATGAATTCCAAATAATAATTTATCCACTATTTTCTTGATTTTTGATTCATACATTATGTATATCAAGTTATTAGTGGATATTGATTAGAGGTGATTATAATCAAGCCTAAAAAATGCCAATTGTTGGAGAAATATTGATTAATTATGGAGGAAACGAGAGTCTTGAATCCTTCCAACACATTCTCTTCCAATTCATGTAGATGAGATCTAAGGTGTATACTCTTCACAATATGTAGATTAAAAGAGAACATTTTGCACCTTTGAAAGCCTCGTTAATTGGGTCATGAAGTTAAGGGGTAGTTATGAAGATATGGTTTGGATACCTGACAAAACCTACAAATGAAACATTTTAGAAATATATAAGAGTACTTGATAAGTCCTATGTTCACCAACAAAAGAAAATTCAATTTGAAACTTATTAAATATCTCAATTTGATATATCATGAAGTGCTATTAAAATAATTTAGTGCCACATATCAAATGAAGATATAAAACCTTTCAAAAGCTCAAATTGGAGCATATGTCACTAGAATATTCTTGTAACTAAACATAAGGAAGTTCTCGAGTTCCTTAAACTCTAGAAAGAGATAAGTTGAAAAGAATTAGTTTTAATAATTAAAAAGAAACAAATTCATGAAACAAAATAGACATGCAATAAAATAACAGAAGATGTGCTGCCAATTTTTCAATTCTTTAGATGGGAAAGAAAGCAGTTAGTGGGTTGTGGAAGAGTAGAGATCTTGTTATTTTTTTGAGCTTTGTGTTAGGAAAAGGGGGAAATCTTGATTTTAAGTGTAATGTAAGGGAGGGAATTTTTGCTTCTTCTAGGTAGTGATTTTTATGCAAATGTGTAATAAGATCTGTGTAATCTTCTATGCTTTAGAGAAGGGAGATTTGGGAGATAATTGCACATCAAAACTTGAAGTTTGGGCAATTATCTTTCCATTGATTGTGATTTTTGTATAGCTTTCAATTTTCTCTAAATGAATTTTAATGTCACTATTTTCTGAATACATTTTCATTTCAAGATGTCTTTGAAGCTTTGATTCTTCACTTTCTCAAGAGGATGAAAGATATTTTCCTTGTTTTCATTCTCTTTGTAATACAACTTTTAGGTAAATGAAATATGTGTCATTTACTATTCATTTTCCTTTTAGTCATTTAGTTTTTCTACATCTATATCATGTTTATGGATAGATGTTTGTAAACCTTTTGTGATTTCTCATTAAATGCATCCATATTTGTATTTTTCTGAATTCATTGTGAATCATACATTAGGAGTTGTACCTAGATAAATTTAGAGAGCACTTACACTTTTTAATAGTGAAGTGACCCAACTGTTAGTACATATTCAGTCTTCCTATCCAGGCTTTTGTAGTTAAGTTGTATTTATTTCTTTTGAGGATTATCTATTCACTAACAAAGGTAAATCAACATTCCTTTCATGTACACTAATCTTAGAATCAAAATGTACCTCAATTTCTATCTGTAACTCAACTCCTGAATGCAACTTGGCATCCATTATATATGATTTGATAGTCACTGATACTTATTATTTATTTACAACTTGGTTAAGAATGCCTTCATTAGTAGGAATAACTTCATGAAAGTATACAAAGTATTTGTAATCTTCAAGTTCCTTCATAGGTTCAACTTCATGTGCCTCAATATATTCATCAAAATTTACATTTTCTCTTTCCACAACTTTTTTAGTTTTAGTATTTAAACACTTATAAGCTTTTCTTCTTGTGGAATAACCAAGGAATATACCTTCTTCACTTTTTTCATCAAATTTACCATTCCTTTTATCCTTAAGAATGTAACATTTTCTTCTAAAGAGCTTTTAATATTTGACATTAGGTCAGTATCCATACCATAGTTCAAGAGGTGTGGAGTGTGTACCTTTCTTGACTTGTACTTAGTTCAAGGTATAGAAAAATGTACTTACAACTTGTCTCCAATACTTCAAAGCAAATTTTTTTTTGATCATTAGTGTTCTAGAATAGTCCATTACTGATATTTTCCTCCTTTCAGAAATCCCCTTTTTTGGAGGGGTTTAAGGTGCAAAAGTTTGTCTCTAGATTCCTCAATCATTACAAAATATCTCCAACCCATTTGATGTAAATTCTCCACCTCTATTAGATCTTAGATATTTCAAGCTTTTTCTAGTCTCCTTTTCAACTCTTTCCAAGTACCACTTAAACATTTGAAATGAATAAGATTTGTGTTTCAAAAACATACATCCTAGAATAATCATCAACAAATAGGATAATGTACTTGTCACCTTGGTAGCTTTTTAGATCAACTAGTCCACACAAATTAGTATGAATTAATTCTAGAATTTCTTTAGAGGAGCGAGTCTTACTTTTAAAACTATATTTTGTCATCTTGCCTAAATGACATTTTTTTCAAATAAAATTATTAGGTTTCTTCAATTTTGACAAACCTTTGACTCTTTTTATGTTACTGATATCAAATAAGTCATCAAAGTTAACATGACATAACCTCTTATTCCATAGCCACACATCATCAACTTCTACAACAAGACAAATAGCATCATTTACATCAAGATAAAAAAAATTACCTCTAGTTTGATCTCCATTTTGAATCAGTTTTCCATTAGTCTTATAGATATTTTATTTGTAATAATAGTCAAGTACATAGGAATTAAGAGATCTTATAGGGGATCAATTAGACTTTTTTTCAGAATGGTACTCAAAATTTGTGCTTCAATTTTAAGTCCCAATATTCTCTTACAGTGAAATTAGGAAGGAAAGGAAAATGAACACAAATAGATCCATTTTTGGAAGCATGTCAAAAATGTCATGAAAATTTTAAGGAGAAAGGTGTGCTAATAATATAGGGCAATTTGAACCTATTTCACCACATCCAATCAAGTGCCGACAAGTTAGTTTCCATAGCGAACCAAGATTTTGAGCTAATGGATGAAGTACATACCTTGGACAAGGACCTATAACCATTAAAATTAATAAAAGGTTGAAGGTATCAGATTCTTATGGAAGTTTATATTAAGGAGGAACTATGTAGTGCCTCTCCCATTTGACTTTTGTAAGTCATCTTGATGGATGCAACCTTGTCGATCTTTTGTTGTGATGGATCATGATTGTGACCATGAGTGGTCTACATCATCAAGGTGTTTGGATTTATGTTTCTATATAAGTTGCTTTGATTGTGTTTTTGTCTAATCTATGAGATTATGATATGATTTATGGTTCATTGAGGTTTGTGCCAGTGCTTACCAGGATCGATGTGGTATCATGAGGTTGTTCTATGATTACCCTGAGATGTGTGCAGAGATTGCACTGTGTACTATTACCATGCTACATTGGACTAGGTTCTTGTAGCAGTGGTTAGTCATGTTTATGATTGTGTTCACTTATGTGTTTTAAGTGCTTTTTTGTTGTTCTTTAAACAATCATTATTAAATGCTTAAGTAATTAGAAATGGATTGTTCATGTTGGAGTATTTGGTTATGTGCTATGGACATTTACCTTGTTATATTTTGATTTGAGAGATATCTATTACTTATGTGATGTTTTATATTTGAGAGGACCTGACGTTTAGATGTTATACTTTCATTTTAGTATCATAGATTTTAGACTACTATGTTGTTCATTTGATCATACTGCATTATGATGCCATTTTGAGATGACAGTGTGTTTTATGATGATATCTGGTTATCTAGTATTTGGACATACCTCTAATTATATTAGGTAATTCAATGCGTTTATTGCTTTAGTTATGTTATTATATGCAATTGCACTTGATTGTGTTGTTTAGTGTGTAGGATTTATATCCTTAGCAGTGGCACATGGAGTTAATGATTCAACCATTCATATTTTACCAATGTCATCATTGTATGGTTGATGTATCCTTATTTTAATTATTTAATTAATCCTTTTGGTGATTATTAAATCCGAACTCATTTGCATTATGTGATTAGACCAGTAAGCATGTTTGTGCATTTAGAGGTTCACATTTTTTCGAAATTTATTAAGGTAATTTATGTGTTTTTGGATTTTTGGGCTTTTTGATTCATTTATTTTAATTTTTGGTAGCTTTGCCATAGATGAATTCCTATTTCTAGGAATAGACTATTTTTTTTTAGGTTGATTCAAAGTTTAACTAGGTTGGCTGGTTAAATGTCCTAATCAATTATTCACTCAAAAAGTGAATAAGTATCCAAAAAGGAATTTAATTCCTCACTTCTCACTTTTGAATTAGATAGTGGAGAGTAAACCCCAAAATCCTCTTCATGAGGATTTACTGTTTTGTTCATTATGGGAGCTACATGCGTGGGATCATCATGATGTTGGGCTCATTGGATCTAGCTCAAGGAAACCTCGGATTGTTGTGAGTTTCAACTACTTTTACAGGATATTTATTTTATGGTTCAGATTCTCATTTTGCCCTTTTGGTTGTGAGGTAGGGCTTTCTTGTTATATTGTTTCTGCTTCATTTCTACTTTAGTTTTTGGTAGCCATTTGTTTGGAGGCTGAGAACTAGTGTTCCCCTCCATTTTTGTATGCTAGTTCTACTCGATTGGGTAGGTATGAACATTTCCCTATTTTTTAGGATAAGGGTTTGGCATTTTACGCCATTATGCTGGTCATTTTTGCATACAGTGTTCAAACTTGATTATTTTTGGATTTTTGGAGTTTTTGTGCCCAAAGGCCAAATGGGTTTTAATTTTGAAGTTTTTCAAAATTTTGGAGTTTTTACCTCATTTTGTGTACTGCCTTGTCTTCTCAAGTTGTCGTGGACCTTGATGATCTGTTTGGATATCAGTTAGACCACTATTGCACTTTTATGTTGCATTGGGGTGCATGTCACATTTGTACTCCTGACACTGTGGTTGGTTGAGTGTTTTTATGCCTAATGTTATGGTTTCTCTTGGACACTAGGATTCATGTAGAATCCATACTCTTAGATTGAGGCTAGTTGAGTGAGTTCATGATGTTTGGTCTTGTTGCATCATTGGGATTCATATAGAATCCATACACTTGGACTGAGGCTAGTAGAGTGATTTCATGATGTATGATTTTATTGGCTTTGGGATTCGTGTAGAATCCAGCCTCCCATGTTGCTTTCAGTTGGGTGTTATCTTTTGCATTGTGTTCTCATCTAGTCCTTGTGTTTTGATCTTCATGATGGTGGTGCGCCAAACACGAGTACATTTGAGTACATTTGTCTGCTAACTTTCTAGGCTTGATCTTCTATGGTACTTCTAGAAGTTATGATCATTGGGGTTGGTATGGGAGTATGCATGCCCATAGGCACTTGTCCTAGGATGAGCATGGGTAGGGTAGCGTAGCATCTGGAGGGGGCTTCTATCTCATATCTTGGCAATCATGGTACCGAAGGTTGGTAGAGGATAGTAAGTTTTAAGTAAGTGATAAATAAATTAAAATGTTTGAGTGTTAATAAAACTTAAGATAATGAAAAGTTCTACATCGATGTGATGGTTCCAAGGGAGTCCCTTGAGAGTGTTGCTGCATGTGATCCAAGCTTAGGCTTTTGGATGCCAAGCAACTCTCTAGGATGTCAACCCCTACTTAGTGGCTTATTGAGTGTCTGACTTGGACCTGTACTCCTTGCATTGTCTTAGGTTCTAGGTTACAACCATCATACTATCTAGCATGAGTGTTAGCCATGATTGTTGTTTTGTGTGTTTGTAGTTGGATCATTATCTCCATCAGCATGGTGGGTGTGGACCTATGGGTGCCATGTGGTTGGGAGGCATAGCTACCTTCACCAGTATTAGGGACCAGTGTATAGAGATGATCTTTTGTCCTAGTGCGATTGTTGCTAGATGTTTTCACTTAGTACTTCAAGTTTCGGAGTATGCTTTCTTGTGATTTATGTTTTCATTGGAATGCTTGGATATCATGTTTAGATGATGTTAGTTTATTTGACACATTCCCATATTATGATATTTAGCATATGACTAGATGATGTGAATTGATGTATTGGTTTATCTATTGGTTATTGATGTTTAGCATGTGATAGGTGATGTTATCTACTTGTAGAATTATCTTATTCTTTATTACTAGCATGTTATATTTTCTTATGCTTTTACTGTAGCATGTTTTAGTAGTGACATCCCTATTATGATAGTACTGATGATTCAGTCGGTGGCTTGGGATGTTATGCATGGTGGATGGCTAGGACTAATGATGGTCTTACGATGCTATTGACAGTTGCGAGGAACCATGTACTTAGTCTAGTTGTTCAGTTCTTGTGATATTATTTCTATACATTGCGATGTTACTTTTGTCCACTATGATTTTTCATTCAATATGTTCTTTACTACTTTGGTTTAGATGGTTAGATGTTCCTCTTTCCTATTGTTTATGCTCTCAAGTGTTCATTCCTCAATTTACGTGGATCTAATACTCCTTAGTGTGGAGGTTTTCATGTTTTTATGCTTTTAATTCTTGTTTTGTTGTCACACTGATATGTTTTCTCATGTGGATAGGAATTTCCTCATGCGAGAATGTATTTCTTCTTGCGAGAATGCATTTCTTCATGCAAGAATACATTTCCTCATGCAGGGAAGCAAATCTTCGCACAGTGTGTAGCAAATCCTCACACGAAGCCATGCAGTTTCTCATGCACAGTGGTGCAAGATCTCACATGAAACTCGAGACCTATGCACTTTATCATGCATAGTAGTGCAAGATCTCACATGAAACTTGAGACCTGTGCACTTTCTCACACGAGAAATAGGGGGCAGTTAGGCTTTGTCGAGGAAGGTTTGAAAATCTTTTGAGTTCAAAACAGTCTTTCTATGGGGTTTAAAATATATCATTTAAGTATAAGTTGATGTATATCATTTAATTCCTTATATTAAGATATATTTTAATATATGCAATGAATCTTTTGAGATAGGTTGCAGACCTCTCTGAGATAAGATAAAGATTCTAGGAAATTTTAGGACTTTAAAAATTCAAACTTAGCCAAATTTCAGGGCTTCAGGATTTTAGGCTTAGCCAAATTTTAGGATTTTTCATTTTACCCCAACTTGGCTTTTTGTTGATGAGTGGTCATTCCTTTGAGCCCTCATCATGTGCATTGTAGTTTTTGGCTTTGTTTTTGTGTGTTAGTTTGGTAGTGGAGTTCATAGGTTCATTAGTTGTTGGGATTGTGGTAAAGTCTTTCATTGCAATATTTTTGATCCCTGTATGATGTTGTCATGTGCATTCATACTTGTAAAAAAATAATATCTTGGTTTTTATTTCATCATTATTCCAAGGATCTCTAAGCGGGGCATTACATCTGGTATCAGAGCCCATGTTCAAACATTGGGATCTCTATGTTTATGTTGCCCATATGGTTGTTGCTATGTTGGTTGAGTGTGAGTGTCTTTGTGAGAACTCGTGATCTTTTTGCTTTGGTATCTTCTTGTGATGGAGTTGTTTTTCTAGTAGATGTGACTAGATCCGTGTGAGGAGAAGGAAGTGAGTCTTCTTTATTTTGTAGATAGAATCAATGTGCCTTGTTGGTTGGTTGTGTGTGTGTGACCTCTTTGGATGGAACCAGTGATTGGTGTCCTTGTGTTGTCTTTGAGTGCCTTCTTTTGTTTCTCCTCATGGAGAAAGGTGCATTGTTTCTCCTATTTTCTCCTAATTGTAAGTTATAAATGAATCTTAATTGTGATTTTGTGTTTTTTCATTATAGTAATGAAATGGTTCCTTTAATTGAGAAATAAGTGTTTATTGTGAATCATTGCAAAGAAGTAGGTTTTGCATTATATCCTTGGGTTAACGACTTAAGTCCCCAATATGATTGCTTCTTAAGTTTATGTAAACTATATTAATTTTATGGATATCTAAATGTTGCATTGCATGGAAATTATTTTTGTCTACATATGCATGAGGTTACTGATGGTATATTGCTTGATGTGTGTGAGTGTGTTCTCTAACATTGCTAGGATGATGTATTCCTTAGTATTGTGCGGTGATATATCCCTTTTGTGTGACTATACTTATTCATCACCTATAATGTGATTTGTTTGATGTCTTATTTTATTTGGGTTGGAGGTACTTTCCTCATGTTGTTGGGCTAGCATTGTTTTTTAGTATTTTCCTCTCTTGAAATAGTCATCAAAATTTATCTATCGCTCTCTTTGTGATAGTTGTCACATTTGACTTATTTTTGAAATGAGCTCTTTTTCATATTTACTATTGGAATTGATAATTTCCCGTTTGGGATTTTTTTTTTGTTTCATGATGACTACTCTGAATGTGTTTCTAACTATTACCTAGTTGTGTGTTGTGACTCTATCATGTTCATCTCGAACCTTTGGTAGTATGTACAAGGGATAATATCATAGAGAACATGCTAGTGTATGTGTAGTAAATGTAAATTTAAATTAATTGAATGGTTTAAATGGTGATTAAACTTAATTTTATTTTTGAAAGAAATTGAAAGGCATGTACTTGTTTTATGGTGATTCTTGAACCCATGCTTTGAAAACCTTTCAGTTTCATTGTGAATTAGTGCTTACATTATGTTTAATTAATGAAATTTTGAAAGATAAGTAATGATGGTTTTAGTGTGTTTATTACCTTTCATTCTATTTCTTATGTTGTTTTGGGCATGTGTGTTCTTGAGTGATTTTGGACATTTTGTCCATCGCTTGTCTCAGTATATGAGATTGGTGCTTTTGTATTTGTGGTTTGTCTTGAGTGGTGACTCAACTCTTAGGTCTCTAGACTCTCTTAACTTCATCATGCCATAGTTCTCATCAATATCTTTGCGATTCTTTTTGGATGGAGTCAATCTGAGTCCGAATGTGGAAGTTTTGGTCTCCAAAGTGAAGGTAGTTTTTGTGTTGATTTGACATTTTGCATGAGAAACTAGTTCATTGCACTTTCTCTTTACTGAGAGACTTTATATGAGATTTTACTAATGCAAAATTTCTCCTAGGGAAACTTAAAGTAACTCTTTCACACTTTTGGATTTTTTGATCAATGTTTCGAGTACCTTTTTTGAGTATAGGCCAATTCAATCATGACATATCATATTTATGGGCATTGGAGAAGTTTCCCTCTTCATGTTATTCATAATGGAAAGAGTTATCTAGTCTTTATAATCTATTAGGTACTTGTTGGAGTTCATGCTTGGGTTTGTGTGTTTCCTATTGCACTGACCCACCCTTGTGAGGTGAAGTGTGGTTTGTGAGCTTTCATTGTTTGGGGATGATGTTGCCTTATCATTTGGGAGTGACTCAATTCTTTGATGAGTCTAGATTCTCCTTTTTGGATATTTTCTTGGGTGCATCTCTATATTCTTCCCTCTCTTGAGAGACTTGGCTAGCGTGGTTATGTCACTAGCTTAAATAGTGTTTTTAGATAAGTATGTTGATGGTTGGGCAAAATGCGAGTTCCCTAATGCATCTTGGGCTGATTTTGTGCAGAGGTTGAGAGTTATTCCCTCTCAGTACTAATACTCTATAGTATCCTTCTCCCTAAGATTATGTCTTTTGTGGTTTGTATTAGTCAAGTTTTCTCATTAATCATTGACTTGAGGCTGGAGATTGAGTTTAGCAGTAAGTTGGGTGTAGTTTTCCCAGCATGGTGCTGAAGGGACATGATATTGTTAGACACCTATTACATGATTGTGTCCACTAACAAAAGTCTTAGAACCTTGTGGAAAGGTGATATCTTGTCTAGTTGGGTTATCTAACCCTAGTTCCCAGTGGTAGTTGAGCTTTTGTACCTTGGAGAGGCATTGTGCTCCTACACTTGGTGGTGAGTAGTCTTTTGGAGTGTTTAATTTTGTTTGTAAACTATCATCCACTTTGTTCTAAGGGTGAGTTTATGTGGATTCCAGAATGATCATGTGTGACATGATAGTATTCTTGGGAATTTGGGATGGTTATTCCCAATGATTCCAACTCTTGTTGGAAGTGCGTCATGTTTTGACCTTGTTTGTGGTCATGTGGTAGGTGCATGTTTAGTTTGGGCACCTATTGATGAGGTAGAGAGGGTTTTTCCTTACCTTGTATTGTTGACTTTATAGCTAGATGGGTTTTTCCTAGTGCATAGAAGGTTCCTTGTTGGAGGACCTTGTGTCTATGTGACACCTATTCTCTTGTGCTTAACCTATTTGATGGTTAACAAGATGGTTTGAGAATGTGGGAGTGATTTGGTTGGACTTGTGAAGGATTCAATGAGTCATCCCCATTGCCTAGTTTTGATTTTTCTTTTGGTATGTTTGGTTTCTATTCTTGGATTGCTAGCTTCCAGGAGTAAGCCTAGTCTTTAGGGAGGATGATGTAGTGCCTCTCCCATTTGACTTCAGTAAGTCATCTTGATGGGTGCAACCTTGTTGATCTTTTGTTGTGATGAATCATGATTGTGACCATGGTCTACACCATTGAGGTGTTTGGATTTATGTTTCTATATCAATTGCTTTGATTTTGCTTTTGTTTGATCTATGAGATTATGATATGATTTATGGTTCACTAAGGTTTGTGTCAGTGCTTACCAGGATCGATGTGGTATCATGAGGTTGTTCCATGATTACCTAAAATGTGTGCAGAGATTGCACTATGTACTATTACCATGCTACACTAGACTAGGTTCATGTAGTAGTGGTTAGTCATGTTTATGACTATGTTCACTTATGTGTTTTAAGTGCCTTTTTGTTGTTCGTTAAACAATCATTATTAAATTCTTAAGTAATTAGAAATGGATTGTTCATGTTTGAGTATTTGGTTATGTGTTGTGGACATTTGCATTTTTATATTTTGATTTGAGAGATATCTATTACTTATGTGATGTTTTATATTTAAGAGGACCTGAGGGTCAGATGTTATACTTTGATTTTAGTATCATATATTTTAGACTACTATGTTGTTTAGTTGATCATATTGCATGATGATACCATTTTGAGATGATAGTGTGTTTTATGATGATATCTGGTTATCTAGTATTTGGACATACCTCTGATTATATTAGATGATCTAATGCATTTATTGCTTTAGTTATGTTATTATATGCAATTGCACTTGATCGTGTTGTTTAGTGTGTAGGATTTATATCCCTAGCAATGGCACATGGAGTTAATGATTCAACCATTCATATTTTACCAATTTCATCATTGTATGGTCAATGTATCCTTATTTTAATTATTTAATTAATCCTTTTGGTGATTATTAAATCCAAATCATTTGCATTATGTGATTAGACTAGTAAGCATGTTTGTGCATTTAGAGGTTCACATTTTTGCGAAAGTTATTAAGGTAATTTATGTGTTTTTGGGTTTTCAGGCTTTTTGATTGATTTATTTTAATTTTTGCTAGCTTTTCCATAGATGAATTTCTATTTCTAAGAATAGCCTATTTTCATTTGGGTCGATTCAAAGTTTAACTAGGTTGGCTGGTTAAATGCCCTAATTGATTATTCACTTGAAAAGTGAATAAGTATCCAAAAATGAATTTAATTCCTCACTTCTCACTTTTGTATTAGAAAGTAGAGAGTAAAACCCAAAATCCTCTTTATGAGGATTTACTATTTTGTTCATTGCTGGAGCTACACGTGTGGGATCGTCATGAGGTTGGGCTCATTGGATCTAGCTTGGGGAAACCTTGGATTGCCCTAA